>WOVY01011876.1:0-430699 GCA_013436015.1 Rhipicephalus annulatus | reverse complement strand
AACACCAAAGCTGGACTCAAATAAAAGGCTCATTGCTTGTGGCTGCGTGCACACACGACAAAAAAGTAGGCTTTATTTTATTTATTTATTTATTTAAGTATACTGCAGACCTTCGGTCCCAGCTCGTATCCAAGATAATATTTGAAGAACAGCAGAGTTTTTCCAAACATCCCTTTGGTTTTTAAAATATGGGAATAGATTCATTGTTGTAGGACCCACAGAAATGCAATACGTAATACTGCAAAAGATGTCTTAGGTGAAATAGTAATGGAGATTTGAGAGTTAAAAAAACGCAACAACACTGCAAAGCAGAGTCGTAACTATGTTAATCATAATTGATAACATAAAATGCAAGGTTTACATATTTATAAAACAATACATTTGCAATTAGGTAAATTGTAAAAAACCGTAATATATAGAGCCAGGAAAACAAAATACATAAAGCAAAGCAAACAATGACAGAGTTAAGGTTGTCTTTCCAAAATGCATTTAAAAAAAAGATGTTATGGTCGAAAGATCGTTTGCAGGGACACTGAGTGCAACAATGAATTGGCTTAGATCGATGAATTATGCACCGCGATACTAATGCTGCTAAATTTACCATCACAGGGTTTAATACAAAAAGATTCAAGATCAAGATTGTTTTGAGATTCGCGTCATTATTTGCACGTTCTCTCGCTTACAAGCCTCTTCTAGGAAAAATTGTTTTTCTTCTTGGTGTACCGTCAACAAATTAAGAGTGTAAAAATAATATGCACGAAAAATGACATCTTTTTACGCCACTGTAGCAATTTATAGCCTACTCAATTTTAGGTGCTTCTGTGCGCTTTGACACTGTAAGGATTTCTCATCTTGACTTCATTTGCGCGTGTAGACCGTGGGTAAGGTCCGATGGTGGCAAAAATGAAGTTTCTGCTGCTCTACAACAGAGTGGGACGCTTGCAACAAGCTGCAGAGCATCTGAGGCTTCTCGAACAGTTACTAAACTGGACTTGCTGATTAGTTTCTCTTGCACGAACGCTTCACATTGCACGATTCCATTGTCTGCACAGGTGAAGTATACGGCTCGTTGAATGCAAAGTTCACGAGTGCTAGGATTCAGTGAGCACGCTACGTACGACACGCCAGCAAATCCAGGAAACTCGTGCAGCGCCCATGATTTTGATGGTAAGACAAGACTACGAAGGTCACTGAGAGTGACAACCGCGTCAGACGAGGGACTTGAGCTTGCCTCGTCAGCTTCGTCGCCATCTGCAGAAGTTGCACCGTTAGTATCCACAAAAGCTGTGCAGGAGTGCTAATGTCGCTGTTTCTGTTGTCATTCTCAGCCGGCACACACTGATGACGCCGCTTTGCTTGGGTCCGCGGAGCCGGAGTTTTGAGCGTCAAATATGCAGGCAGGTTGGGCAAGATCGTCGGGACTGCATCAGGGGCGAGTGTCGGCGCTCCCCTAGGAATTCGGACTTGAACACCATTGATAACATGTACGTAGTCTCTCACAATGAATTGTGGTTTGAAATGTAACTCGCACACAGCACAATCGGCGTCAAGCGGCTTGTCAAGCCGATGGAGGTTCCCCTCCCAAAGAAGTCGTCGTTCTTCGTCTTTCGGGGCCTTAAAAAGTGATAACTTCCGACTTTGTTGCACACGCGGATATCCAGTTGTGCAACCTGGCGCGTAACATCGTTTAGACGCTACTTCTTCGTCATTTCGCGACTAAAACCGAGATGCCGGCCATGCCGCCGAGCCAGCCGAGTAAACCAAGTGGGAAGATTGGGCGATGGCAGCGCCGCCGCTACTTTCGACCGCCACAAGTTGGGGATGGAGAAAGCAAGGGGAAAGCGTTTCGGTTCGCCACCTCAAAAGTTTTAGTACACTCTACTAGAATACAAAAACTGCGCTGCGACTGCAGCGCCAATACAAGTTTTGCAGCGCTTTTTGCTTCATTTGCACCGCTCTCCGCCTGCTCCAGTGGACCCACTCTCTCATTCTACTACACTCAGCTGTTGATGTGTTGAAACTCGGCGCGGAGCCATAGTAGAAAATCTCCGCGGTTGAACTGGTTGTTCATGGCTAGTCGCTCGACTATAATTATAGTCACTGGTTCCTGTCGCCATGGGTCAGCAAGAGTGCTTTGCAAATCTGGTGAGGCTTCGCCAAGAGTTGTATGCTGACCCCGGCAATGAAGCGGTCTCTGTTGGACTTCACTACTCGGACGTCGTCAAGGTAGGCGTTGCATTTAACGCACTGTCATCGAACCCAAGACCAGACAGCGTTCTTAATTTGGACGGAAGTGCCATTCGACGCTGCATGGTCTTTCTTGCTATTTAAGGTCCTTGTGGACGATCGCCAGGATGAAAGCAGTCAACTCGCACTGCTGTTGATGCTCCAGGAGGCCGGGAGCAGCTATCACTCAGAAAAAACGTAAGCGCTGTTGTTAATTTAACATAGCTTGGTTCTGCGTTATAATTCAAGCCCTGCACGTCATTTTCCAGAGCCTACGATGCCGTAGAGTCGCTTAAAAGTGCATATGGTGCTGTGAGACGAACGACTAGGTATAATGTTCAAAGCCAGACTTTAATCACCATGACGACCATCATGCTCTCTCTCATCTTCTGCAGTAAGTAAGGCGCTGTAATTAGAGTTTTTGTTTTGCGGCGCACACATATCTTTCGTTATTTTCTGTTTTTTATTTACTTTTCAGAATGACACTCGGCTCTATGAATTGGTGGAACTTCTTGTGGAGAATGTTGTCCAAGTGAAGCGAAACCATCCCTTGGTTCGAGCTGCTGGCTGCAGCTGTCTCAGAGAAATAGAGATTTTTCATCCGGTAAATAGTCGGTACTCTCTATTGGGCCATAATTGAATTCGGGAGCCAAGAACACTCGTATTGAGAAAAACAGTGCAATTTCATTACTGCACATAATTGACTTCTGGCTGTTCTTAAAAAAAACAAAAAAACATGCGTCTTTATTAAATGTACGAAAGGAAACACGCAATCAGCCTAGTACCGCGCATGTAGCGTGGTGCAGGGCAAAATGTAAACATAGAAGTGAACTGTGGTGCCTTTCACCTATATTCTTACAGTTTTTCCTTCTTTTTTTAGCACTTTATGCTGTTAGGTAGACGAAGCTGGACAGCGACAGTTCTTATCAAAAGCAGTAATTATTCGCTGAAATGTCCCAACAGAGATGGATCTCAAGAAGAAAGCGTATAATAGACACATACCTCATGGGAGTGTAGGCAGCAGAAGACATTGCAGCTTTCTCTCCCTATATTTTCAGATTTCGCCACTGCGGCGTGCCACATGTGTGCTAGAAAGTGATCTGTCATGTGCTTGCGTGTTCCCTTTCATAAAAAGACGGCTGCTCTACAGATTCACTTTTTCTAAACAAGCGTTATCATAATGCTTAAGATATGCACTATGGTCTACTATTTTCCAAAAACATTGTCGAGGTGTGGCGTCAGCACATCATTTTGGGTAAATGCTGATATTGATTTGAATCTGCATTAGTCTGGGATCCTGCATGTCGAATGTTTGCTAGTAAATTTAAACCTACGCACGAAGTAAAAAAAGTCAGCACTGTGCTCATGTTTCTTTCCTTCATGCGTACGTTTTGAATTTAGCTGCAACACTTGACATGCAATTTCGACCCTCCTCATTTGTCTCATAGTTTGTCATTCAGGCATTGGATAACACTGCAGCCAAAGTGTCACCTTAGTAGTTTTTTGTAGAGCACTCAAATATATATGTGGGCACAAATCCACACGCTCCTGTCAGTCATGCTTACTTTTTTTTTTTCAATTGTGGTGCTTTGTAACCTTGTCTTACTGGGTGTTGGTGTATATTCACTCAAGCTGTGTTGCTACTTTGACACACTATGATAATTCCACAGCATCGTTGAAGTTGTCATCAAGGCGACATTATGTCCCCTGCTGCGACTTTGAACATGCAGTGAATAGGCGAAATAGTGCAGTTCAGGTCATTTCCTGCTGGGAAGTATTATTATGTTTCATCTATTTCTTGGTCTACATTTCTTGCTATACATTTTTTTTATTTGATTATACTGCAGGCTCACTCGGCCCTTGCAGGAGGGGTTACATAACCACTAGTCATAACATAGTCGTGAACTGCCTTATTTTCATATTCATATTTATTTCAGACAGCGACAAATAACAAAACAAAATGTACAGTATCAATTTTTAGAAAGGGAACGCGCGAGTGCGTGGCCTGCGTCCTGCTGGGGCTGCCTACAACACGATCAGCCAGCAGATAAAGAAAGCACGTCTGCTTTTGGCGGCATCGCCGGTTGTGAGGCCAGAAAGGGAGCACAATTCAGCAGTGCTTGTCCAATGGTCATGACTTGTTGTTTCTTTTGCTAACAGATGACTCGAAAAGTGGATGCACTTTCTTTGTCTGTTGATGGTGCTGTAGGCAGCTGCGACAGAACGCAGGCCACGTGCTTGCCTGTTGTCTTTCATAAAAATTTACACTGTACATTTGTCCAGTCTAGGAGGGGGACAGAAAGGCATGAATGCCTGTCACACCCCTTTCTAGACACACATAATTCACAACAGAGGCCATTACATGAGAAAAAATTAGTACATGCACATGATTACATATACTATACATATTTGGTAATACATACGATTATACGAATATAATACAGGCACATAAAAGAACAACAAGAATGTAAAGACAGAAAAAAAAAGATAAATATTCTGAACTAATAGAAAGTATGCAGCTACCTTTTTTTCAAGCAAGTCCTGCACATCATTTCTTGTACCATATTTATGATGGTAGGGTGACGACTACATAAGATAGTTTTTGCATGCCAGAGTTAGTCTGTGAAAAAACCTTTGTCATACATGGTTGCCTTAGTTTAGGGTGTCTTTCCAAAAAAATTGTTGATGAAAGTAATATGTCATAACTTTATTTTCTGAAATATTGCAATGCTTATCCTCTTTTCAAGTGTGTGTTGCATTGTTAGTATATTTTTGGAAAGTGGCGTGGAGTGACTTGTGAAGGCACATTTTCAATAACTTGCAAAAAAAGTTTTTGTCGCATATACAGCCTATTAATATTTATTTTTATTGTTATTCTTCATATAAGGAGACAGTATTGTAAATAAGAATAAATTGGTGCGTAATGTAGCTGACTTTTTTAACCACCATGGCAAAATCTTTTTACTCTGCTTATCATACCTATTGAAGGGGAGATGCATCTTGTAAGGTTATCAGCATGAAGGGACCAGCTGAAGTTTTCTTAAAAAAAAAAAAAAAACACCAAGAAATTCATGCATTCTTCCACACTCAATAATCTCGCCACGGAATTTAAAGTGTACATCATTCTTGATTTACTAATTTCTGGAGTGGAAAATTAGATATTTAATTTTCTTGGTACTTAATTCTAGTTTATTTACGATAAACTACTCAGACAAAATTATTGAGCCATTTATTAGCTCTAGGGCTATTTCTGCGTAATACACAAAAGCACCATTTCACTATATGCAAACTTTTCCTCTTTGCCCTAGGGCTTTCTAGCAAAGCACATGGAGCAGCTTTGGGGTACATTTGGAAAAGACAACAGTTGGGCATGCCAAGCATTGGCACTGGTTCTGGCAGTTGGGACAACTCCTACCACACCAACGGTAATGTTGTCTTTGCACCTGCACTCTGCTGGGTGTAACATAACTCTTCAGGACCAGAGTGAACATGTGTAAAACTCTTTCTTTTGCTGGCTGAAAAAAAATGTCACTTTGAAAGAAATGGCAAGGAGTTTAGAGAAAGTCGAATTGACAGGTTTGCTGACACACAGCAGTAACTTCAGTTGTTCAGCTGTATATCAAAGAACAAATGCAGGAATGACAAAACTGATGAAGATGGCAGAGATTAGGGGCAACAAGTGTCGACATGTAAATTCAGAAAAGAAACTAAAACATAGAATCATATTCATCTGGGAAGGGAACCTGAAAAAAAAAGAAAAAAAAAACTTTGTAAATATGTGACAGCAGCGTATGTGTAGCTCTTCGTTCAATCAGTATGGATTTGATTCAATTTGTGTCTGACGTGCCCTTCACATTTTACATCATGGCTCAAGTTATGTGGGATGACCTGAATATGTATTTTTTGTTGAACTGACATCGTGCATCTTTTGTCCTTTTATCTCTTTATCATTGGCAGGGAAATGGCTCTGATGAACCAGCAAGAAGTTTACATGAAGTGTCATCATTACTAGGATCCATGCATCTCATGACTCCTTTGGCAGCAGCAGCAGTGATGCAGTCGCTACTGGCAAACTTTGGGGGTTTTTCTGCCACCCAGCAGTAAGTTTTCTTATCTGATTGCAGTGGTGGGAAACATGGGCCAACTGGAAATAGCTGTGCCATACTGCTTCTAAAGTGTCTTTTTTTTTTTTTTGTCGAATACGCACCATTGTTGCGCCACAAGGTGGTTTTCGAACTGGAAGTAATGCTTACAGAATGCATCTGGAGCAGATATTATGTGAAGGGTCGCAATTTTGTACATTTCCACTATTGTATTTGTGCTGCTGCATTTGCGCAGTGGTGGGAAACCTGCTCCGACTGGAAATTGCTGCGCCATATTGCTCCAAAATTGCCTTTTTTGTCTAATTTGCCCCATTGTTGTGCCAAAAGGTGGTTTTGGAACAGAAAGTAATGTTGACAGCGTGCATCATGAGCGGATATTATGTGATGGTCGCCATCTTGTACACGTGCGCTGCAGCAAGAGCACTGAATCGGCTGATCAATTATTGCAATTTCCGCGCAAATGCAGTGCTGCCTTTCTGGCAACCATGGGTAAAGAATGAAGTAATTGTTACCAAAAAAACGCGTCAGTATGGCTTTATCGCCAACAAAAAGCCTACGTGTGCAGTGTAGTGCCACTTTAAGCCTACTGCACGCTTTTAATAGGCGGCGACTATCTGAGGCGTCGATCGCTGCCGTCTGAATGGTTGTGCAGGACCATGCTCAGCATACACTGCTTTGCAGAAACGAAAGCAGCTCGGGTGTTGAAGAGTTGAGCATTGTGGATTGCGGGCACCGAGACAGCAAGTGTAGCACACGCTATCATGAGGCGAAAACCCAAACACGCCTCCGCCTGCTGCTAAGACTGCTATAGCATCGCTTGACGAAAGCTTGCATCGTCAGGTTAAGGCAACAAGCTTCTCACTGCATCTGGTGCAAGGTCTAAAGGAGAGTAGGCGCAAGCGGCTCGATACGGTGTGTGCGCCAAGTAGGCGAAATGCTGCACGCAACTAACCAGTAGACGATCGGCTCCCTGTGACTGTACCGCGTCTCAAAAAAGCTGTCTGTTTTCGCTAAGTAGCAGATCGCGGTACACATTTATCGCGGACAGGCATTCATGTTTGTTTCGTCTCTATGCCAGTCGCTGCGTATCCCGGACTCCACGGTAGTTTCGAAATGCTGTCAGTTTACGTTGAGGCTTTCAGCGAAAACTGTCAGTTTTCGCTGAGTAGCAGAGGGTACACATTTGTCGCCGATAGCCAATTATGTCTGTTTCGTCGCTATGTCACTCGCTGTTTTGGCTGCGTATTGGAAATATTCGAAAAGTTTTGGTGTCGCCACCGTGTGCCATCGGATGGTTGTGCGAGAATGCCAATAATTTCTGAACATTGGCAAAAAGGAAGAAATGGTTTCTCGGTGGGCACTTTAGGAAATATTTGCCAGGCACTGTATTCATTTCTTCTTTAGCGGTGACGGCACACGTAAAGAAATGCAAATTGGCAAGTAGTCATTGGCGTTTGCACAGGGGGGAAGGGGGCTGGGGCAAAAGGGAAGTGCAGTCAGCCCCATGCATCAACATGGGGGGGGGCAACAAACATTCTGAAGGGGAATCCTGCACACGCTTATGTATTCAGTGGTCAATGCATACTATGTTTATTGTGTAGTAGTCGTGTTCTCGGCAGGTTTTTGGCATGTATGTACGTATTAACGAGGTTTTACTGTAACGAGCTTTAAATGTGTCTGCATGTGTGTGTGTGAACGCGCTTCTACGAACTTCATGTTGCAGCTAGCTCGTTGGGGCAATATCCTTCGCTATCTTATGTCACTGCTTCTGTACATAATCCTACCTTTGTTAATTTTTTGTGATTATTTTGTGGGCTTGTTGTTTCTGTATAAATGATTATTTAAACTGAAGGAACAATAAACTAAATTTAAGTCAAATTCGCCTCCTCTTTTTGTGTCATGGAAAGCCCATGCGTGCTCCAAACACAGAGGTAGCTGCTCCAAAAGCAAATTTGCCTGATCCAATAGTTTTTCTTCAAAATGCTGGAAGGAGTTCCCACCGTTGCGATGGCCTTAACGAGTTTCATAAGCTCATTGTAGTGCCGTGGTCACCTGTGCTAGCCGTAATACTTGAGTGTATTGTGTATTAATTTGAGCGATTGCTCTTAGTTCTGGGTCTTGAGGTGAAAAATATAGAGTAGAAAAAGGACATTGCCCGTTTGCTTCAAAATACCATTCTGTAATCTTAAGTCCCCAAAGAAACTCTCCTTGACTTTCTGCAACGTTTTATGTCTACCTTCTGTAGCACAGGAATGTGGACAGCAGGGGGTCAACGAAGTGTTTCTAACACTGAAGCTGTTTAAGCTGGCTGTAAAAACTGTGGTGCCCGTGGACAACAGGTGGGTACATGTGCAACAGGAATCGGGCAGCCCCCACTACCGAGTATAGCAGCCTGTGCGAGCGTTAATGAAAACTCTGCTCGGGGATGTGGAGCACGTGAAAAGATAAAGGGAAGTGATAGAAAAAGAGAGAAAAATAGGAAAATCAACGAAGAAAAAGGAAAAAGAAGAAATGAAAAAAGATGAAAAACAACAGCAAGTCTGAAAGAAAAACTGATAGAAACAAAGTGAAAGAAAGAGACATAAGAAGAGAGAGAAAGAGGAACAAAAAGAGAAAGAAATAGAAAGCAAGAGGCACCATAAATGGGTACCAGGAACGGAGAGAAAGAGAGAAAAAAATTGGAGAAAAAGGGTGGCCCACTCAGCTTCTTTCTTCGTTCATGCCAGCTGCCATGATAATTTTTTTTTTGGTCTAGTTTCATTCCAGTGAAAAAAGTTCTGTTCCTGAACAACAAAAAAAGTTTTGTGACTGTGCCTCGAGCGTAAGGGAGAGTTCTCTATTTGCGCACCTCCCCCTTGGAAAGCACTGACACCCAAAAAAAATTTTATATCTTATTTTTATGTTTCAATTAGCAGTTAGTGACTCGTGGCCTCAAGTGCATGGTGGCTAATTTTTTTGGATAATGTTGTGTAGCACCAAATCACAGTTTTGGTTTCAAAGAGTGCTTAGTGAGACCGCACCCAGAATGATTTTTGTGTAAACATAGCTGGTTATGTGGACACATGAAACTGCATCCACATGAGTATCGTGCAGACAACCCTTTTCAGTGAAGGCTCCCTCGGTGCTCCTATAATTCCCCCCAAAAACACAGTGCTTTGGCAGGTTTGTACTACCATGGAAGTATTTTCATTTCATTTCATTTATTTATACTGTTAGCCCAGAAGTGGGCCGTTACAGGGTGGAAGTACAAACAATTATTTGCGAAAAAGAAGTACCGTACAGGTCTCGAGATAATTTCTCGGTATTATTGTGACCAGCAACTCGAAGTTATACATAACGAGAAATGGAACACACATGCGATGCAATACATACACGCAGAACCTCTTTGCATTGAAAAAGAATGCCAGGAGAGGGCACTTGCAATGATTGTGGCAGCCCACACAAACTCGTGATGCATGTGGTAGTTGGTTGTCTACACGAAAAGCAATTTTGCTATTGCTGTGTGGTTCATTTAAGGATCCTCTCTTCCTTCTTTCAGTTGCTGAAACTGTGCTGCACTCAGTTTTCCTTGTGCTATGAACTGCCCTTGGTGCAGTTGATGCTAACTATGCAGGTAGGTGCCTGTTGAGAGTTCTGGTGGTGCATATTTCAAAGGCTGCCTTACTCAGCCTGTTGGTTTGATTACGCAATGGAACCTGTAAGGTGCTGTTTAGGGAGCATATTGCGTGCATAGCCGCGTGCATAGCTGCATTTAGCGGCAATACTATAGAAACGGTTCTTCGACTTGGTTACAATAGCAGTGATGCAGGCACATCTGATTCTAGCCAAAATTGTTCACATTTGCAATATGCTCGACTCATAGTAGCAAGCAGCACCAATAAACAAAGACAGGCACACAGGAGAAAATGACGGGAATAAGCACCTGTTCCCCTCTTTTCTTCTTTTGTGCGTGTCTTCTGTTTTCATGCTTCTTGCTACCGTGGATCCATACCAATTGGCCCAGCTATCTACACTTATGCTCGATACACTGTTTAAAAGTGTTCACATATATTTGTTCACGATAAAAGGCTTTTTTTTGCATTGTAGACAGGCTTTAAGGAACAGTCCAACCAATGTCATGTAGGCCTGTTCAACGAGGAAGCACAAGTCTTTTCATATGAAAATCGAAAAACTGAAGAAAACTGTTCTTTTTCTCATCATGGCTAGAGCCAAGGTGGCTTGCTGTGTGCTCAGACCTCTGAATCTGAGAAAGCTGAGGCAGGGAGCTTGCATTAGAGGTGCATACAAAATTGTGGAGTCAATGAGAATTTCTCTAAGACAACAGCAGCATGTGTATTTTTTCATTCATCATAATATTTGAACTATTGTATGTGCATAAAGTAAGATTGTGTATGGGTGCATTTATGACAGTAAAGTGCTCTTCTTTTGGCTGTGGCCAAGGTGTCATGAAATAAGTGAGCATGAATATGGCCGTCTTATTTTCTTTTAATGCTATCATTTAATAGTAATATGTGCCGGACACTGGTTAGAATATTGTATCAGCTTATGACACATTTCAAATGTTCTAGAAACAGGCACGCCAGATGTTCATCACTGTTCTGGGTAGATATTTGCTTAGAGGTGACATTTCTTGGTACATACAGTTTGACCTTTTCACGACCAAAAAAAAAATAAAAATTAAAAAAAAGTTGTACCAGTTTACTTGAATTTTTTCACACAATTGATGTAGCATTTTTTTTCCTGAATAAAATGGCACCATTTGCTGTTAGCTTGTTGTACTTTTGAAATATTTCAAATTTTTAACTTCAACTGTAATTATCTCAAAACATGTTTTTTTTTTTGCACTCATTTTTCTTTATCTCAGCAACCACAGCACCTAGAATTGCAGATTTTAGCCAGTATTTAGATAATTTAATTGGCAATATGCTGAAGGAGACATTGTTGTGTGAAGAATCGCTCTTTTTTTTAACACAACTAATACCTATTACCGAGTGAGCCCCGCCGCGGTGGTCTAGTGGCTAAGGTACTCGGCTGCTGACCCGCAGCGCGCGGGTTCGAATCCCGGCTGCGGCGGCTGCATTTCCGATGGAGGCGGAAATGTTGTAGGCCCGTGTGCTCAGATTTGGGTGCACGTTAAAGAACCCCAGGTGGTCTAAATCTCGGAGCCCTCCACTACGGCGTCTCTCATAATCATATAGTGGTTTTGGGACGTTAAACCCCACATATCAATCAGCTATTACGGAGTGATGATTAAGTATAAGTTAAACATTTACAAAAAAATTAGCGTTGCAACTTTTAGTACTAAATCTGCTTCACTCAAAAAAGGAATGGCTTATGTTCACAATGATAGTAATATAATTATTGTAACTTTTATGCTATGGAGAAAAAGGTACTTACACTTCGGCTAAAATACATAGCAGGAAAAACGCTTACTCTTCGCCCTTAAAGGTGAAGCTTAAGGGGAGACGCTCCTCGAAAGCACTTTTTTTTTTGTTATTCAACTTAGAGCTTCAGAAATTGGACCACTGATGCAGTTTTTCCTCCTGATTCCAAATCTGTAATCAGTTTTTACATAAGTGCAATAGTTTGGGAGTTGTGTTTCAAGTAATGGTGAAACTTGATAAGTTTTCCGGGAACTTTCGCGCATACTAAATGTTCATGCAGAGAGTTGTTCAATGGCTCCTTTTGCTCCCTATTAGCCATAGAGTGCCGATATCTAGCTAGAAATTGTGCTCCAACTTTGAAACTATGAAAAAAACATCTGTGTAGCAAAGTACCCTTTTTTTTCCACTCGACCACCATTAAATTTATTAATAGATATTTACAGCTGATAGGTTGTGCTGATTCAAGTAGATATCGGCACCCTACGCACTCTCCTCAATGTGTGTGCCAAATTTCGTCGTCGTATGACCATTCTAAGTGCCCGAAACACTTCCCGCAAAAAATGCAAATTGGCCAAAATTGCGAAATGAGAAAAACGCGTTTGAAAGTTTGAAAGTCTGTATTTACAAAATGAAAAACGCAGTAGCACGAAACTTGTGCTGAACACATACACACATGTCCAGAGGGAATATCAGTTGTCTAAAACTCTCCAGCACCGTAGGTTTTCCCTTCCCGGCTGGTGCGGCAGGACTCTTCCACCCGGGCCCTCTTGGCTGCACTGCGACGGTGTGCCCTCGCCTCAGCGGTCTGACGCACATTCATCTTGTGCATGCGCATGCTGTCTCAGCGGTCGCTGAGGGTAACCAGGGCCTCCGAAGGAAGCACCCCAAGCTCTTCCAGCACCTTTTCAAAGCTCGCGTGGCCCCGGTTGAACCACAGGACTGCAATGGCTGTGGCTGTTTCCACAGCAGTCCGGGAAGCAAACCGGGTCTTTGGACACAGCAGCCATATTTTGCTGTTCAGGGACTCGGCCGCGTTCTGTGTCTTGCCGTGGAGGCACCGGGCAAGCAGCTTCGCATCTGTGAGACGCTTGTAGATTGGGAGGACTGCCAAACCCTGGGCCTTGGTCAGGAGGGGGGTGTGGCACGGTGCAGGCTGGCCCTGCGCCTCAGCACGTCGGTGCTTGCACCACGAGTCTGGGCCTGCAGGACAGAACTTGTGACTTCCAGCACCGTCTGTTGAGCACGAGTGCAAACATGAGGCCCATATGGCAGTGTACATCTTGTGGACATTTCCCCGATTGTTCACAATGGCCACCTGAAAGTAAGTTTGAAGCTTCTGGATGGTGGTCTCCTTCAGCTTCTCCCCTCGTGGAAGTGGCGTTGGCAGCTTCCGCAGGCCGGTGCCCAGACGTTTCGCCACGTGGTTGGTGCACTCCTCTTTTTCAATTGGAGTGTCAGGGTACACGTTGGCATCACAGACCCCGTTGTAGGCCTTGCTGTCTCCATCGCTTAGGAAGATGGTGAACCGCAGGGGTGTCTCATAGTCCACAGTCCTCTGCCAAATGCGCACTGCAGCTTCGGCCTCCATGGCATGCGAAGAACAGTCGCAATTCTTCTCACAAACGGGATGATGAAACGCCTGCCATGTTTCTTCATCGCCTCCCATGTCGTTATGCAAACTGCACGCCAGGCAGAAGTTGGAAAGCACTTCATAGTCCAGGCACAAACCAGTGTCCAAGGACACTACAGTTCCCACACCATTGTGGCTTTTGTGGCCTCTTTTTTGCCATGTGCCGTCAAACATGACTGGCACGTCACTGTTACCAGCCACCTCTTTGGTGACGCTGCGTGCCCTTTGCATGTTTTCACAGACAGCCTTCACTGCCGCACTGTGAATCTTTTTGCCGATAGCATGGAAGGTCTTATGGTGCATAGGGTTTGGCAATCCAACTACTGCACAAAATCGTGAAAGTTGCTCATGCCCGATACCGACGGCACGCGCTGCAAGCACCACTTTCAGGTTCACGGCAAAGGCGTCACGCGAACTCCCGCTGTCGTAGCTTCTGCTTGCACCGCGGCCGCCATCTGACGCGACCCCGCTTCGACGAGTACGCGGACGAAAGGATGCTCTCCGAGCACTCCGCATTCTCGCAGTGTAGCTCCAGAAACGCCGAAAGGCCTTTCCGCTTTTTATTCGGTGCCCGAACTGCGAGTTTACTCTCGTGACAAACGGGGCATGCCGCGCCTGCGACGACGGCCGTCAATGCACCCAACTCGCACAGCACTACGCTTTCGGCACGATCGGCATTCGGCCTGACGTCGTTTTCGAATAACGCGATCTTTTTCTGCGATGCACTCACAAAATTCACTGCAGCGTTGATCTCGTCGTCGCAGTTGCCATGGTCGACGTTGCCGTGGTCGATGTTAGGCCTACCGGCCGCTGGCCCGTCGCGGACATTTTCGTTGGCGGTGGCTTTCTTGTACGTCCTCCGCCGCTTCCCTCTGAACTTGTTCTTACTTCTGTATTTCCGATGGTCGGCAACGGCCTTTTTCGGGCTTGCCATCGCACGAAAACAGCGAAAAATAACTCCGGAAAACAGTGAAGCGAACTACGGCAAGAAAACACGGGTGCTGTCAGCCAATGGCGGCCCTGCGTTAGTGGCGCGCGGTTTGAAACGGCGGGAAAAAACTGTTTTTGTTGCTTTTTTTTTAGATTTTTCGTGAACGTACGAGACTTCAAGAAACCGGGATCGTGGAGAGTAAGGACAACTCTACACGAGCCAGCGGCCGCAATATGGCGGACAGCTCTCTTCGCGGCCCCGCGAGCACGCGAACAGCAGCCCGTTTTGTGTAAATTTCGTGATGCCGCGCGTCACTGCCGCTCACTCAGACGCGTTTTTCACTGACTTCTGATGCTTATTTCGCTGTGATATTTTCAGATGTCAAAATATAATGTATAAAGATGATAAAGCAACAAAAAACAGAAAAGGTGAAATTTGGAAAAAAAACGCGACTTTTCGACCCGCGTCTCCCCTTAAGGGTCCCCCCATTTTCGTTGTCTTCATGAATGTAGTCATCATTGGCTACGTTCGTACATAATTTTTTTGTAAACTATACTTGTCAGCAGTTATCAAAGGGTTAATACCGTTTATTTCAGAGCTTCACTGCGTCACTTGTTTTATTCAGAAATAAATTTGAACCAGACATCACCTGCAGCTTTGGAATTGTTGAGTTTAGCTGCAGTGTTGCTGTGCAGTATTGCTGAAGCAAAACCAGAAGCATGCCACGTGCTCCAGCTTGTGCTGAATTCAGTATGTGGCTTTTATGCTCATCTGTTGCACATTTTCGAAAGTTGTACTATTAGAAATTTTTTCTCTGGGCATGTGAAAGTAATATTAAGCAGCATATGTGCATTAAAATGCAGGGCGAGTTCTGTAAGGAGGACTGGTGGCAAGCGCTACGATTGGAAGTCATTCAGCGGCTTGCAGATGGTTTGCACTACCCTGAGAGCCAGCAAGCCTTGAAAATTTCGTGGCTGGGATCGGCGTTGTCACAAGTGGTGGGTGGCCTTTCTTTTTTTTGTGTGCGTGTGTGTGCGTGTGCGTGCGTGTGTGTGTGTGTGTGTGTGTGTAAGCACTACATCTTACCGCTTTTGGAACCAGTAATGCTGATGTTTTTGTTGGCATCCTTATGCAACTGTAAACAACTGGTTATGTGAAACTCGAGCGACTTTTCAGTATGTGTCTGTGTACAACACTTGTACATATCTTTAGCGACATTTAATAACGTTTCGCTTAACGAAAAAATTGCTACTCTGTCACCTTACCTCCGCATGCTTCTTATTTATAAAATAACATTCTCGTGGTACTTGGTATCTGCTGAATATTTCAGATCTGAATTTCAATCACCGAAATTCTCTCAATAGAAAACCACTAACTTTATTTGAAGGAAAAGCTTCACTTCAGAGGCAAAGTTAACTTTGCCAATTATTGATAGCAAAATCTTGATCTATAGCATCGTGTTTACTGTAAAAAGTTGTAACTTGCTAGTAGCTGAGTTTAATAAGTTATGTGACATTTTTTTGCACTGCCTCTGTAATCTAGTGGCCAAGGTACTCGGTTGCTAACCCGCAAGTCGTGGGATCGAATTCCGGCAGCGGCGGCTGCATTTTGATGGAGGCGAAAATGCTGTAGACCCGTGATCTCAGATTTGGGTGCACGTTAGAGAACCCCGGGTGGTCGAAATTTCCAGAGCCCTCCACTATGACGTCTCTCATATTTATATGTTGGTTTTGGGACGTTAAACCTCGCATATCAATCAATAAATCATGTGACATTTTGCCTGTGCAAAATAAAACTAGACATAGATGTTTGAAACACTAGTCTATTGTGCCCCATTGAATTTCACACTAGTAGCAACGCACTGTGCAGGGTGTTTAATAAAATTTGTCCGAAAATGGTAAAAAAAGTAAAAAAAAACAAACAGCAACTATAACAACAAAAAACGCATGGTCTCTTCTGCACTTAAGACTACTTAAATGCGAAAGCCATTTTTGTTTTCTTCAGTCCATTCCCCCCCTCCCGCTTTAGAGGCATTGCAAGCCTTTTGCACCTCACCAGGTTTCGCTGTCTCTGTGAGCAGCCCATTTTTGATCAAGCAACGATGTAATGTGATGATGCCACGGTGACGGCAGAAAGCCCGGTGGTTCGTGATTAAACGACGACGTCATATGGTGGTGTTATTATGCATCTTTCATATTGACGCAACTAATGTGGGATGCTGATCTCGTAAATGGTCAATTCTCGCGTTCTAGAAGGCATCTAAGGCTGCCGCCTTAATAAGGGCAATGCAATATTTATGTGCTGCTCTTATAATTAGTCTTTTGGGGTGATATCTTTAAATGACTAGAGCCAGTAATTACATCATTGGTTACAAATTAACATACATAATTGGCTTGTTATACGAGAGAGGGGGGAGGCTTAAATGGGAGATGTCCTTCTGGCAAACAGTCTCTTCGAGATCCCTGAGAAGTGGCTGTTGGTAACTTTTGTGGAGTGATCAAATTCGGCCAACTTCAGTAGATCCTGTGAATGATGACACTGTTTTGACAGCAATTGCAGTGGTGGCACTTCTTTTGCATTTGTTAACCTGTGTCCCATGTGGGCTATCATGGCAAGCACAGCCTGAAGACCTATGAAGTGAAGTAGATCGAGGAGGTGACACAGAATTGCTTATTCTGGACGTCCCAGAAGAGTATAGCAATTGCACGCTCCGGTGTTGTAGTTTTGATTTCGCCGCTGAAATTGGTAGAATTACGTTTTTCCACAAAAGTTATTGACTGCTGTTTTGAAAACTCAGTCACCCACAGCTGGTTCTGTGCGATGCTCCTTTTTAGTATCAAAGCACACATTGGCCATTTTGATTGCAAAACCAATGTAATGCAGTAACAAATTGGCAGGTACAAAATATGTGCCACGTAAATCTTGATGTGTTGTGAGCCACAAATTACATGACCCTCGTGCTTATTGTTGTATGTTTAAACAGCCAGTATCATCTTTCTTCTCTCCGGTTGCGTAATTATTTAATTAGTTATATGCACGTGTTACCAACTACGCTCGTATCAACTGCTGGCGCTCGTGTCACAGCGGCTTTGGAAATTGCACAAAGTTCATTATGTGTGCCATGACTGTGACTATAGTGCTGCTACTGCGTGTGTCCCTCTCTCACTACTCGCAGCTTCTTTATGGGCCGATGTGGCGTGATGGTTTTGTAAAATGAAAGCTGCAATGCAAATTTTCTCGTCTTAGTTGATAAATTAGGTGCTAGTGCGAGTAAAATAGGAGTGAGTTTCATTCATCCAAACCACTTGTGGAACGCTATATATAATGCCCTTCTCCAAGGAATCTAGTCAATGAATAGACAAGCCACCAAATGAGTCATTCCTAGGGGTTATGTATAAGATGTGTGCTGACTGCTGTCAAGTGTACTTCGGTGAAACAGGATAGTTCTCCTGATGCCTCGAGGAGCATCAACGTGGCATCACTATTAAGTCACATGACAAATGCCATTACTTAGCGTGAGCATGACTATAATCACAGCATTGACTGGGACAATGCCACTGTCATCGCCAAGGAAAAGAACATGTGACTCTGCCAGCTCCTAGAATCTCTTAATCATCTAGTTGACACCAGCTACAGTGAATAGGACATCAAGGACTATGCCTGCTGTCTACACACGCTCATTGCATCACCTACTGGCTGCATAATTGACGACTTCTAGTCTAGCTCAGTCAAGTAAGCAGTTTTGAAACCTGTGATTATTTTATCAGGCGATGTGGTCAGTGAGTGTGTTTCATCTCAACCCCTTGCCCTTCAAGGAAGCTGTGCGTCCAGTGAAACCCTGCTTGAAAACCCGTGCTTATCGCTCATTGACCTGTTGTGTGACAGCGGGACACATATGTCCGACTTTTCGTTCAGCAAAAAAAATTTTCTGCTACACCACCTGTTACAATTAGCACAATGCTAAGTGACTCAGATATTACCTAAGTGTTTATAGTATCGAGGAAAATTCTTTCATCATATTTTCGTAGAGGATATGTAGTGTTACAATAACATTGAGTTTCGGTCAATTTTTATGGTAGCCTCCGGAGTTTTCTTCTTCGAAAAATTGACCTACCAATCAAAATGTCGAATAATTTCCTCTTCTTGTTTTTAACTGCTAGTTATCACGTGTTTTTGTAAGTTTGCACAATAACTTGACCAATAAATGCATCGGAATGATCCCCTGCATAATCACACCAATCATCCCGTAGCATGCTTGCGGTGTGCGGAAATATTTTTTTGATATCATATACCTCTTCAGAAGTAGGCACTTCAACAACTACACGACAGTTTCAACAGCAAAAAGCAAGAAGAGCCAAATGAACAAAAAAGAAGGGTGTACACGTGTGGTGAAGTAAGCTTTACGGGAAAAGACCCAAACGCTATGAAGGCTCGCAAGAGACACAACTGCAGCTGGTGTTCTACTGCTGGAAATGAGGTCTGCACAGCTTTCCTCTTCACTACTTCAGAGATGATACCTTGTGCTGCTTGCTTCAGCCGTTTTATTGCAAATATGCGTTGATGCAATAGCGAGATAGTGCCTTCATGAGACATTGGGACAGTGTTTTCCCACATTTGGAAAACGCTCTCACAAGTCAATGGGATATTGTCACGGCTAAAGGCCGGGCAAGAAGACAGAGGACGACGAAGTGATGAGCGTAGACAGCACCCATGGTTCCTCCGAGGAAGACGACGGCGAAGCGGCCACCCCGCCGCGGTGGTCTAGTGGCTAAGGTACTCGGCTGCTGACCCGCAGGGTGCGGGTTCGAATCCCGGCTGCGGCGGCTGCATTTCCGATGGAGGTGGAAATGTTGTAGGCCCGTGTGCTCAGATTTGGGTGCACGTTAAAGAACCCCAGGTGGTCTAAATTTCCAGAGCCCTCCACTACGGCGTCTCTCATAATCATATAGTGGTTTTGGGACGTTAAACCCCACATATCAATCAATCAACGGCGAAGCGGCTGCTCTTTTGTTCCGTTAATACAGACCTCGTTTTTCCTGGTCGCACCATCGTCTTGTATTCTGTTATTTTCACTTAGCGACATTGGTGGAGGTTCTGGACTTTTCCAACTGATGCTTGGGACACCTCTGCGCCCTGGCACATCGAGTCCGTCACCGCAACCCGTTCCTGCAGTGGATACTCCTGTCCACTGCTACAGTCGCCGACAGCGAGGCCTTTGTCCCGAGGCAATCCCGCTCGAACTTCTCCAGCAACACACCATGCCTGGAGAAATGGCTACCGGAGGGCCTTCACAGCTTACTGTTGATCAGCCTCTAATTCCTGAGACCTTCCACGGTGAGGTTTATGAAGACGTTGAGGACTGGTTAGCCCAGTATGAGCGAGTCGCCAAAGCCAACCGCTTTCCCATTCAACAAAAGCTATCGCGCGTCTACTTTTCTTTGGTAGACAGCGCTCGTACGTGGTACAAGAACCAAGTGTCAACGCTGTCTTTGTGGGGCAGCAAATTCTCGGGACATTCGCAAACACCGACCGCCGTGATTCTGCTCTGCAGCTCATCGAGGCACGCATGCAGATACCAAGCGTGAGCGTCGCCATGTTTGCGGAAGACATGGCCTGCCTTTTTCAGTGGGCTGACCCCGAGATGCCTGAAGGTAAAAAACTGCGACTTTTGATGAGGGACGTCAAGGAAGAGCTCTTTGCCGGTCTCCTACGCAACTCACCAACATGCGTAGCGGAATTCGTCAAAGAGGCTGTGACAATCGAGCGAGCACTGCAGCAACGGCGCCGATACCATGACCAACCAAACGAGACATCACCTAGCCTCTCTGCTTTGACTGCCGGTAGTGAGTGTTCTCTGCGTGAGCTCGTTCGTGAGGTCGTTTGGGAGGAGATTCGAAACCTCCTTGTGATTCTGCAAAAAAATACCATGGCTTGCGTTGCTGAACTTGTGCGGCAAGAACTCCGCCAGGCATTTTCGTTGCCAGAATTGCTCTCAGACCAGCGGTCTGTAAGCTGCGCATCAGCTGTCAGTCGACCCACTCCAGTGTCGTACAACTCGTCACCACTGGCTTATCGTGACGTCAGCCAAGGGCCTTACAACAAGCCGTGGGCCCCAGCTCCCAATCCGCCGCAGCCGTATCTACAGTCTAACGTGCCTATGCAGACGTCGCCGATGTACACTACGCCGATATCTGGATCTTGGTCACAAGGTATGCCGACCAGTCGACCATTCATCTGTAAGACGAACTTGTGGCGCACCGTTGACCGTCGACCACTTTGCTTTCATTGCGGAGAAGCCGGCCATATTTTCCGCAATTGTCCGTACCGTGACCGTAGACATCATAACTTTCTACAAACCTCCCCTCATGCTTATTTCGATAACCGCCGTGACAGAAGTGCAGGCCCGCAAACACAGCAACTCGAAGTGCCGTATCATCGACTCCGCTCTCCTTCACCTGCACCTAACTCGCCGCAGCAGCGCAGTTACTCCGAGGTGGTCTGGGGCAGATCTCCTAGCCCTCATTGGGGAAACTAACAGCAGCGACCTTTGGGGGCAAGGTTGCCGCCTGTCGAGATGCTATCACACCCCCAACATCTTCTACACGACGCGATACGATGAATGATACCACGGATCGTACGACGCACGATATCAAGGACGATAAGACGTTACCGACATCAATGGAAATCGTAAGCGCCAATCTAGACATTTGTATAGACGGAGGCCCAGTAACAGCACTGGTAGATACTGGTGCGGACTTCTCTATTATCAGCCGTAAACTCGCCAACTGCCTAAAGAAAGTTGAAACAATATGGACGGGCCCAAACATAAGAACCACGGGGGGTCAATTGGTGACGCCAACGGGCAAATGTACCGCTCGACTTAATATCGGCAGTTCAGATTTTGTCGCTACTTTCGTAATTTTACCGGAGTGCTGCAAAGACCTGCTTTTGGGCATGGACTTCTTGCGTGAATACGGAGCCATTATCAACATACCTGAGAGATCGGTTACATTTTGGACGATCCCAGATCAAGTTTCGGATGGGCCCTGTACAGACCAGCAACGTCAACCTTTGCGTGTCTTCGACGATGACGTGACCATCCCACCGCGGTTGAGTGCACTCGTGGCTGTGACATGTGACACGTCGAGCAATTCTGAAAACATCGCCGAGCAAATTCCAACACTGCTATTCAGCCATGGTTTATCTATCGCAAGAGGCGTCGTAAGCATAAAATGCGGACACACGCACATCCTTTTAACGAACTTCAGCTCTGAATGCTGACATCTAACGAGGGGCATGGCAGTCGCGTACGGGGAAGAGCTCGCCGAGATGACAGACTGCCTAACTCTTGAAAAAGATAATTCAACTGATCTGCCCCCCGCACCTCAATCTGTTGATATTGGCCCAAGTTTGCTGCTGGCGCAGAAGCAAAGTATCATGCAAAGACGACGTCGAAGCGGCTGCTCTTTTGTTCTGTTAATACAGACCTCGTTTTGCCTGGTTGCACCGTCATCCTGTAATCTGTTATTTTCACCTAGCCACAATTTATATGTCCCCTTTTTCTTTTGGTAAACTACTCGCTTAGTTTTTATGTTTGCGTCATACTATTTCTTTGTAGTTTATATTAATATATCGCAGCTTATTTTGTATAATTGTCTCCACTATGGCATCTCTCATAATTATTGGGTGGTTTTGGGACATTACACCCCATATATCAATAAATCGATTTTGTATAATTGTGTAGAAAATATAGCTGATCTATTGAAGGGTTAAGTGATTGTCATAGGAGGTCTAACAGAAATGTAAATACATATAATGTATGATGTTTTATTCAACAAAGTCTCATCTTCATGCCATGGCGCAGCTGGTCTTGTTGTCATGCCATTGTGTTGCATCATAGATGTCGACATTGTTGCTGTTGTGTCAGTTTTGTCACCATGATGGTGTGGTGTTTGTTTTTATAATCATTGAAATTACTGCCATGAAGTTGGAAATGTTGATTTTGTGATAATTAAGCATGCAGTAGACGTAGAACCACAGTGCTAGCATTAGACATGATCTTCACTGGTAATGTGACCATTGTAGGCTGGCCACCAGCCCAATGCTTCTCGGCGCCTGCTGCCCGTACCACGAGATAATGTTACGCAACAGGGCCTGCGGCTCCAAGCTACATTAGCAGCTGGCTTTGATATCTGGGGAGGACCTGGTGAGAACACCAAAGATGTGGAAACTGATTCTCTTGGTTCTTAGGTTTTTTTTATGTATTGTGTTCATTCACTACATATTTTCCGCATTGTAGTAATGAAGAACGAGACAGTATCAGAACGATGGGTTATCAGTGTGGTTCTTTATTGAGGGAACTTGTGCCCACAAAAACAAGTAGCATACTAAGCTTACCGATACATTAAGCACAATCATCATTTGTCGAAGCGTGATCTAAGAGTCAAGTGTGCTGGCTTTTTAAACTTTTTTTTGCACATTGAAGCCTGCTAGTGTATGTTTGAGAATGCAAAAAACAATATTCACATCATGCACATATGTTAACATTTTTTTTCCGGCGATATTGAAAGGCACATCAATAATGGCACATCAGGAACAGTAAACACTTTCTTGGTACTGACTGCAGTTGGTGTTAAGTCAGGGAAAGGAAGCACAAAAGGTTGTATTGATGCTTTGAGGTGAGCTTGAAGAAAAAAAATTGGCGAAGTGTGTACTAAGCCACACAAGCCTCAACAGCAAGACTGGGTAAATTTGAAGACTAATATGGTTGTCTCAAGGTTGTTTCTAGGCCTTTTCATTCATCATCATCAACAGCCTGACTACGTCCACTGCAGGCCAAAGGCCTCTCCCATGTTCCACCAGTTAACCCGGTCCTGTGCTTGCTGCTGCCAATTTATACCCGCAAACTTCTTAATCTCATCTGCCGACCTAACCTTCTGTCTCCCCCTAACCCGCTTGCCTTCTCTGGGAATGCAGTTAGTTACCCTTAATGACCAGCAGTTGCCCTGTCTACGCGCTACATGCCCGCCCCATGTTCATTTCCTCTTCTTGATTTCAACTATGATATTCTTAACCCCCGTCATTTTCATTGCTAGGCCTTTTCATTGCTAGGCTCTAGCTAGGGTAAGGGTTCTCAGTCATGGATGTGTCGGCGACCCCTTGTGGTCTGGTGGAAGTGATAGGAGACCCCTTGCAGTGGAGAGGAGAGAGGGGCGGGGGCGGGGGCATACATAGGGAAATAACACAACTGGAGCGGGAAACAGGTGCCTTTTATTGCTATCAAAAACGTCTAACGAACGCGCCACGTCACTTCATTTTGGACAGTTCATCAATACGCTGCACAGTCACGCTTAAAGAAAAATGCGGGTGTGGGTTTCGTGGATCATAGAAATGGCTTTGCGGACCCCCCATTTGAGAACCACTGAGCTAGGGGATGGTAGGTTGCTTCTACATTGATTCTCAGCACAGACAGCCGAGTTAAACAACACAGGCATGATTTGGGCACATAGTTTTTGAGTTTTTGGAATTGCTTTGGGGTTTTCTCGCAGCCGCCGTTGCCTTTCCCATTCCCAAGTTCCGTATTTACTCGATTCTACTGCGCCCTCCATTGTAACGTGCACCCGGTTTCCATGACGAAAAAAAAAAAAAGTAAGACATCGATTGCAACGCGCACCCATTTTTCTCGATGGCCCACACGATCACACCACTCGGGAAAACGACTCCCTGCGAGAGCGTCTTCTGTTGAAATATGAGGTACGGGGGAAGCTTGTGCCTATCTGACGTGCAACGGAGCATTGCCGTCACTTTAGTTTTACCGTGGCCCGATGTCAGCACGCGAACTTGCTTCGCCCCCTCCTCGACGGTTGTGGTGCCAGGCATGTCGAAGTAAAGAGGCGTCTAATCGGCATTCCCGATTTGCCCAAGCAGGTAGCCGTTGTTGTGCCACAAGTTTAGGACGAACCTCTGAAAACTGTGAAGCTTTTCATCGAACTCCTTCGGAAACTTTTCGCATATGCCCGTTCGCCTTCGAAGGGAAAAGCCTTTCCTCTTCATAAAGTTAGCCTGCACCTGCTCGCTTTAAACTGGCTCGGCATTAGCCCTTTTTCTAAGGCTAACTGCATAGCCTGCACTTGGAGCAGTTCTTTCGTCACGGGCCACTGTGCCGCTCACTGCTCAATCACGTACTCACCGAGCAGCTCTTCAGTTTGCGGAAAC
This sequence comes from Rhipicephalus annulatus, assembly GCA_013436015.1. NCBI lineage: Eukaryota > Metazoa > Arthropoda > Arachnida > Ixodida > Ixodidae > Rhipicephalus > Rhipicephalus annulatus. The sequence goes on along the minus strand of WOVY01011876.1, from coordinate 406,210 downwards.
CGACCCTGCTGTGGTTCAATGAAGCCTTTGCGTGAATCTTTGCTGTCGACAATCTTCTGCTTTTGTTTCCGCCAGTCCCGCACGCACGTTTCGGGAATTCCGAACGACTGCGATCCGGCCCGATTTCCGTACGTTACGGCACACGCGATGACTTTTCTTTTAAAAGCGGCATTGTGGTGCACTCGTCGAGTTTTTCGAGTCTGCCAGTTCATGCCGTCGATGCTAATGCACTACAAGATGACGAACTCCTCAGCACACGTACGAAGTGCCGCACATGGGAAACACATAGGCGGAAATGGCCGACGCGCCGGCCATTTCCGCCTATGTGTTTCCGCCGGCCATTTCCGCCTATGTGTTCATGACAGCCCCAGAAAGGGGCTGTCATGAACTAGGCTACTGCAATGAGAACAGAAAAGTAAGCCATGTACATTCAACACGGATATGGCCATTCAGCTGAGCCTTGCTGGTGTTTAAAGCAGGGCATCTTCTGGCTGCCTTTAAATAATTTCAGTTGCCTCAGGCCACAGAGTGTTTGCGACGTCAAGGTTGCACAATGTCTTCATAAACTTAGTGGTTTATCCGCAGGGGATATGTATGCAAGACAAAGAAATTATGGAGGCTAATGCATGAGAAAGAAAAAAATCGCAGTATATCCACGGACTGAATGATGATGAGTGGGGCGAAGCGTTCGTTCGTCTGTTCATGCATTCGTCCGTCCAACCCTGGGTCCATCTGTCTGTCTGTCTGTATGTCCGTCCGCCTAGTGAACACTCCAAGTACTGCCATCTCGCATCTTTTCATCATACACGTCTGTCTGTCTATATGTCCTTCCGTCTAGTGAACACTCCAAGTACCGCCATCTTGCATCTTTTCATCATATATGTCTGTATGTCAGTCCGTCCAACCGTGGGTCGATCTGTCCGTCTGTGCGTCTGTCTGTCTGTATGTCCGTCCGTCTAGTGAACACTCCAAGTACTGCCATCTCGCATCTTTTCTACATACATGTCTGTCTGTCTATATGTCCTTCCCTCTAGTGAACACTCCAAGTACCGCCATCTCGCATCTTTTCATCATATATGTCTGTATGTCAGTCCGTCCAACCGTGGGTTGATCTGTCCGTCCATGCGTCTGTCCATCTGTATGTCCGTTCGTCTAGTAAACACTACAAGTACCACCATCTCGCATCTTTTCATCATATATTGATTATATACAAATACCGCAATCTAGCAGACATTTCAAGAACTAAACTCCCCTGTGGCATATACTCGAGAGATGTGGTTACTACAGAGGACGATCGGGTGATATCTTAACTCTTTCATTACCACGCCTATTCAAATCTATCACCGGTGATCGATGATTTGGATAATCGATTCTAGCATGCTAAATATGTTTCTCGTGTAGCCAGCACTTTCTAGTAGTTAGTCCAGCCACTCAACTTTCAGAATCAATTTGAATTTGTCCGTTGGGCAACATGGTGATTTTTAACAGACCTTTGCACGAACCAATGTGCGTGTATTGCTGAAAAAGTGCACTAGACTGGCGAACTTGACAAAAGTGCGTGCCCCTCGAGATTATACTGCAGAAACATCGAAGTTATGTTATGAAAGGAACATTTGCAAACCAAATATCGAATTAAGGTGTCAGCTACGCAGTTTGATAATATTTAGCAGTAATAATTGCCAGAAATTGATGCTAGGTATTCGATAGACAGCTGTTGCTTGGAGTTGGGGAAAATTTATTCTACAAAATATACCGTGTTTACACGATTGTAAGACGACCCTTTTTTTTTCAAATTTGACAATCCAATGTTGGGGGGTCGTCTTAGAATCGAAATCGAACCATATGTATTGTCATCTCGAATAGTTTCCCGCTCAACCCAAAGCGCATAGTTTTCCGCGTGCTTATACAAAAGCTTTTCTTTTTTTAGCATCTACTGCGCGCATTACGAGTGCCTTTATGACGAGCGCACGGCTCTTGAGGGAGCACCGGTAATCGATGGAAGAGCCGCCGTATGGGGGGTATTGGTAGTTGACGGAAGAGCTCCTCTTTGTGATACAATTTTCTAAGCGGGCGCGTCGCCGCGTGCTCCTGTCGCTTGTGTCCACGACCGGCTCTCTCGAGTCACTTCTGTCTGACATGAGTGCCGTGACATGAGGACGAAAGTTCGGAATCGGTGAATGTGTGGTGCGGAAGTGGCGGATTCAGCGCGAGGAAATTTTCTCGTGCGACTCCAATCGCCGTGGCTTTCGCGGGCCGAAGTCTGGCCGCTTTCCGGAACTAGAGGCGAAGCTTGCGGCCTACGTGAGTTTTTTTTTTTTTTTTTTTTTTTGAGATGCGATTTTGGGGGGGTCGTCTTACATTCGAGTCGTCTTACAATCGTGTAAATACGGTATTTACGATGGTCTGCCGCATGTTTAAAGTGTCGAGATGGCCTTCTCAGCCAGTTTCCAGCAGCTTTGGTTTTGATCATATTGTTATATCAGACACAGGGTCACATCTAGTCTCAGTGTGTCACTAGTCAAGCCTATGGCGCAGTCGTCACATAGGTGCACGTGGTGCACATAGGTGCGCACCAGCGCCGCAAAACACATGCACCGCTGCAAACCATCTTGCAACCGCCGCACCTGAATTGAGTGAGGACGAGCTTAAAGTTTGAGGATGACAGCACCTCAACTTCAAGTTTTGTGGAGACGATGTTTTGCATGGTATAACTGTTAGTTCAAGCGCACGAATAAACAGAAAGGAAGAGAGGACAAGCGCTTTCTCGCAACTAAACAATTTATTAGAAACGGAAGAATATACAAACCGTTCTAATAAATCGTTTAGTTGGGAGAAAGCGCTTGTCCTCTCTTCCTTTCTGTTTATTCGTGCGCTTGAACTGACAGTTATATCATGCATATCCAACTAGCCCAACTTTCGATTCTGTTACTATGTTTTGCGTCAACCTGAGACATCCACAGCCATCCATAGGTTTTTGTTTACGGCCAAAAGTTGTCTCTTTCGCTGCAAGTGCGTAGCTGCTGACTTTTGTGCACAATCTTATAGCTAGTCTGGTTATGTGCGAGGTCCGCACTTCGTGTGCTGGCGCCGGCTGTACAGCTTCTCCTAACAACAAGAAGGTTTCTAAAGCACATCCTGGCTCTATATACAGAGCAGCTCAAAACGTTTTAGAACTGCGTATGATATTGTATTTTTTTGTAATACGATGTGCAAAATGCTAAGAAATATGCTTGGACGCTTATATAGAAATGCCAACCTAAACGAAATGAGGTGGCTCATGGAAAGAAGCGACGCCAAACGAAATAGACGACTTTCTTTGTCAATGTGAATTGATACTTTGTGTTGAACATTTATTATTTTTTATACTGTTCCTGGATTATTTTTCTTCAAAGTGTATATTCTGAATTTTCTTTATTTTAAATATTTTTGCACATATTGTGTTTTCTATTGCTCTGTTTACCTATTGGAAACCAAAAATTACACGTTTTCTACATTTTTATTCATTCCAAACTATTTTTGTTGCTCTATAGCATATATTTTTTTTAAAAGAGCATTTCAATGCACAAAATTTGGTATGCTGCAATGCGGGCTGGAGTACTTTTCGAACTGGCAAAAATGATGTTCCCGAGACACATGAAAAAGAACCATTTCTGCCCGGTAAAGAAAAAGTTAAAGAGCTTAGCCCCTAAGACAACTCAAGCATGCTTTGGTTGTTCTTATCCACGCTTGGTTCTTATACACTTTTGGCTAGCTCTTGTGCAGTGTGGAAGAAGGAACTTTGGTTTTAAAAAAAATTGACTTGAGTGCACTTCACCACTTTAGGCTGAAATGATTCATGGTTGTGTAAGAGTAGTACTGTGTAAAGCTGCAGCTGTCTTAGACCTTCTTTTATAATTTGGTTAATGTAAGTGTACTGATACCACAGTAGGGTACATATTTGGGATGGTTGGTTTATGATTTCAAGTAGGAAACAGCACTAAAAGACTGGAGGAGGAAAGTACACAAACCATGGCACTGACTAACAACCAAGTACCTATGTTTTATTCTTCGATTGAGCATAAATATATACTATAAACCATCATGATCTTAATGAAACAGAAAAAAACACAAAAAAATGCGATGGATGTGCGTGTTCATTTCTGAAGCGTATGATATCTACAAAGGCAGCGAGGTATATGTCCCCTCTATATCCTTCCTCCTGAAGGAGTTAGCATTCCTGTCCTGTTGAGCATTTTTATTGGTTCTATGCAGACTGGATCATTTTTTTCTTTCTTTTCTGTTTCTTTGAGATTGTGGTAGAGTATACCAATTGGCAAAGCGTGTACTTGATCACGCTCACTGGAAGAATAAAACAAACCTGGTTGTTAGTCAGCTTGTACACTTTCTTCCAGCCTTTTAGCATTGCTTTCTACTGGAACTGATTCATCTAGATTCACTTTCAATTTGCTGAAATACATTCTCTCATTCGAATGCGATGAACATTTTTTTTTTTACTTCCAGAAAAAATGCTAGACGCTGTGATACCTTATCTGCGCGTTCTCAAGAGGCATGTTTGTTTAGCACCTGGACCTTTTGGCGTTCACTTACTATTTTATCTGCTGTATCGGCTGTATGCTGACTTGAGAAGTACTACCGTTGGGGCGTTGTTGACTGAGTATGTACAGTTTTATCTTCCTTAGACTGAACGAATTAATGAGTTAGAAAAATATATAAAGCGTATTTTTTGCCAACAGAGAAATTACACGTCTAGTCATCAACATCGCTATGCTGGGACCACTGTATTGCCGCAACCTACTGAATTTTCTCAAGTGCATAGAGACTCGCTTTCCTGAAAGGTAAGATATTGCAGATCGATGCTAGGCTTTGTTTTAATCAGACAGTTAAATATCTGGTGTCACAGCTTGTGAGTAAAAAATTGTGTCCATGACCAAAAAATCAAGATGCAAATACAATAATTTATAAACAATAAAAATTTCTGGGTCTGGGTGAGGATCGAACCCAGGCCGTTTGCGTGGCAAGAAAGTGTTCCACCACACAGCCGCTTGGCAGCTTCCAAATGTATGGAAAATAACTTTTATGCTTTACAAACACATGTGTCCTGTATACAGGCTTCACAATACAACATGAAATATCGCTGTAATATTGCGGGGTCCAAGCACACATTGCCGTCGGGTATCAGAATGTGATTATCATAGAGGCCAAAGTTTTAGGCACTAAGAAAGTGTGTTTTAGGTGAGGTGCCAAAAATAGGCAGGTAAAAGACCAATTAGGCCTCCAAAATTGTAAATATAGGCACCATAAATTTTTACGTAAATTCAAATACTTGAAACTAAGACGTGGACGACCTTTATCTACGACAGGAAGCAAGAAATGATAGCACTAAGTCTTTTATGGTTTCACATAGCCATGCATTCCCCACACGGTTTGCAGAACATAGTCTTTCTTTTTATTGCATAGCATGGCCTGGATCTCTTTCTTTTTGTTGTTGCTGAGAAGGGCAGCACAGGAGCGAATAGCCAGACCACTAATTGATCAGAAACAATCTCCTCATACTAGGTGAGTCTAATCATGTAGGGTTAATTTCCCCCCTGTCAGTGAACACCTTAAAGGGGCCCGGCGACAGTTTTCCTTCTGCACTCTGCAGCGCTGGAGTTTGTGTAGTGCCGAATACTCAGATGAACGCAAAAAGAATTATCGAAATCGCTACTCGGTAACAGCAGTTGTTAGCCTTCAAACTTGAAAACCTCGGCAGACAACGAGAAAAGAACATTCCCTTTAGCATTTCACTTTCCCACTGTCGTAAAAGGCCATTTCCAATCACTGCGTGCCTCTTGCAGAGACAAACCAGATGAATTTCCTCGCAGTGGCCATTGTGCAACACCCTTAGCGTCTTTTTGCAGTTGTTTTCACATTTTAATATTTAAAAAATTAGGGGACCCTAAAGCTTCGCCTTTGGGAGTTGAACGCGATAGCGACATCCTGTTCGTAGTGGGTACTTCAAACACTTAGTGCATGAAACATTTTCGAATATACTATGCACCCACTACGTAGCCTTAGGGAATAGGCGCAGTAGCGTATGTGCTTTTTGTAGTGGGGTACTGGCTTTCAGCCACGGAGCCATTATGATAATCACATATTCTGACACCCGTTGGCAATGGATGCTTGACCACGCATTCTTACTGTAATATTTGATGCTGCATTGTGAAGTATATACTGTACAGGATGCGTGTGTTTGTGAAGCATGAAAGCTACTTTCACTGCATTTCTAAGCAGAGGAAGTTACTTTCACGGTTTTCACAAGAAGAGGCGTGGCCGCGTGGTAAAACATCCACTTGCCACGTAAACGACCCGGGTTTTATCCCCATGGACCCCAACAACACAGTTCGGTCCCAACTCTGCTCCAGGGTTTTTTATCATTTATTTATTTATTTGCATCGTTTTCGATCTTTCGGTCACGCATAAGATGATGATTTTTTGCTCACAATCAATGACACAGAAGTCGACACCAGAATTTCTGTGAAAAAAAGCTCTTTAACGCTATAGCATTAAAACAGACATTCTTTTGTATCTGAGGAAGTATAAAGAGTGTTTTTATAATATTTAGCACTCAATAGTGTGGCCTATCTAAGACGGCATAAACATGCACGACTTGTCGCATTGAAGTAATCAAAATGCATTGCTTAAGTCGTCACTTCATGGTCAAGCGTCACTTCCAATCACAGATATAGGTGCAATGTGTCACTGTGGTCCGAAAACAGTGTGGTTTCTCCATAGAAATAAAATTACAACAGCTATGTTTTTGATGTTGCCACTTGCGCAACGATATCGGTGCGAGAAAAAGCGATCAAAACAACACACTCGATTTGTGTCGCAGGGCCCCCTTTGAAGTGCCCCTCACCAGGTTTGAGCATTTCGAGCTGGAAAGTGTGTCACTTGGCTCTCATGATCACGTCTGCCAGGATTTGGAATGCTATGCGTCATGGAAAGTTGTGAAATTTCAAACTGAATGACTCTTGTCCTTGTACTTGTGGGCTTCACAGCCCGAGAGGTAGGGAGTGGCATATAACTAGTAATGATCCTGCTCTTACGTTGCTCCTGTACATAGACATTGACGGTCAGACATTGTCACTCACTGTGCACTCTTAATCAGGTCCCGGTTAAATACTGGCTGTATCCAAAAGAACAGCTGAAGAATGTCCAGTTTCTTGGCTATATCCAGCACTTTGAGTGGAACCTTATTTGAGAGCATAGCATGTGTGATTGCGAAAATTATTTGAGGTGATGTGTAGTTTCTGTAATTTGTTATTCAGCAGATTAATTAAACCCGAGAGATGAATGCACAAATGGAATGTGAGCACATTTTTATATTTCTTTTTATTCGAATCACAGAAAAATGCTATACACTGATTGGCCTTCTTTTTGTATGCCTTCATTTTCTCACTGTTCCTGCGTCATGTTTGATGTTTCTTTGGGGGACTGTCTCAGACAATAGTTCCAGTGGTGTGACGTGGTGTACCACTGAAATGGGGCAGTGTGTCGTCTGGCGCTGAAAGCAAGCCTCTTTTTGCTGTGATGGCCGGCAGTGCTGGAACACACCGTATTACTGTGTCGCCACCTGTCACCGCGCTCTGAAGTTTTTTTATGAGAAGCTGAGATATTAAGCCTCCGAGATTGGTAGTTGTAGTTGCCGTGCTGGTCATGTGTGGGGAAAACTCGTCGATTGTTGTCATCTGTTTCACATAATACGTCAGCGAATTTTATCGTGTGCATGGAACCATATGCAAAGCTACAAAATACTGTGTAAAAGTTGCAGACAAAGCTTTCCTTCCCTGTCTGCAATTATTTAGAAGCTGTCCTAATGGTCAGTTAAAATGAGCATCCCAGGTACCTTTAAAAACGATAAACATTTAGTACCAGATCCCAGTAATAATATTCATTGGAGATAAAAAGCCAGCTATAGGCAAAACAAAGGTGTTTAAAAAAGGAGGGGCGGCAGAATAAAGCTGGGCTAACAACTCTGAAGTAAAATTTAGTCCCAACTTTGCTCTGTTACTTTTTTTAGGAGCGAAGCTTCTTAGGCCTGCACTCTGCCGTAGCCGTTGAAGCTCCCTACGCTGAGCAAGCGCGCCAAGGAGAACAACATGTGCGTTCCCACTTCAGCACGGCATGAGAAAAGGCGCGACGGCAGATTGCTTGTGCTGCGCCACACACTCACTCGCTTAGTCGTTGCTGCCATTGAGCGCAACAGTAGCTCTGCCCACCTGCTTCCCACCCTACCGCCTTTATGAAAGCCAGCAGCGAGATGAAGCGCATATGTTTAGGTCCCATTATTAAGGAGCTTCGCTCATCAGTTGTAGTCGTATATGAAACAATTGCTAGTTTCTTTTTTTCTGTGTTCTTCCAAGCTGTGTAGATTGTGTATCGTTTATAATATCCGTGGGGAATAACTCGTGAGCTACGAGCATCAATTTGTAATCTTCATCCTAGACTCGAAGCTAACATTCTCCCGCAGGAGTGCACCTAACTGGGCACTTTGGTACATAGTTATCATGAAAACAAACAGTGCTGGCCACAGGATGCTGAAAGGACGACAGACGACGGTGCTGAACTAAGAACTAGTGATTTATTGCTGGGATATGCAAAATATATACTACAGAAGCTTTGTGCAGAAGAGCAACATAAAACTCTGTATTGGTGCAGGAATACTGTATTTACTCGCATAATTTGGGCCCTTGCATAATTTGTGCAGCCCTAGTATATTGTCAGCTTTGCGAAAAAAAATATTTACTAGCATATTTTGCACTCCCCGACCCGCCCGAGCCAGCTCGCCAGCGCGTGGACAAATGCTTTGGTCCTTTGGATTTTTTGCATGGGCGCGCCGGGTGCAGGCCTCGCTGATCAGGCGAGCGCAGTCAAATGGGCTGCGAGCCCGAAGTTCCTTTTTCCAAGGACTTTCCCCGAACTGGCGTTACTAGGATACCGTACCCAAACGCCCAAATCTATTGACGGGTCTATGCTGACAGGTTGCCCAAACCGCTCGAGCGTTTTCCCAATTTTTTCCTCCATTGTTTTCTCCCCTCTATCCCTCCATTTCTATCACCATGGGCATACCCTCTTGCGTCACGGCACGGATAACTTTCGGCACTGAAGGCTTGCGAGGGCTTGCTTGTCACGTCAACTGTTTCCTCTCTTGTCTGCGTTCACACTGCAACGCACACTTGGTTGATTTCGGAAGTTTAGAATTCGCTATCCTTTCACCGCGCTTTTCCTGTTTTTTTTTTTTTGCGACGGGCTACAGTAATTATACATACGACAAAATTCAAGCTCGCTGTTATAAACTTTGCTAAAGAAAATGGGAATCGTGCAACGGCTGAGAACTTCAGCGAGAATTGCTTCAACGTGTGACGATCGGTGCAATTAGTACGAGAGAAAGCAGAAGAGTCCGCGCTTGCTAACACAAGTTTCCTGCCCGTTGAAGTCTTTTTCAGTTATTTGCAAACGCCGGTATCGCTGTGTCTTTGGACTTATTCTCCCAGCATTGTCGAGAAAAGCGTCAAGAAAATGGCACATTCGAACGTGCTGAACAGAACAGAGGGCAATGCGCTTTGGGAGCGCGGTGACAGAGGCCGCAATGATGATTCTCAATCGGGCCTCTCAATTAGCGATACCGGCAAGACCGCGCTTGACCTGATCTGACTGGTTTAAGTATGCGCTAATTCCTTTAAATAAACAAGTGCACTTCGTTTGTGCTTTAAGGTATCAACTTTTTATATTATATACTGTGTGCAGGACTATTGTACATTATTTTGTATGTGTTTGCCAAATTCACGCATAATTTGTGCTCCCACTTCTCGAAGTGCCAAAATTGCGAGAAAAAGTGCACAAATTATGCGAGTAAATACACAAGACAGGAAATCACCATGTTAGATGCATCTAATCTGCTAAACAGGCTGTTGCATTTTCAACAAGTAACTGATTTTACAGCTATGCAGGGATAGTGACGGCACCAATACTGCTGACACTGATGCCGTCACCGGAATTTTCACGAAACAAGCTCTTTAACGCTATAACATTAAAATCTTGCTTTAAGTCACTGCCAGTGTGAAGTACACAGAAAATATGACCCTTATTTTCTGTTTTCATAAATACAGCAAATTTTGTTCAATATGGTTGAGGCATTGTCTTGAAAAGATCGGATACATTGTGCATGTAGTTGAACATTGTATCTGCATTGGCGCAGATGACTGAGGCGCAAAATACATTTCGTGAAACGGGATGAGCAGAAGAGAAGAAAGAGCGGCGCCGACTACCAGCTGTTTAATGACAGTCTAAGAAACACACAGGAAAAAAGACATTTCCGCGCATGCGTGGACAGCCAACAAATGATGTACAGCGACACTGCAGTAAAATATCTATAATTTTGAATTTGACGGAAATGTATTTTTTTGATAGCGTGTCTTGAGGCTGTATGTCATTTGTTGGCTTTCAACTCATGCACGGAAATGTCTTCTTTTTCTGTGCATTTCTTAGTGTCATTAAACAGTTGATTGAGGGTGCTGCTTTTTCTTCTCTTCTGCTCCTCTCGTTTCAAGAAATGTTTTTTGCGCCTTAGTCATCTGCACCAAGTAAGCACCAACTTTCCCAAAATGAAGTATTTTTGGATTGATATGAAGTTGACCTGAGGCGATGCACGATGTGGCAATTTTTCAGTTTCGTTCATCTGCACACTCTGCAGATGTTTGCTAGACGACAATATGTGTAAATTTAACTGTTGCCCCTCTACAATGGTCCTGCAGTTCCCTGAGCCAAGTAGTACTAATGGAAGCTGTGGATATGGTTACCGAACGAAACTGGGAGGGCTGTGTCCAGGACAGCGCTGTGGAAAGCTGCCTGCTTGTATTTACAGCAGCTGTGCAGAAACCAGGCAATTTGTGCCAGCCAAAGGTCAGTGCTCTGCATGTCCTTGAAGCATGATGACACTGTGGCAGGTGCTGCTGGTGGAATGACTGGGGTGTGGAAAGTTTTTTCGGTGTCATGGAGTGATTGGGGATCATTCTGGGATCCTGCTCACGTAGAGCTGGAAAGGATACGAGATGCCATTCTTATACAGAAAGATGTGCATCAAATGCAGAACTTTGGAGCTTGAGTCCAACTTGTTTGTGAGGTTTTTAGGGGCTGTGGAATATTTTTTAGTGTAGTGCTCTGACCCCTTGGGGGACTTGACCGAAAGTGCATAAGGCTTTCTTCTATTCCATTTTCTTCAGAATGCTGTTGCTTTAGCCAGACATTAGGCTCCCCACCTGAAGATTGGTAGTGGGATTTATGTGGTGTTTGGCTTCTGAAAGGTGAAAGCATGTTTGCATTTTACCCCATTAAAAGCTGGTCTTCACGGCTAGGATCTGAGGCTCATAAGCAGATTTCTCTGTTGGTCCATGTGTGATTACCAAGATAGGTTGCGTGCCATATTCTGAAATCAATATGTATTTCCTCCTTGCTTCTCCCTCCTCACTCTCCCCCGTTCCTTATTTGTTTTAATGCGAAGCATTTCTTAATGAATCTCATCCACTTACAATCATTCTTTGAAACGTAGCTGGCGCTGTGCACAGGCCGAATGGAAGCGCTTTAAATTTGTAGAGGCCGTCTGGGGTTATGAATGCCGTCTTTTCACGGTCGCGCTCATCCACCTCAATTTGCCAATATCCGCTCTTGAGATCAAGGGAGGAGAAGTATTTCGCACAACGTAGTCGATCGAGTGTATCATCGATACGTGGAAGAGGGTATACATCCCATTTCGTTACGCTATTCAGTTTCGGATAGTCGACGCAAAATCGAAGGCTGTTATCTTTCTTTTTAACAAACACTACGGGAGGCGCCCATGGACTGCTGGATGGCCGGATCACGTCATCTGAAAGCATCTCCTCCACTTGTTTCTTGATGACATCTGTTTCCTTTTGTGATACTCGATATGGGTGTTGGTAAATCGGTCTCGTGGGCTTCTTCTGTTATAATCCTGTGTTTTGCAATAGCCGTGCGTCGCACCTTAGAGGACGTTGAAAAGCAGTCCGAAAATTCTTTTATAAGGGCGAACAATCGTTTCTTTTGATATTCTGGGAGCCTATGGTTGACGTTAACTGATGCGTCGACGTTGCAGGTCTTTTGTGGAGTAGTTGGCGTTGTTGCTAAACTGCATAGTTCAGTCGCTATGCAGAACTCGTGGAAATAGGTGATAGCCATATCTTGCGCTATGTACTGACATTCATTCCCAAAATTCCCAAGGAGCACAACTGAGTGGCCATTCCTTAAGTGAACAACACCCCTCGCCACGCAAATCCCTTTGTTTAAAAAGAGCTCTACGTTTCTATCCGCTATTCCTTCGTGGTCACAAAATGCCTTATTTTCAACAAGCACCATTACACTACAGCATGGTGGCACTTTGACGTCATCATCAACAATGCGCAGAGAAGTAAGGCGTCGCTTTTCTGATTCCTCCACCGACATAGCTTGTTCGGTCGAAAATGTTACACTGGATCTTCGTAGATTAATTATGGCTCCATTGGCTTGCAGAAAATTCATTCCTAGTAGAAGCTCCTTTGAACAGTCCGGCAGTACGATGAAGTCAGCAACGTAAGTCATCATCATCATCATCAGCCTGACTACGTCCACTGCTGGACAAAGGCCTCTCCCATGTTCCGCCAGTTAACCCGGTCCTGTGCTTGCTGCTGTCAATTTATACCCGCAAACTTCTTAATCTCATCTGCCCACCTAACCTTCTGTCTCCCCCTAACCCGCTTCCCTTCTCTGGGAATCCAGTTAGTTACCCTTAATGACCAGTGGTTATCCTGTCTACGCGCTACATGCCCGGCCCATGTCCATTTCCCCTTCTTTATGTCAACTATGATATCCTTAACCCCCGTTTGTCCCCTAATCCACTCGGCTCTCTTCTTGTCTCTTAAGGTTACACCTACCATTTTTCTTTCCATTGCTCGCTGCGTCGTCCTCAATTTAAGCTGAACCCTCTTTGTAAGTCTCCAGGTTTCTGCTCCGTAGCTAAGTACCGGCAAGATACAGCTGCTATATACCTTCCTCTTGAGGGATAGTGGCAATCTACCTGTCATAATTTGAGAGTGCTTGCCGAATGTGCTCCACCCCATTCTTATTCTTCTAGTTACTTCAATCTCGTGGTTAGGCTCTGCGGTTATTACCTGCCCTAAGTAGACATAGTCTTTTACAACTTCAAGTGCACTATTACCTAACGTAAGTAAAGCCTCTTATTTTGAGCCTTGAGGCGCATCTGCCAAGCGGTGTAATAGTGTGGCCACCTGCCGTGCGTATCTGTGCCCCACTCCATTTCGTCACAACCTTTTTCAGTTTCTTAGCCAATTTGTGACTCACTACCGAATAATCAGCGCCGGTGTCAACTAAAGCATTTAGCTCGTATCCATCTATTTTCAACCGCAAATCTGAAGTAATCTTCGCACTGCTGCACTTATTCTCTGTAAAAATAGCATCGTCACCTTGAAACCGTAATGGAAGACCTTCGCAACTGTAGTTATCAGCGGCCTCACCTCCACAGGACGCTTGCTTCAGTTTTCCGGGTGTGGGCTTGTAGAACGGTGCCCAGACCATGCGGAAGAAGCACGTGGGCTGGGTGATCGGTAACGCCTAGGCGACGACGATCTTGGCTGATGTTGGCGTGGAGTGAGTGGGCTCTGGCGCGTGGACAAGTACTCCTCGATCTCCGTTGGCCGTTCACCGTTTCAAGGGCATGGTGCGTACAACAGAAAGCCCCTTAATCCTGCCTGTCGGTAAGGGCAGAACCTATACAAGTGACCTGCTTCCCCACAATGGAAACACAAAGGCCTGCGCTCATGGTCACGCCAGATGTCACTTTTCCGGGGCCTTTGATCCACGTAGCGAGCTACACCACGGGCTCGTGGCAGGTAGGTAGCCGTCGGTTCCAGTGGACGAGGTGCGCTGCGTACCGTCTGTGGCCAAGGAGAGGCCATCGTAACTGCTGCATTGGTGTGCGCCGCGGGTTGACTGAGTATTTCAGAGTACGTTGGGATGCGTTGGATCGACTGTGGCGCATGCTTCGGCTCACGTATTATCTGCCTCAGTTCATCTCTTACTACGTCGACGACAGACATCTCGTACTACGTCGACGACAGACAGTGTTGTTGTAGTGTGAGGTGCTTGCAACTTGCTGAGCTCTTCCCTGATCACCGACCTGATGAGTTCTCGCAGGGCGCCCATGCCCCTTCGCTGGCCTCCAGAGAAGACATTGGCAGGTGCATAGTTTATGTCTCGATTGTACTGTCGAGCCCGCTGTTCTAGCGTTTTCTCGATGGCTGTCGCTTTCATATAAAACTCCGCAACTGTTTGTGGTGGGTTGCGGACGAGAACAGCGAATAGCTCTTGCTTCACCCCACGCATGAGATGGCGTAGCTTCTTGTCTTCAGTCATATGGGAATCTGCGCGCTTGAACAGGCGGATCATGTCCTCGATATACATTGCGACACTTTCGTTGGTGAGTTGGTTTCTGGATTCGAGCGCTGCCTGCGCCTTTCCTTTGCGATCCGTGCTGGCATAAGTCGCCGAAATTCATCCCAGGTCGTAAAGTTTTCATGGTTCTCAAGTTTTCAAGTTTCATGGTTCTCATACCACGTCTTTGCGAAGTCCTCCAAAGCAAAGTATACGCGGCGGAGCTTCTCTCTCTCGTCCCAACCGTTCAAACTTGCCACTCTCTCAAAGAGCTTCAGCCAATCTTCTACGTCTTCATACGAGTCGTCATGAAATACTGGTGGCTGGTGAGGCTGATTTATCACCACTTGGGCCGGCGTTACATGACTTGTCATGGTGGTGGCGTCCATTGACTGAGTTCCCCTTGGCGTGAAGTGGAGTGGACTGAATTCTGGTGAATCACCTCAAAGACGGCGACTGGTCCTCTAATGCACAGGTGTCAGCTCCCCAGGATCAACTCGCTGGTGGTCGGGGCTACGCTGTCTTGCGTTCGTAGGGCTTTGATTCATTACCCAGCACCTCTACCAGAAATGTAACGATGCTGGAGGACTCGGGGTGTAATAAAACGTATTTATTAAAGGGCGAACCTGTGCCCACAACTCAAAGGGACTATGGTCGTAGCACGTTACAGTAGAACACCAAAGATGTCTCGTTCTTCTACTTCTTCAAGATGAGTCCCAAGCGCATGGCGCACATCAGGCGGGGCCAGCTGGGTTCTCGTGCTATCATCATCGTCTCTGCGCAACACTAGACGGCGCGCATGTATGTCCCTGTGCGCGCGGTGATGGGCGCGTTGTTTGAATGCAGGCAATATGTCGTGGAAATATTGTTGGCCAACTGTACGTAGCATAAACATAGGGTTCTCTTCAATATACTGATTATACTGCTGAGGCTCCATCGAATTATACGTCGGCAACTGTTGTTCAGTCTGAGAAGAACTACAGAAACTGCTTTCCGCCGCGAACAGTTACCTGCTATGATACAGCTTTTCAATTGAGCTCGTCGTGATTGCTAGGATTCGTTGAACATGGATGTGAAAAAAAATAAGTGAATGAATGAATAGATTGATGTGGCACGGGTGATGGTCACCAGATGAGGTTCTTTTTTTGGGGGGAGGGTGAGTTTTCACGCACAACGTAATGACACTAGTGTGATGTGGTACTAAACAAAAAAAAACCACAAGCACTGTAAAAAAATCATTATCGAGAAAAACAATAATCTCCTGATAGCGAAAATACGAAAATCAGGTATTATATTATGTGGTGTAAGTTACGTCATGTGACAGTGCTGTCATGTTATTATGACAACACAAATTTTGAAACCACTCATCATGGCATCATATTGTGACGTCATCTCATGGTGATTTTTGCATCACCTGTTCCCAACGATGCGAGACGTCCTTGATGTGGGACACCGCCAGTCATATTTCGTGTTTGGATTAGCATCCAAGGCTTTCCTCCTAATGGTAAGCACGCACATGACAATGCAGATCAGCAGCGTCAGCTAGAAAATGCATCTTGGCCATCATTGACTTTATGCACGTGGTGGATGAACAACGGGGATATCCATCGCAGCTCTCCATCATTGACCGCATTCAATCAGGTAATACTGACCCTTCACTTGGCAGGTTCCTGCTTCAAGACAGGGTTTTGTACCGCCGCAACTTACACCCAAATGGCACGTAACTTTTACATGTCTTACATCACCTGTGCAAGGATGTTCTGCAACAATGTGACGATGCTCCAACTTCTGCACATTAGGCGTCTCCAGAACCTACGAACATGTTCAAGACGGGTATTCGAGAAGTATCTTTATCACTTTATTCGCCGTTACGTTGCAGCATGCAACCTCTGCCAGCGCTGGAAGAAGCAAACGACCCCCTCCCCCCCCCCTGCCGGTCTGCTTCAGCCTATTGAAGTTCCAGCCGAGTCATTTTTTGACTTCCTTGGTCCATTTCCTACTTCAAGAAATGGAAATAAATGGGTTGCCGTTGTTACAGATTATGCCACTTGGTATGCAATCAGTCGCATGCTACCGACCAGCTGCGCGACTAATGATGCCGACTTTCTGCTCTACGACATCATTCTCCAGCATTGTGTTCCATCTAAAAAAAAAAACTGTCACATGGCGTGCCCCAAGGAAGTATTCTGGGTCCCCTGCTTTTTAATCTGTATGTGAACGACTTGACAAACATCGATAACAATACAACATTTATTATTTATGCAGATGATACCAGCTTATTTTTTAAAGACTGCGATTTGCATAAACTAGTTGACAAAGCAAATAGTGTCTTGAAACTGCTGCACATTTGGAGCATAAGAAATTCGCTAATTATAAACACCTCAAAAACAAAATCTGTGCTCTTTCGTCCAATAAATAAGCCCGTAAACTGCGATTTATCATTAGTGATTGGCTCAGAATCTATAAGGATTGAACCGATAGTGAAAACTCTGGGAGTTTTTTTCCACGAAAACATGCTATGGAAGGATCAGGCTGAGTTTGTCCATGCTAAACTTTCTCGTACTGTAGGTATCTTATCGCGCTTACGTTTTCTCTTGCCACAAAAAATTAAACTCTTACTATATAATTCGCTATTTTTATCTACATTAAGCTATTGCTATCTAGTATGGGGCACCACATCGGAAAAGAACTTAGGCCGAATATATAGATTACAGAAAAAGGCTGTGCGCATAATTACAGGTGTTCCTCGCGATGAACATTCCAAACCCATTTTCGAAGCTCTTAATTTACAACCAATGCCTGAGATATACAATACAATTTTAATGAAGCGATATCGTACTTCCTTAAAGAATCACGACTCTTTTCTTACTGATTTAGCGCGTTTGACACCCTATACCTGCCCCTATAGCACACGAGCCACCGATGACTGGAAAATTCCTTACACACGTACTAACTATGGTCGCCAGATGATGAGCTACTTACTGCCACTAACCTTAAACAGTTTCTTACAATAAACCATTTATACTGCTCCGTTCTGTAAATGTTTTTCAACGTGTTAATAAAATGCAAATCGGCATGACCTTGAAGTACATGTTTTTGATATTGTATAATAACTGATGATCTCATGCTGCTGTTGCTGTTGCTATGTTGTCGAATGGTGCGAAAGCCTTCGTCAAGCCTTAATGGCTTTTTGCTTTCGCCCCACAGCATCACTGTTGTGACTTTTGTAATGTCTCCTGTGATGTCGGAATAAACTGAATTGAATTGAATTGAATCTTACCTGCTGACAGATTATGATCGCTGCTTTCTGTCTCATGTGATTGATAATCTACTTCGATTCTGTGCTACCTGTCACAACTTCACAGTGTCTTTGCACCCTCAAGCTAATGTGGAGCGCCTCAACCGTACACCGACAGACAGGCTTTCTATGTACGTACTGTTGGGACTCCGGGTCCTGCCGGTCTCGTTTTCGGTAGCTGGCCCCGTCGCAGGATCCATCGTCCAACAATTCAGCGAGAAGAAGCGCCCGAACGAACAACAGAGATTTATTTACATGTGGAGAAGTGGTCAACTGACCCAAAGAGAGAAGAGTGCGTGCGATACAAAACGTCTTCGGCATTTTATAGCGCCACGTTGTTGACACTGGGCGCCTTGTCCGCATCGTCAGCCAATACGGTGTCGCCGGCACCTCTGCCACGAGGGAGGGGAAAACATCTCTCCCAACACAAGGAGTGGCATAACCCAACACGAGGTCCATATATGGTCCCGGCGCCCCAAAATGTTACCAAATATGGTCACGAACGCACAGCAGACCCCGTAGCTCTCCCGGCGAGGAGGAACCCGAATGGGAAGGTGGGGGTGGACGACACCGTCAGGTCAGGAACCGGTTCTCCCCGCAACTCCTCTTGCTTGGTTCCCCAGGGCCGGTCGTAACAGTCTCTCGCGCGGGGGGGTGAAGATCTCGATGGGCTGAGGTTTGCAGCCACTGTCCGGAGAGATCAGCGCCGGCAGTCGGTTTGGTGACGACCGTCTTTGATGAAGTAGAGGGCAACACCTGCTTCATTGAGGGCTCAACAGACGTCACATACGCACATGAAAACACAACTACTCAGCCGGTGAGCGCCGGACAATTCCGCCAAACTCCACCAGGCAATTTTCCCCTTTAACTGATATTAAAGGAAATACACAATTTATTCTAAATGTTACTCACACTTTAAGGTGACACAAAACAATAACACTGGAAGCACACCGAACCCGAAACCCTGGATAGCCGTGTCTTCAACGTTTTCAAACAAGTACACCTAAAAGAGTAAAAAAACAATCACTAGCTCTTGTCTAGGTCAGGAAAAAAAATGCCAGAGTTCTCGAGACATCCTCTCGCGTCAGGGGCATCGACTTAAGCCATCAGCGTTGCCATGGAGTACACCCTTTTTGTAGCGTATTTCAAACGTATATTGTTGCAAAACGAGGCTCCAACGCAGCAGGCGGCCGTTCTTAGAGGACATGGTCTGTAGCCAGGTGAGAGGACAGTGGTCCACTTCCACAATGAACTTGCTTCCGGCAATATAACAAGCCAGTTTCTGGACTGCCCAAACCAAGCACGCACATTCCTTTTCGCTAGCGCTGTAAACCTGCTCGCGAAGGGTGAGTTTCCGGCTAACATATAGGACGGGATGCTCTTGATCCCCCTCATCCCTTTGACTAAGAACTGCCCCCATGCCTCTATCACTAGCGTCGCATTGGACTATGAAAGGCCTCGAGTAGTCCGGTGAACTAAGCAAAGGTTGGCTCGAGAAGGCCGCTTTCAAAACGCGGAAAGCCTTTTCTTTCTCCTCATCCCAGTCGACCATTTGGGGCTCGGTCTTGCGCAACGCGTCAGTAAGAGTGCTGGCAATGTCGGAATATCTAGGGATGTACTTACGATAGTAACCAGCTATTCCAAGAAAAGCCCGAATATCGGTTTTCGTTCGGGGCTGGGGAAAGTCTCGTATAACTGCCACTTTCATTTCAGAGGGACGGCGATGCCCTCGACCGATAACATGCCCGAGATAGAGTACCTCTGCTTGTGCTAGCTGACACTTGGGCGCCTTTACCGTTAAACCTGCTTCGCGTAGGCGTGTCAGTACTGCTCTCAAATGCGTCAAGTGTTCTGGCCAGGACGAGGAAAACACGGCGACGTCGTCCAAGTAAGGCAATGCGAAGTCCTCTTGACCACGCAAAACCTTATCCATTAAGTTGGAAAAACAGTAAGGCGCGTTCTTTAGGCCGAAACTCAACACTTTAGGGCGGAATGTCCCTAATGGTGAAATAAATGCAGCATACCGGCTCGCCCTCTCGGTGAGCGGCACCTGCCAGTAACCTCTCACTAGGTCTAGCGTTGAGATAAATTCCGCGCTGCTTACCCTCTCGACGCGTTCCTCAATGTGGGGAATTGGGTATGTCTGATCCTTAGTGATGAGGTTTAACTTACGATAGTCTACGCAAGGACGCGGATCTTTGCCGGGTACCTCCACAAGAATTAACGGGGAAGTGTAATCACTTTCACACGGCTCAATCACGCCCAATTCCAGCATCCTGTTAACCTCTGCTTTTATTAGCTTAAGCCGACGAGGTGACACCCGATACGTCTTAGATCTTACCGGTTCCGACGAGGTAAGCTCTATGTCATGAGTGAGGACGGATGTCCGGCCTGGCTCGCTTACAAATCTGTCCTGAAACTCGGTCAAAAGACCACGCAATTCCTGCTTCTGCTTCATTGTCAGCTGTGCCTTTGTTACTAAATCCTCAACTCTTTTCTCGATCGGGACTTCGTCCGATTCAGGAGCTAATTCAGGAATTTCTGCCGGAACCTCTTCCGGAACATTTAAAGTCATGTTCACGATGGCTTCCCTCTCTTTATAGGGTTTGAGTAAGTTGCTATGATACACCTGGTGTACCTTACGACTTCCTGGTAATTTTACCACATAGTTGGTGTCAGACAATTTTCGAGTAATCTCGGCCGGGCCGACCCATTGCACTTCAAGCTTATTCTTTTGGGAGGGCCTCAACAACATGACCCTGTCTCCTACAGCAAAGTGTCGTGCTTTAGCTGTCCGATCGTAGTAAAGCTTAGCCTTCTGCTGTGCTTTGGTCATCGCACTCTCGGTCAGTTCTTGGGCTTTCGTTAGACGATCCAATAAGGTGAGGACATATTCCACTACTACAGGATCATCACCCTGACCTTCCCACGACTCTCTCAGCATACGAAGAGGAGATCGCAGTCTGCGGCCGTAAACAAGTTCCGCTGGCGTAAACCCTGTTGTCTCATGTGGTGCAGTTCTTAGTGCAAACATCGTTGCAGGTAAGCACATTTCCCAGTCAGTTTTTCGTTCAAAACATAAGGCTCTTAACACTCGCTTCATCACGGAGTGAAGCTTTTCTATCGAGTTCGACTGCGGATGGTAGACTGAACTATGCAATAATTTCACGCCACACCGCTCTAGAAAGGTTGTCGTTAAGGCACTCGTGAAAATGGTGCCCTGGTCTGATTGTATCTCGGCAGGAAAGCCTACCCGGGCAAACACGGACAGAAGTGCGTTCACTACTTCGACGGAACTTAGCTCTTTTAGCGGGACCGCCTCTGGAAATTTAGTAGCTGGGCAGATTAAGGTCAGGATGTGACGGTAGCCTGAAGTTGTCTTGGGCAAAGGACCTACTGTGTCAATTACCAACCGACGAAAGGGCTCCGTGATTACGGGTACCAGCTTCATTGGAAATTTCGCCTTATCTCCCGGCTTACCCACTCGCTGACACACATCGCAAGATTTTACAAACCTCTCTACATCTTTAAAGCATCCAGGCCAGTAGTATTCCTGTAAAAGACGATTTTTCGTCTTCTTTACGCCTAAGTGGCCTGACCATGATTCTCCATGCACCAAACTAAGCAAATCCTGACGATACGCCTGAGGTACGACTACCTGGTCAAACTCTACTCCTCGCCTATCTAGATATTTTCGATAGAGTATGCCGCTCCTCTCTTTGAATCTCACATTTCGTTTGGCGATTCCCTCTTTCGAACTGTCCTGGAATTGCTTAAGCGTTGGGTCACCCTTTTGTTCGGTTATTAATGAAGCGGGGCTCACCTGCAGCAGCCGACTGAAATTATCCGAAGTTGGCATGACACACAACTCTTTTGTAGTTCCTAGTACCTGGAATGTGTCACCCTCTGTGCTATCCTCTGTACTACCAGGAATCGGCTTGGGAGCAACGGCATTTTCTGTTTGCTCGGTCAACGAGGCGTAATTGACCCCTTCCGATTCGGGAGGAGGTTCATCGTCGCCTTTTGGAATGGTTGCCTCCGCGACTACGGCTTCTGCAGCCTGTTCTCGCACAAGTCGATTTGTTACCGTGGTGTCCAACTCGCAACCAGGCCCGTTGTCGATTTGAGGCTTGTTTGCCTCAGTGAATGTTGCTCTCGCAGCCAGCGCACGTGCCTTCGATCTAGTCAGTGCCTGCACTATGCCTTCTCCCAACGTTAGACCTTTCTCCTTCAGCATTTGATCTGACTTATTTGAAAATAAGTAAGGATACTGAGGGGGTAGATATGGCGATACCGCGGCTTCCGTTTCCAACGTACCAAATGCGCCTTTAAGGACAACTTTAGCTACGGGAAGGCACTGACTGTTCGCTTCTACGGCTTGTCTAATCCAGGCACAGTCTCCTGAATACTGTCCGGACTGAACAAAAGACGGATGAACTACGTCCATAGTGGCTGCGGAGTCTCTAAGAACCCGACACTGCTTGCCGTTCACGGTAAGGTCGTACATATAGGGCTCTAACAACTTCATGTTCTCGTCGGCTTCATTTATAGATAAAAAAACCACCTTTTCTTCCGGGCAGTCTTTCGCGAAGTGCCCTGTTTCGTGGCAATTGAAACAAGCAGCCGGTTTTCTCGCCTCAAATTTCCTTTTGCTTGCCTCTGCCGACGCCCCATGGTTAGATGAATTGTTTTCCTCACCCTTTTGTGCGAGACTTGTCGGTTGTTTTCTAAACGGCGCCTTATTCGGCCGTAGGAATTTTTCCCTTTTAGGCTCGCTGTTTGCCCCGAGGGCGCGGCGCGTAACGAATTCTTCAGCGAGCTCTGCGGCTTTTGTTACGGTGTTCACGTCTGGTCTATCCTGAACCCAGAACCTCACCTTTTCTGGTAACCTTTGATAGAATTGTTCCAGACCGATACACTCGAGCACCTTGTCATGATTCCCATACGCCTTTGCCTCTTTCAGCCACTCCCCCATGTTGGCCATTAACTTGTAAGCAAACTCCGGGTATGAATCATTGCTCTCTTTTACGGCGTTGCGAAATTTTTGTCTGAAACCTTCCGCTGACAACCTGTATTTCTTGAGAAGGCTCGACTTTACCTCACTGTACTCGTCAGCCTCCTCTTTCGTGAGGCGCGCGATTACTTCTGAGGCCTCCCCCGGAAGTAGGGACAACAAGCGTTGAGACCATGTATCCTGGCTGAAACCTTGCCTTTCACAAGTTCTCTCAAAGTTGACGAGGAACAGCCCAATATCCTCCCCTAGCTTGTACGATCTCATTAGGTCCGTCATTTTGAACCTGACCCGCTCTGCTGTACCGGATGCCTCGCTGCCTCCTGTTCTATTATTATGGCTAATCTCTAGCTCGAGGCGCTTCATTTCAAGCTCGTGCTTTCGCATCTTATCTGCCTCGGCTTCTGCCGCTTTCCTTTCGGCCTCGGCCGCCTTTCTTTCGGCCTCTGCCGCTTGCCTCTCCTGAATCTCCTCGACACATTCTGACAGCTCGTCATCCTCCGCCCCCACTGCGAGAATCGCCTCTATCAGCTCTGGCTTTCTTTGAGAGTCCGACACCTCCAGATTCAACTCCCTTGCAAGAAGCAACAACATGGACTTTCGCAGGGATTTCAGATTCATGGCTGCCTCCAGTACCGCTGTCTCTGTTCCACAAAGATTCCTGTTCTGCAACTAATTAACCTTGACGGCAACGACAGCTCTAGATACCTGCCTTGCCTCAAGTTTTCCGTTAACTTAGTCTACAAATAAAGCTTCAAAAGCTCTTACACGGAATCCTGCCCTGTCACTGTTAACCTTGACGCCACTGACAGAAAGAGCTTAACCAAGCTATCACACAATTTCCGCCTGACGCAAGTTACCTGTTAACACAATGACCAAGACAGCCCCTCTCTACCAGCTTTTACTTAACACATAGAGTAAATGCCTGGTAAAATTTAACAGAGAAAGCCGGCACTCACCCAGTTCGCAGTCATGTCTCCGGCGTCGTGCCTCTCAGAAGTGCCGTTCGATTCCCTTTGGAAGTCGATGAGCTCGTGTAATCCTTCTCCTGTCGTCCCGTTGTTGAACTTCGGGCTCACTCCGTCCAGTGGTCGCTTTCGGGGTTATCAGCATCCCGCCGCTGCCATCCAGTTGTTGGGACTCCGGGTCCTGCCGGTCTCGTTTTCGGTAGCTGGCCCCGTCGCAGGATCCATCGTCCAACAATTCAGCGAGAAGAAGCGCCCGAACGAACAACAGAGATTTATTTACATGTGGAGAAGTGGTCAACTGACCCAAAGAGAGAAGAGTGCGTGCGATACAAAACGTCTTCGGCATTTTATAGCGCCACGTTGTTGACACTGGGCGCCTTGTCCGCATCGTCAGCCAATACGGTGTCGCCGGCACCTCGGCCACGAGGGAGGGGAAAACATCTCTCCCAACACAAGGAGTGGCATAACCCAACACGAGGTCCATATATGGTCCCGGCGCCCCAAAATGTTACCAAATATGGTCACGAACGCACAGCAGACCCCGTAGCTCTCCCGGCGAGGAGGAACCCGAATGGGGAGGTGGGGGTGGACGACACCGTCAGGTCAGGAACCGGTTCTCCCCGCAACTCCTCTTGCTTGGTTCCCCAGGGCCGGTCGTAACAGTACCTAGCGACCACACTGATTGGGACATAGCTTTGCTGCTTGTCACCTTCCCCTCCAACTCGTCATGTCATGAGATAGCTAGCTACTCACAGTTTTATCTGCTCTTTGACACCCTTATCTACTTACTATCCTTCGACACCTTGCTTTCGTCTGACCAATCATCCTCCACTTCGTGCATTCAAGATGCTGTCATTCGTGCCCTCATGGCATGCACAGCAGCCCCAGCTTGGTTATCGTCGTCGCAGAGAGCACAAAATTCTCTTGATGATCGTCAACATAGCGGTGCCGTTTTTTTCTTTGGGCTCTCTTGTTCTACTGTGGCTCCCATTTCAACATGTTGGCGTCTGCGAGAAACTCTTTATCACGCTACGTTGCGTCCCACTGAGTCTTTCATCAAGTGTCATCTGTCACCTATGAGATTTCCACAACAAACTTGTTGGCTGCTACTCCCATAACAGTAATAGTTCACGTTTCTCGTCTTAAGCCTTACAATGGTGACTCATCCATTTAACAGTCACAGGGATGGTGCCATACCAGCCAAGGTGATGATGCATGCATGGAACTGTTACTCCGGCACAAGCGCTGAAATGACACCCAAAAGAGGAAGACGACAACGTTGTTGTAGGTTGAACTCTTGAGCTGCCCTGTTGGCCTGCAATACTTTGTACTCGGCACGGTGTTCGCTAGACTC
The DNA here is from genome assembly GCA_013436015.1 of Rhipicephalus annulatus. Lineage (NCBI taxonomy): Eukaryota > Metazoa > Arthropoda > Arachnida > Ixodida > Ixodidae > Rhipicephalus > Rhipicephalus annulatus. The sequence continues at coordinate 381,098 of WOVY01011876.1, read as the reverse complement.
ACTATCACCGAATAAATCTTCCCTGTAACAATATAAATGTAAGAATTAATTTTTAATATCTATATGAATGAATGGCAATATTTCGCATAGTCTCAATATGTTCACGTTTGATTTATTTATCGTGTTCTGGACATGTTTAAACAAAACAACTGTGACGCGACACCTCGCTTTAGACACTGCAGCTTGCGGCTGCCATTGTTCACATTGTGCAGTGTCAAAGCTTTATAATGCTCACATGCTATCAATGTCAAATGCAAACAGTGGCAAGCACTCGCACTGGCATATTGCGCGCCATCCAGTCATCCCCACTGACAAGTGTGCATATGCGCAGTGCTTTAAAACCACTGCTCGCGTTTCATATGACGCTGTTAACACCTCAAATCACAGTTGTTCGTAGCTAACAATGACGGTGAGGTGTGTGCCTTGACAGCGGAGTTGGTCAGCTGGTAATATGTCTGACCAGCTGGCCTCATTGCTATGTCTCATTGACTTCGTTGCGTTATGTCTCATTGCTAGATTATTATTATTGCACGAGTTCTACCACAGCATGCTAAATCAAGCACTGTATATTTTGCCACCATCTCTCACGTCTTATCACATTGACCACGCCTTAAAAGTTGCCCGTCCTCATACTCGTACTGTTCCCTTCACATTTTTTTTTTTACCTCAAGCAGCCAAGGACTCAAGGACTGGAACTATCTTGCGCAAGATATCGCTAACTCAAGCCCATCTGCTTTCATTGAAGCAATCACATCACAGTATACCATGTGTAAAGGGCGTTATTTGAACGAGCTGAGCAAGCGGGTGGTAGCTCGAAAAGAATGCAGGTGGACCCAGATGATGGTGCTCAATTGCCAATTTTGTGCCTTCTTCTCGTGGTGATGATAGTTGAGCGGTTAGTATCAATGCCTTTCTTCTTCATTATAATTACCCCCGGCGGAAAAGATAAAGCCATCCTGGCAATCTAACACGGGACAAGCGGGTTGGAGTAAGGCTTGAGACGGTTTACATTACGTGAACAATATCAAGTCCGCACTGACGACGATCGCTCGGTGGCGTGAGGGGTTCAATGATGTAGTTCACGGGTGAAGTACGCTCGACCACGCGATAGGGACCACGATAATTAAAGAGTAGCTTGGGCGATACATCAGGAGCGCAGAGTAGTACATGCAGCCATACAAGTGCTCCAGGAACGAACGTTGGTGCAGAACGACGGTCGTCATCGCGGGTTTCCTTCTGGCGCTGTTGGTTGGCTGTAGTAAGCCGCTTGGCTACCTTGCGGCACTCTTCTGCATAACGAGCGGCTTCCGAGACAGGCGTGCATTCGGAGGGATCTGGCGCGTATGGCAGCAAAGTGTCGATGGTGTGTGATGGCTGGTGACCGTACAGGAGAAAAAATGAGGAAAGCCCAGTAGTGACTTGCGTAGCGGTGTTATATGCATATGTCACAAAGGGAAGAATGAGGTCCTAGTTTTTTTTTTATCAGAAGCAACATGCGTCGCGAGCACATTCCCCAGAGTATGATTAAACCGCTCAGTCAAACGGTTTGTCTGTGGGTGGTAGACTGTACTCTTCCGGTGTACAATATGGCATTGTTGAAGAAGTGCTTGGATTACATCGGAGAGAAATACACGCCCACGGTCACTGAGGAGTTTGCAAGGAGGACCATGACGACGCACAAAATGATTGAGTATGAAAGTTGTGACATCTTGTGCTGTTGCTGTGGGAAGAGCAGCAGTTCCAGCGTACCGTGTAAGATGATTCGCAGCCACGATAGCTTATCGGTTGCCTGCCGTTGTCAACGGCAATGGTCCGTAGAGGTCAATTACAATGCAGTCGAATGGGCGGTCTGGGCATGGAAGTGGCTGCAATGAACCTGTTGCAGGATGTGGCTAGTTTTTCTGTCACTGACATTCGTGGCAGCCGCGAAGGAACTGGTGGATGAAGGTTAACATTCCACACCAATAATGCCTTTTCCGTAGGCGCTCGTAGGTCTTGAAGACATCGGCGTGAGCACATTGGAGGTCGCAATAGTACGATGCACAGATTGTAGAGTGCAGCGCTCGGGGAATGACTAGCAGCCATTTTCTAACATCTGCTGAATAGTTGCACAGGCCATCCCGAATACTAAAGTGCCGAGCCTGGCAGCGCAGGGTTCAAGTGGTCGAAAGTGTCAGTGCCTCGTATAACGCGTCAAGAAGCGAAGCGATCCATGGGTCATTGCGTTGTGGAGAAGAGATGGTGCCCACGTCAAGAGTTGACAACATGTTGTCCGAGGAAACAGATGCGATGTCCGGGGATAGGGGAGATCGTGACAGTGCATCAGCATGGGCATGCTTGTGGCCGGAACGATATACTACGCGAATGTCATATTCTTGAAGCCGACGACCCGATGGGTCCTTAAGCGAAGATAACCAGCATAATGCGTGGTGGTCCGTTACTATATCAAAAGCACGGCCATAAAGGTATGGGCGGAACTTGACAAGCGCACAAACAATCGCCAAGCATTCCTTCTTGGTGACACTGTAGTTCGATTCAGCCGTGGTGAGAGTTCTGCTGGCATAGGCGACGATATACTCGGTGTGGTGTGTGGTGCGCGTTTGAAGTGCGCACCATTAAAAAAGGGGGCGTCACGGAAAAAAGAAGAGATAACAGAGTGCACGCGCGGTGCTGCTCAAACGAGAACAATAACGTTGAAGAGCGTCAGGCACGAGGACGCGTGGCGCGACGTGAAAAAAAAACAAAAGACAAAAAAACCAATGATCATAGACCATGAAGATTTCAAGGTCCAATGGCTAGACACCACGAAACAGCAGTATCTCCAATAAGAACGAGACAAGTGGGCTAGAGCAAAAGCAGAAGCCTGAGTAGAGCAGAGCAGAGCAAGAGGAGTTCGAACAGGACGGGGGCGCGGGAAGGTCGTCACCTGACTGGGCGCTAAAGATGGGCCGTCGGGCGTTGGACCTGAGCCTCCAAGACTTCAACCGGCCGGGGCCTCTTGTTGTCGCATTCCCGCTCGAGGGGACCGTATAGCCATCCGGTCCTGAACTCCTGCCCAATGGCTGTGGACTTTGGTTCCAGCAGGCGAGCAACAGCAGTCAGGCTAGTGTGCGCCCAGCTGCCTAGCCAGGTTGACCCTGGTTCCTCGACGCGTCGCCACCAGGCAGCGTTTGTACCTCGCCAATAGCCAGCCAGTGTCTGCTCCTAAGGCCGGAAACACCGCGTTCTGGTTTTCTCATCGTCACCGAAATTCAGCGTGATGCATCGCCAGATGCAGCGTTCTCTAATCACCGACAAGCTGGCTTCAAAGGCTGGAGCTCCCACGTTCCTGTCTGTTAAACGTCGCCCAGCACTCAGCGTGAGACAAAACTGCCACCTTTCTCCACTCGATCGCTCACCTGCGTTGAGACTATGTAGCGTAGTTGTACTAACTCAATCTGTGTTTTGTTTGTAGTTAAGAAGGCTTTACCGCATCCAGTGAAGCGTTTATTAAGTGTATTAGCTTCGTGGGGGATATTCGTCTGTTTACTTTTCTATTAAACTTTTTTGTGTGGGTTTTCTTTGAAACCAAACGGCTTTGTCCTTATTAACAAAACTTTCCGAGGCTCAGCCCAGGAGAAACAAATCGGTGAGAACCTGCATCACACTCGTCGAATCCAGGCTTGCGTTGCACAAGAACCGCACCGAGGCCGACTTTTTGGCATCTGTGTGGACCTCAGTTGCCACCGTAGGATCGTAGTGATGCAATAGTGGTGGTGAAGTGAAGAGACAACGAAGGGTGGAGAAGGCTTGGTCACACTCTGAAGACTATGACGAAATATCAGTGGCACTGCCTAGAAGTTCGGTCAGAGGCACAATGATATAGGCGAAGTTGCGCATGAATTGGCGAAAGGAGGAGCATAACCCCACGAAGCTATGTAACTGCTTCACAGTCGTTGGTTTAGGGAAGTTGGCGACAGCACGTAATTTAGCTGGGTCTGGAAGTATATTGTCCTTTGATACGACGTGACCGAGAATCGTGTAAGTCTCCGAGCAGCGAAGTGGCACTTCTTGAGGTTGACTTGGAGCTGAGCATTCTTCAGGGACGTGAGGACATGTTTCAGGTGCTCGAGATGTGTTGCAAAGTCTGGCGCAAAGACGACAATATTGTCGAGATAGCAGAGAAGTGTTCGTCGCTTAAAACCTCGAAGAACCGAGTCCATCATGCGCTCGAAAGTGGCAGGTGCATTGGCGAGGCCCAAGGGCACGACTTTAAACTCATATAGACCATTGGGTGTCAAGAAGGTTGTTTTTGGTCGATCAGTATCTGCAAGGGGCACCTGTCATTACCCTGAATGCAATTACCCTTAACGCAAATCTAACGATGAAAAAAACTCGGTGCCGTGTAAAGTATCAAGGGCATTGTCAATCCTGAGTAAAGGGTACACGTCTTTTCGAGCGATCTTATTTAGGCGCCGGTAATCTACGCAGAAGCGAATGGAACCATTTTTTTTTTTAACTAGCACTACAGGTGAGGCCCATGGGCTTTGTTAAGGTTAAATGACATCGTGTTGGAGCATATTGTCCACCTGTTCGGTAATGACTTGGCGTTCTGCCGCAGAAACACAGTATCGTCGTTGCCGAAGTGGTGCATGGGAGCCGGTATCGATGTAATGAAGAGTGGTAGAAGTGCAGGTAGAACAACATAGAAAGATTCGCGTTACTGGTACAGCAGTCGGAGTTCAGATCGCTCAGATGATGACTATCCGTCTGCGATCGCCGAATTGAATACTTTCGAAGCCTGTACATTAGAGTGGTTAAGAGCACTGACAGCGACATGGTCACTTCGGGATGATTCTTGCTGCACGGTAAAAATTTGTCCATTATCAATGGCTGTACGCATCCAAGGGATCCGCCTTTAAACAGTTTGATGGTATACAGAAACCGATTGGTGAGCCAGAGATCACTGGTTTCATTAGAAATTTAGAGGGCCGAATAAGAGAGCAGAAGTGGTTTCCGACTTGGAAAGAGGCTTGATGGCTCAAAGAATGTTACTTCATCACACATGCCATCGGAGACCACGGAGAGCAAAACAGCTGCTGTCGGTGGAATGTCGGTATCTTCTCTGACAACTAGCTTGTGTGCGGCTTCATGTGTGTGGTTGTAGGGCTGGTCAAATAACAGGAGCAGTTCAAGTTCGGAACGAGCAAGATCTATAATGGCGTGATTACGCAATAGGAAATCCCAGACAAGTATGATGTCAAGAGAGCAGGAGGAAAGGACGATAAACTCAACAATGTAGTGGTCCTCCGCAGTGGTGAGCCGGGCAGTGCAGGCAGCTGTAGGTCGAACAGGTTTTCTATGCACCGCACGTAAGGATGTCATATCAAGCGGCGTGGTCACCTTTTGGAGCTTGCGGCAAAGTTTGGCATCGACAACGGACACGGCGGCACCAGTATCTACAAGAGTGTATGCATGGGCGCCGTCTACAAAAACTTCGACAATATTTGAGGGCAAAGTTTTAGCTTTTGAGCATTTAGATAGCGCAGTTCTTGCCTCCTGAACTGTAACGGCTAGTATCCCTCATTTTGAGGGGGTTGGTCGTGGACGTATGAGTGACAAGGAGCGACGATTGGGTGAAGATGAGTGATGGGACGAAGTCACCGGATAGTCACGAAAAGATGTGCTCGACTGATGAGCTGAACTTTAGTAACCAGAGGGGGATCGGTCCGTGTAGTTGCTCCGTGATACGGCGTTTGTTGCCAGGCATGCGACGACGACAGTATCTGGCGATATGGCCATGGCCGCCGCATGCACAACAAATCGGCCGGTTATCACGCGTTCGCTAGGCATTAGCAGCGATGGGCGCCGTCCCGCGGCGTACAGCTGAGTCAAGGTTGTGGTAGCGAGGAGAGAAGCCCATGCGATGGACGACCGAGGAGGAGCGGGGACATGCGACAGTCCAGTTTTTACTGCGTCCGCGTAAGTAAGAAGCAAGGCGACAACGCGCTGTTGAAAGGGCACTGGCATAGCCTCGGCAATCTGGTTCTGAAGCACATGTTGGAGCATGGTAGCCAACGGGGTTGGTGGTCGCACTTGCTGCTGCTGCTGGAGCTCTTGGCGCTGAAAAAACGGAAGGAGGGAAAGCTGACGTGCGACCTCCTCACGCACAGTCTTTCATTTGTGCTAGAAGGTGGGAGTGGTCAGGCACGACGTCTAGTGAAGCGAGTGGTTGGTTATGCTAAAATGGATGACAGGTGAGAGCTCGTTGCCGTCGCAAGTCGTCGTAGCTCTGCCACAGAGTTACCACTTCAAACACTGTGCCAGGAGACTTTGCAAGGAGCATTTGAAACACTTCGTCATCGACACCTTTCATAATGTGCTGGATCATGGCACTTTCGCTCATTGCGGCATCGACGTGCCTGCAGAGGTCGAGTATGTCCTCGATATAGGCGTTAAACGTTTCGCCAGGTTTTTGTGCTCGTGTACACAAGTGTTCTTCGGCGCACAACGTCCGCACGACAGGGCGACCAAAAATGGAGGATATTCCCTGCGTGAAAGCGACCCAGTTTTCTAACTCGAATTTGTGGTTTGTGTACCACAGCTTCGCCACATTAGCCAAGTAAACGTTGATGGTGCTCAATTTAGCAGCTTCATCCCACCTATATAGTCCACTGACTTTTTCGTAGGACGACAGCCAGTCCTCGACGTCCTGATTTTCGGTGCCCGAAAAGATCAGGGAGTCTTGCTGGTGAATCGGGCCGGGGCAAGTAGTGGCTGCGAGAAGTACTGTCTATTGGGCAGTGTCAACTTGCATGGTCGACAGCAGGGTGCGGGATTGGAGTTCCAGAGTGTAAGCAATGTAGTTACCCAACATGATCCACCAAATGTAAAGGGGGTTTATTGAAGGAGCCGAGCAAGCAGGTGGAAGCTCGAAAAGAATGCAGGCGGACCCAGATGATAGTGCTCGATCGCCGATCTCGTACCTTCTTCTCGAGTTGATGATAGTTGAGCCGTTGGTGTCAACGTCTTTCTTCTTCATTATACATGTAACAAGTTCTTCATGTTGTATATATTGTAACCCACCGCTTATGTAATACTCCCTAGTAGGGTCTTTAAGAAATAAAAGTGAAAGTGAAAGATGATACCGATGTGCAGAGGCTGGCTGAAAATCTGCACTGATGTACGGCAGAACTTCCAAATCACTTTTCTATATTACATGGCCAGCAGTTGTAAATCTTAGCCTGCCATGAGTAAAAGGGTGCGATGCTCGTGCTATATGCTGGAATACGGCAATGGTGCGCGAGGACCCGATGGTGTGCATAGTTCCACGTTCTCTGACAAAATGATTCGAACGAAAGCTCATGGCCCACGACCCGAGCTGTGGTGGGAAACCCCCAGAAGATGAGGTGGCATTGTCCTGGGAAGCGCTGACTGAGGAAGGTTGAAGACAGCATCGCTCTCGCAGCAAAGGCTTAGTTAACATAGATTTGAAGGTGGCGGCGTTAGGGTGCAGGAAAGCAGCCATTATTCATGGTAGTCACCGGGAGACGCTCTCCGTATTTGCAGTACCTTGCAACAGCAGTTCTTCGGATACCTGATGCTCTATGCTTTTGTCACAGTATGCCTGCAGTCGCTCTTAGCAATGCCCAGAGTTCGACATCAACGGATAGCCCTAACCTGCCGGCATCCTCAACGACCGGGTAATGAAGACAAGTGGATTATCAAACGAATGCGGGTCGCCGCTGCTGACTGCGAGATGGCTTCCAGGTTTTTGACAATGGAAAATTTCATCGTAGTTGCAAACTGCCATCACGAATACATAGAATGTTCCATTGGAGAGCGAGCGTTTTTGAGTAATTAGGGAAGCCATAGTGGCTAAAGATTGTCTAGGGCTAAAAGTGACCCTAAAGGGACCTATTGTTAGTTCTGGTTGTGGTGTTTAGCAGAGTTATGTGTGCATGCCGGTTTGATGCGAATTTTGTGTAGCCATTTGTTTCCTCTGACTGTCCATTGTATGAAGTGCGTTTGTCTTGTCACCACGGTCTCCTGGCTCTCTTAGTCCAATGTTTTGCAAGTACTCTTGACGTAATAGTGACATAGCCGATGTAACATTTTTACTAGTACAAGGATGAAAAGTGGCTAAATTGAAGCGCTGAAACAATAAATTCAACGTGAACACATTTCAATGCACTACAACAACACATGCAATCCCATGAGAACTATGCAACTTCTTGACACAACCAAGAAAGCTCACTGTTTGAGACGTTTGAGCAGTTATATTAAGCCGAAGAAAGCTTAAGGGATATTGCATGTTTTAACTGTAACTATGACATAAATGAAAAATAATTATTGGATGAAAGATTAACTTGCTGCAGGTAGGGAGTGAACCTAGAATCTTCAGATGATGCATCTAATACTCTACTGAATGTGGTACTGTGGTAATCACTTTCACTTTGTCCTTCATTGGGTATTTTGTTATCCTGAAAGTGTTAGCTCATAAACAAGTCTCTTAAACTGTTCCCCTTCCTTTGTATTCATGATACCAAGTGATTAAAGCTGTGAGAAAAAGCTGAAGTGAAAGAAGTTTTCCATAGTCACATCAAGGTGGGAAATGTTTATCTATGTCCAGTGAGAGGCTTGTTTCACCTGAAGACAAATGATGCTTTCATCTCTTAATTTGGGCTGTAGCCATGCCTTTGCTAACTGAAGCTTTGGCTTTGCAGCAACTGTTCCACTTCATAGAACGGTTGGTTGCCAACCAAGGGCTTGCTGCCCACCGTAGGTGGTTGCTGGGAAATAGGCTCATTGATCTCTGCTGCAGTGTTGTACTGCACCAAACAAACCATGCAGTCCGCTCAGGTTAGTGTCCTGTTGAAAGCACGGCACAATTTTCTTGACAATGTTCAAGTTGGTTATACTTGTTTGTACATTGTTACTGCTTCTATATTTCAGACCTGTGTACAGTGTTGTCGTATTTAATGGATTCTTCAGAAGACGTTGATGTCAAGAGTCGTGTCAAGCTGCTGTACACGTCTCTTTCCGTTCTGTCAGAGTTGAAGGTGCGTTTTTTTTCATTTGGGTAATGGAAGGTAGTTGCTTGTGTAGGATGTGCTGCTTGCAAAGTGGCATTATTGACTCGTTTGTGCTGATGTTTTTTGCTCTCTGTAATTAACATGTGTGAATTACCTCTCGGTCAAGAACATTTCCCAAGTAAGGAGCAGTTAGGGTTGCTCTTTCGTATAGGAAACCATTGGTGTCTAAGTGCTATTCTCTATTTTATTACATTCTCCTTTTATGTTGCAGGCTCGAGAGCTGTTGCTTTGTTGTAGTCATGACCCAGCCTTGGACTCTGAGAAAGACTGCAATGTTCTGTGTTAGTATGCTCTATGTTTTTCTTTAAAGTACTCAGCCAGCTGCTGATGCCCTCACACTAACAGTGTCGGAAGCGTAGCTCAAGCATTTGCATTGCATGCACTATTGCTTCATGCAAGCTGCTTGAAAAGTAAGCGTTGGTGACTTGATGTGGCAGAAAATTCTTGTATAATCAAATTCCGTTTGGCACTGTAGTCATTTTAGGCATGCTTTTGAAGTGGCTTTCCCTAAATAGAGTACACTCACATGCAGTAAATATACATTTTTATATTTTGAGAGCATCATCCTACGCTTGCACATTATTCTGAAAGGGGCCTTGTAGCACTTTTCACTTGGGGTTTACATAAACATTAGCCCTTTGAAAGACAGCAGTTACAGCACACGACAGGCAAATAAATCTGAGAATGCATCTTTGTTGAAGACAAGCCACCAGAGCATACCAAGTTCTGCTGCAGGAAAACTAGTAAAATTGTAGTATATTTATGCACTACGCAGAACAATAAACAATCAACAAACGGACCAAAGCCAGCATACTTGGCAAGGACCACTTTCGCTCGGTGTATTTTGTTAACAAAGCAAATGAGCACACATTATATTGAACTTTGACTGATACAAATGGGCTTTGATTCAAAATTTTGGTTAGAATTGGAACCAAAGTTTCTTTTATTTTTGAAAATGAACTATTTTGAAAAAAACTTGCCTCTTCAACTCTCTCTCTCATCTTTTGCACTGCTTGTAGTAAGACTATTCAGCCGGAATGTTGCAGACCTTGTTTGGTATTTCACCTTTTTTTTTAGGTTAAAAATAGTAATGTTTACGTATTATGGGCACCCGCCCACACTTCCTCGCTCGCCGGCAACGAGGCGTCGCACGGGGCGGCTCAAGGGCTTACGGACCGAGCCGCCACCATCACCATCGCCGCCTCGGCCGCGACGTCGGGGGAGGGATGGGAGGGGGAAGATCGCCTGACCAGTTTAAAGATATTACCCAGCATTACCGATAGGCTAGGTGCAAATTTCCACCACCACACCAAAAACCAGGTGGTCACATGGTGACAGCTGCAGACCAGGACCTTTCTAATCCTGGTGATCATGAATCTCTGTTACCCAGAGCTTTATGCGTAATGCTGCAAGTTTCGCGAGGCCAGAGTAACCCTGAAACACATGCTATAGAAGTGTGCAAAAGGTGGGGCTCCAGACGAGGACACAGCCTCGAACCAAACGCGCTGAAAGAGTGCTCTGCTCAGCTATGCCTTCGAAGACCAACTGTGGGCCGTCCAGCAGGCCGAGGCCGCCGCCAGAGCTCAAGGGCTCGTGGCTGATACCTAGGCGGGGATATCTGCCCAAATCCCTGAATAACTCGCCAGACTTTTTTTTTTTTTTTTTTTGAAAAAATTTGAGTCTCTCCTTCTCTTGTCTGAAATTAAAAACTTGCCAAGGCACATAAAAGTTACCACTTTTTTTCTTTACTGAGGTCATTTTAGCCATTCTTTTCACTTGTTTTTTCTTTAGTTCACAGCATAAGGAAAGCCTGGATGTAAGTCATAGTGATGAGTTTGAAATTAGCAGCAAAAATTTTCAACACAATGTATAAAATTTGCATGAAGCGTAGCCAAGAAATAGACAAGTACTGTAGTAAGCAATTGCGGGACACTAACATCACCACATGCATTTTTAGGTGAAAATTTTTTGGTTCCACACACTTTTAGTATGCTTTCGTAATATATGAAAAAAAAAAAAGACAGAACAATATCTGGCAAAGATATGCATGTTATCTCTCTCATGAAATAGCTCATGAAAGGTTTCACGCTTCTTAACTAGGATGTGGGTCTCATTTCTATTCACAGCGGCTGCAGTTCAGTGGAGGTAAAATGCAAAGAATTCGTGTGTGCTTAGATGAAATGCACATAAAAGAATGCCAGGTGGCCAAAAATAATGTGTACTTAATCATTGCACTCCTCATATTGGTATGGTTGTTTTTGGATGCAAGTTCTTTGTAATTTGTGATTATTTTTACTATTACAATTATTATTATTACCTATATCTGAAACAATGACTATTTAATGATGTCACTGCGTTTCACTTCAGCCGATTTTCCTGTGCCGAGCCCAGTGGCTTGCTCCACAGCTGAGCTTTTGAGGCTTGAGAGGCTGCACCCAAGTGGCAGTGATCTGCAGCCGTGTGATGAGGTGCCAAGCAGGGAAGCACAGGGAGGCCAGAGTTCATGCCTGGATGAGCTGCGCAAGTACCAAGCTTTCCTGGAGTCCGAGTTAGACCATGTTGTCAGCATCCCATGCAGACTTGTTTTGGTAAGGCTGCTGGATGTTTTGTGTAGTTCTTTTGTGAGATTGATGCACATGCAGTCGGTACATAAATGGATCTTTCGTGACTTTTTTTTCAAAAGGCAGAATGCAGGTAGGTAATGTCTCATGTGCACCTTTATTTTTGGAAAAATTTTTTAGTATAAGAGTTCCTTGAGGACTTGTTATTGTCCAGCTATTACTTTTAATTTACAGATAATTCACTGCATTTTTGATCATCTAGACGTTTCCCAACTAAGTCAGGTCAATATTAAAGAAAAACAAATAGCAAGCCCGGGAAATACGAAAAACAACACGTGTCTAGACGGCTGCCCACATCGGGAATAAGAGCCTTCAAACATGCTCACTTTGAGATAGGCACTAGCAATGAAGAAAATGTGAAAGAAAAAAAAACTGATAGCGCTATCGGCCACTTCCCACCTTGATCTTACACTGTGAGGCTGTAATTGCTCTAATCAGAACAGTGATCCCCCCACAAACAGTTGACCCTAAGATATGAATGGTGATAGCGATGTACAATCAAGCAAGGAAAGAATCCCTGCAAAAATGGGACACAATGTTGTTCACACCCGACCTGCACCCTTGCTAATGCGGAAAACGCTGTCGGAGGTCCCGATACAGTCTTTGACTTCGGGACCTCCTTTTGTATACTAGACACATGTCACATTCTTGTATTCGTATCAATAAAAAATCTGAAATCTGAAAAAAATTTGAAAAATTTGGCAACGGAAAAGAGGCAAAGCGGCTGCTTTCAGTACGATTGTTTGAGGGCGCTGCTTTTTTTTGTGGGTGGGAGTGCAGTCATGTGTTGCTTTTCATATTTCACCGGCTTTCTGTATTCACAGAAAAATATGAGCGTGCAATTAATACGTTGCTGGAAGTCGCAGAGAGGTGTCATTTCAACAAGTGCACATCTGTCTCGTTGATGTTTTGATAATTAGACGAGTACTTTTCGAGTTACAAATATAATTAGAATGATTAGCTAGTGTCATTAATGAAAAAAATAGTAGCAGCTACATCAGCATACTGGGAACGATATGCACTTAAGCTTGCTTTGTGTAACGCCTTTACTCTATTTTATTATTTTTTATTTGCAGTACCTTACAGAGCCCTCGAGGGGCATTGTGTAAGGGGGCCCTTACAGATTATACGTTTGAAAAAAAAAAAATGTGATTAGATAAGTGTGTAGCTGTGATTACGCACTATGAATCAAGTACCGTATTTACTTGATTCTACCGCGCCGTCGATTGTAAAGCGCACCCGATTTCCACGACGAAAAAAAAATTATGACATCGATTGCAACGCGCACCCATTTTTCTCGCCGGCCCGCACGATCACACCACTCGAAAAAACGACTCCTTTTGGGAGCGTCTTCCAATTAAATATAAGGTACGGGGGGAAGCTTGTGCTCATCTGACGTGTAACAGAGCGTTGCCGTCACTGTAGTTTTACCATGGACTGACGTCAGCACGTGAACTTGCTTCGCCCCCTTCTTCTCGACGGTTGCGGTGCCAAGCATATCGAAGTAAAGAGGCGCCTGATCGGTATTCCCGATTTGCCCAAGCAGGTAGCCGTTGTTGTGCCGCAAGTTTAGGACGAACCTGGCAAAACTGTGAAGCTTTTTATCGTACTCCTCCGCAGAACTTTTTGCATATGCCCGTTCCCTTTCGGAGGAAAAAGCCTTTCCTCTTCATAAAGTTAGTTAGCCAGCACCTGCTCGCTTTAAACTGGCTCTGCATTAGACCTTTTTCTAAGGCTAACTGCATAGCCCGCACTTGGAGCAGTTCTGTCGTCACGGGCCGCTGTGCCGCTCACTGCTCAATCACGTACTCGCCGAGCAGCTCTTCAGTTTGTGGAAACCGACCCTGCTGTGGTTCAATGAAGCCTTTTCATGAAGCTTTGCTGTCGATAATCTTCTGCTTTTGTTTCCGCCAGTCCCGCACGTACATTTCAAAAGCTCTGAACGACCGCGATGCGGCCTGATTGCCGTCCGTTTCTGCACATGCGATGACTTCCCTTTTAAAAGGAGCATCGTGGTGCACTTGAGTTTTTGGAGTCGGCCCTTCCATGACGTCGATGCTAATGCACTACAAGATGAAGAACTCCTCAGCACACGTACCAAGTGCCGCACATGGGAAACACATAGGCAGAAATGGTCGACGCGTATAGGGGGCGACCATTTTGAAAATGCCGATGGCAATAGAATGACCGTATTCATTTTTTTTTTGTACTAGATTCTAACGCGCATGTGATTTATGAACTCTCTTAACCGGAAAAAAGGTGCATGTTAGATTTGAGTAATTACGGTAGTTCTGTATAGATTCTAACTTATCTATGAGGTATTGTTGATATGTTGACCAAATAGAGGATGTGAACTCAAGTTGAGGATGGATTAGAGCAAGATAAGCCAGTTTACGTACATTAGGGGGGAGCACTGTATAGATTTCCATGCAGAAAATCTATAAGGATCTTGATGTGTCGGCACAGATAGAAGTGATATGTGTGGACCACGAAAGCGTAGAACTCATGTTTATGCTTAGGTACCTGTAATGGTCAGTGCGCTCTGTAATGCTATTGTCAATTATGTATTGACCATATAAAGTTATCACGGTTGCGACTAAAGGTAATTAATTTCCATTTGGAAATATTAAGTGTCATCTGCCAGGTTTTGCACCACTTATTGATACGTGTGAGGTCTTTTTGAAGGGTTAGATGATCGCTACTGTTGCAGATAGGACGATAGATAATGGTGTCATCGGCAAATATACGCATACATGAGGACAAGTTGTCAGGCAGGTCATTAATGTAGGTAAGAAAAAGTAAGGGACCAAGAACACTGCCTTGTGGAACACCAGAGGGAACTTAACAAAGTGAAGAAGAGTGATTGTTGGTGATAGTGAATTGTTGGCGGTTAGTTAAGAAATTTCTGAGCCATGTTAGCATGAGTGAATCTAGTTTTAGTGATGACAGTTTTAAAATCAAGCGACAATGAGCAACACAATCGAATGCCTTTGCAAAGTCACGAAATAAACAATCTGTCGTGAATCACTGTTCATGTTCGAATATAGGTCGGTGGTGAAGCTCATTAAGGCCTAAGGGTGAAGCTCTTCACAGCCTAGGGCAGTCGTCCAGCCAGCGTAGCCAGCGTAGCCAGCACAGCATATCCATAGACAGACAGGACAGCCGCTTTGCCCCACTCATCATAATTCACTCCGTGAATATACTGAGATTTTTTTTAAATCGTACTGTGTGATAATTAGGATGCCCTATATATATATATATATATATATATATATATATATATATATATATATATATATATAAGGGAAAGAAGTGTATACCTAAGGGCTCGTTTTTCCGTGTTTTAACACAATATTAATGAGATATAACAGACAGTAATGCCAAGGAATGTACAGGGGAAGTTATTAAAACCAATGGAATATAAATAAGAAGAAAGAAAAGTGGATGAAAAAATAAGAAGAAAGAAAAGTGGATGAAAAAATTACCAACTGTGAGCAGGAATCGAACCTACGACCTTCGAATATATACATACACACATTGTCAAATCTCATTATAACGAAGTTGAAAGGGGAGTCGTAATTCCTTTGTTATAACCATTACTTCATTATAGTCAATATCTATTTCTGCTAGCAATTAGCCAGCAAGAGAAAATGTACACATCAAGGAGTATCGCAGCAGCCCGTCGCGCAGAGAAAAACGGCCGTCAGAAGAGAAAAAATAGCAAAATAACAAAAAACAATGCACTTTATTTCCGCGAAATTCAGCACACCAGCTGGAAGGTCACTTTGAAGAAAATAGACCTCAATATTATTGACTTTGCCGACTCTTCCTCACGTGGATTACTGCTTTTTCAGCCGCAGGAGCTATATTGAGTCCGTTCTCGCCGTCATCGTAAGCACTAAAGAAGGTGCACAGCAAGTCTGTTGCATTCAGCGCTTGCGCGGGCGTCGGGTTCGCCAACATTAGGCTCGGGGGTGTCGAGACATTCGTCACTGTTTCCACGTCACTGTTTTGTTTTCATTCGGCACAAATTCTGCATCTGACAACTCTTTGGTTGTCACCGCGTCAGCATCGGCACCGACGTACATGCACAAAGTGTCGCAGTCAGGCACAACGCCTGCGTCAAGAGAGCTTCCCATGACATCTGGGCCTGGTCGCCCGCGACACCCAACGACATCGCCGAAATCTTCAGCCACTTTTTTTTAGGGGCGAAGCTCCTTATAGCGGCACCCATTCGTCCCTCGTAATCGTAGTAGTAGTGTGTAACCAGTCTTGCATTTCGACCTCCAAGGTGGTGCCGGTGGGAGATTTCTTTCGTGCGTTGTTGAACAACAAAAAATTCGCAGCGTGCGCGTTAACTAACAGCCGAATTCTCCTGTCTCTCATTTTTCCTTGGCAGTCATTGGCATGTACATTGAGCACTATCTGACAAGAAAGGGTTGCTACGTTATACTCGCTGGGCGTAACCTCCTTGGTTTTAGAAAGGTTTAGCGAGTGTTGGGCCGCAGTGCCATGAATGCAGTGAACTAGTATATACCATGAACTTGAGGTGGTTAAAGGTGAAAAGTAGACACGAAGCGCAAGCCATAAGAAAGTGTGCTTGTGCCTCTCGTTCAGTCCTTGGAATGTCCTCTGGATGGCGGTGCTTCTATATAAGGAATATATGTTGAAAAGATGCAAGATGGTGGTACTTGGAGTGTTGAACAGGTGGACAAACGGACACACAGACAGATGCATGAACGGACGCACGAATGGCTGCACGGCCAGATGGACGCATGGACGGACGCAGGAGCGGATGCATGGATGAACGCAGGGACGGATGCACAGATGGACGTGCGAACGCACGAACAGATGCACACACAGACAGGCAGATGGACGCACGGGCGGCCACACAGACGTACGCATGGATGGAAGGAAGCAAGAATGAATGAACGGATGGATACTTCACCCCACTCTCCATCATTCACTACGTGGATATGCTGCCATTTGTTTTCTTAATGCCAGACTCAACTGCTTCCAGCATTGCCGACTTTTGCTCGATTGTTTATTTTTGCGCTTACGTTTGCCGCTGCCGTTGTCCATCTCGTGTCTACTGGCAGAAACTGATAGAGATGGTGTAGCTCTTCCGCAGCGAACGACAAGGACGAACGTGGCAATCTCCGCCGCCTCAGTGGCTGGGGAAGCCCCAGCGTGGAGCCGAAGGGGAGAAGGAGGTCAGATGCACGGGCAGTTCAACATGTTTCGCACGTGAGAGGAGGCTGGCTGATGCACACACTCGCGGAGTTGCTGCGCGGCTAAGTCCATTAGTTCCTTAAGAAAGGGGTGGCAAAGAGACTCGCTCCCACACGTGTGTTGGAAAGAAGTGTACACTTAAGGGCTCGTTTTTCTCTGTTCTTTCTTTATTCATTAACGAGGGTCTTGTACTGGCAGACTTTGTGCCTTAAGCTGTCAGCTCGTAATAAGTTGACGTGCTATGTGACGCCACACAGGCTCTTAAAGAGTGTGCCACACTCGCCGCCATGGCTACTGATGGCACTGACTGACACTCCCACGTTTAAATTCACATTGGAAAAACAAGCCCTTAAGTATACGCTTCTTTTCCTTATTCATTAACGAGGGTCTCGTACTGGCAGACTTGGTGCCTTAGGTTGTATATAAGGGACCATAGGTCGGCACTTTGAGAGACTACTCACTCATACTCACTCACCACAATTTTTTCAGCCTTCACCCTCAGTCACGTTCATACTCACGTCTACACCCACTCATAGGCCCTCACTCACGTTCATACTCACGCCTACTCGCACTCATGAGTACTCACTAACGTTCATACTCCCTCCTTGTCACACTCGGAGTACTCATTCACGTTCATACTCACCCCTTCTCACACTCAAAGTACTCAATCACGTTCATACTCACGCCTACTCACACTCACTCCTACTCACTCACGTTCATACTCGCTCCTTCTCACACTCAAAGTACTCACTCACGTTCATACTCACTCCTTGTCACACTCAGAGTACTCACTCACGTTCATACTCACTTCTACTCACACTCATGAGTACTCACTCACGTTCAAACTGACCTCTACTCATACTGAAAGTACTCATTCACGTTCATACTCACTCTTACTCATACACATGAGTACTCACTCACGTTCATACTCACTTATACTCATACTCAGAGTACTCACTCATGTTCATACTCACTCCTACTCACACTCATGAGTACTCACTCACGTTCAAACTTACGCCAACTCGCACACTAGGCCCTCACTCACGTTCATACTCACGACTACTTACACTGATGAGTACTCACTCATTTCATACTCACGACTACTCACACTTGTGAGTACTCACTCACGTTCACACTCACGCCAGCTAGCACTCGTAGGCCCTCACTCACGTTCATACTCACGAATACTCACACTGATAAGTACTCACTCATGTTCATACTCACGCCTACTCAAAGTCACTCACGTTCATACTCACGCCTACTCATACTCACGCCTACTCACACTCAATGTTCATGGCTCACGTTCATACTCACGACTACTCACACTCTTAGAGAAGCACGGACTGCTGGGCGAGTTGGTAATTCATTTTAACTGAGGTGCGCGAAAAATTGAAGTACAAAAGGAAGACACCTCGAGACAGCGCGCCAGGTCCAGGTGTCTCCTTTTTGTACTTCAATTTTTCGTGCACCTCAATTAAGACTCATAGTTACTCACTCACCTTCATACTCTCGCCTGCTCAACATCATAGGCCCTCACTCACCTCCGCACTCACATAAGAATTCACCTTCATACTTACACCTACCCATACTCAGGCGCATTCACCCACATACTTTTACATTCACATACTCATCATCACAGCAGGACAAAGGCCTCTCCCCTGTTCTGCCAGTCAACTCGGTGCTTTGCTTGTTGTTGCCACTTTATACCCGCAAACTTCATAATCTCATCTACCCACCAAACTTTGTCTCCCCTTTTCCCGCTTTCCTTATCTTGGAATCTACAAAATGACCGGCAGAAAACTAAAGTAATGAACAACAACATCGAAAGAAAATAGCGCTTTGAGATAGGTGGCATGCAAAGAATTCACCTTCATACTTACACCTACCCATACTCAGGCGCATTCACCCACATACTTTTACATTCACATACTCATCATCACAGCAGGACAAAGGCCTCTCCCCTGTTCTGCCAGTCAACTCGGTGCTTTGCTTGTTGTTGCCACTTTATACCCGCAAACTTCATAATCTCATCTACCCACCAAACTTTGTCTCCCCTTTTCCCGCTTTCCTTATCTTGGAATCTACAAAATGACCGGCAGAAAACTAAAGTAATGAACAACAACATCGAAAGAAAATAGCGCTTTGAGATAGGTGGCAGTGCACTTGAAGTTGGAAAAGGTATATACGTCTACTTAGGACAGGTAGTACCTGCGGAGCCAAGCCACGAGACTGAAGTAACTAGAAGAATAAGAGTGGGGTGGAGAAGATTCGGCAAGTATTCTCAGCTCATGGCTGGTAGATAGTCACTATCCCCTCAAGACGAAGGTATATAACAGCTGCATCTTGCCGGTACTTACCTACTGAGCAGAAACCTGGAGGCTTACAAAGAGGGTTCAGCTTAAATTGAGGATGACACTGAGAGCGATGGAAAGGAAAATAGTAGTTGTAATCTTAAGAGTCAAGAAGAGAGCAGAGTGGATCAGGGAACAAACCGGGGTTAAGGATATCATAGTTGAAATCAAAAAGAAGAAATGGACATGGGCCGGGCATGTAGCGCGTAGGCAGGATAACAGCTGGTCATTAAGCATAACTGACTAGATTTCCAAAGAAAGCAAACGGGTTAGGGGGAGACAGTAAGTTAGGTGGGCAGATTAGATTATGAAGTTCGCGGGTATATAATGGCAGCAGCAAGCACGACGCACCTTACATTCATTTACATTCAGCGCAATTACGACGCACCTGCACATTCATTTGTGTGCCATTACGCGTAGGAGATGCTGAGACATTGTTTAGAATTTCAGTAATGTGTTACAAGCACTCAAAACGTGCTTTCATAGGCTACGACGCATGCGCGAAATAGAGACGCTCTCGACAGCTTCAGTAGTACTACACGGCCGCCGCTATGATTACCCGCCAGAACCAACGACGTTGCCATGCCATCCGGCTCGGCCGCTTCGTTCGTTCCACTGCCCCTAGCCCCTTCTGACTGCACTAGCGAGACAGGTGGGCGCCGGGGCCTCGCCACCACGTCGGCGCCACGGCCACCTCGGCCGCCCGGCCACTGGTAGGTGTTTTGTGGCCCGGCGCGACCGTCGAGACGGCACCTCCCCTCTCTGCCTCGCCTTCAGATGGAATGCGTTGCGTACGGCAGTTTTGCATTCGAGAAATTGTGCGCATCTTCGGAGATATTTTCCTTCCTCCGTGGGTCGCGCTCACGCGGAGACTTCGTTGGCTCCGTGCCGGCACTGACGATTGCAGAGGGCCTTATTTATAGATCTGCGGACGCGGTTAACGTTCATTGGCAGTGTGCGTACGCAGGGTTATCGCGGACAGCCGAATAAAACGGTAATTAAAGAGTTGTGTCATGTGTGTTTTTGTATTAGCCCGCATTATGTGAATGATAGAATAAATTATCAAGGGTGATTGGGCTCATATTGCACATTGTGTCTGCACTGTTGAAGGCATAATAAGCCGCCGAAAACTGAAGCAAGGGTAGAGATTGAAACGGCGATGCGAACAGGGTCCGAGTACGCTATCCCATACTATACTATTGACGGCAAATCTCAACCGTCCTCCAAGCTTTCCTTTTTTTTCCTTAATGGGGCACTGAGAAGGCGAAGTTTGCACACAGCTTCACGCTTGAGAGGTCATGAGATCACTTAAGGTTTTCGTTCAAGGCAACCTTCACTTGAGGGACAACGCAGAGATAGAAACTGCAAAATCGCTGCGCACAATGTGCGTCGCGCACACAATGTGCTTTCTCTCGCGGGCCATTTCAGCGTTTTTTTTTTTTTTTTGTCGCTTGCGCAGTGCATTTCTTTTTTCTGAACCGGCTGCAGCGATTTTTGTTAAAGGGCTTCTCAAGACCTTGTTGTATTATCAGTGGGTTGCGTAGACTGAAGGCGCAAGAGGTAAGTGCAGCATGAACGGTAGCTATAGGGACAGGCAGTTCAAAGTTATTCAGCCTAGAAAATTGAAATTACAATAAAATGGACGGCTACCCTCAACTCAAGTTTTGCGTGGTCACCTCGCCCCCCCCCCCCCCCCATTTGATGTCGGATGGCTCCCCAAGTTTCCAAACTAACTGAAGGCTTTTACGTACAGTAAGCTTGCATGCCATAGTGCCCGTTATTTCCAACGTATTGAGGACACCGTTGCAATGGTTACAAATATTTATCACACTCATAGTAACTCACTCATGTTCCTACTCGTTGCTACTCACACTCGCAGCAACTCACTCACCTTCGAAGTCAAGTCTAATCACACTAATGAATACTCACTCACGTTCATACTAACGAATAATCACACTCATCAGTACTCACTCATTTTCAAACTGCTACTCACTCACGTTCATACTCCCTCCTTCTCACACTCGGAGTACTCACTCACGTTCATACTCACTCCTACTCACACTCCCAAGCTCTCCCTCATTCCTACTCACACTGATGAATACTCACTCCCGTTCATACTCACGGATGGTCACACGGATAAGTACTCACTCACGTTCAAATTCACATCTTCTCATACTCATGAGTACTCACGTTCATACTCACTCACACTCACACTCAAAGTACTCGCGTTCATACTCACTCTTACTCACACTCGCAAAACTCACTCACGTTCATACTCAATTCTAGTCATGCTCAGAGTACTCACTCACATTCATACTCACTTATACTCACACTCAGAGTAGTCACCCACGTTCATACTCACTCTTATTCACACTCAGAATACTCATTCATGTTTATACTTACTCTTACTCACACTCATCAGCACCCACTCACGTTCATACTCACTTCTACTCACACTGAAAGTACACATTCACATTCATACTCACTCTTACTCCTACTCATAAGTACTCACTCACGCTCTACTCACTCGTACTCATACTCATCAGTGCTCACTCATACTCACACTCACCTCATTCAAATGCGTATGAATGAGTGTGAGTGAGTGTACTCATGAGTGAGTATGCCGAGCTATGTGAGGGACTATTGGTCAGCTGCCAGCTCGTAATAAGTTCACGTGCTACGTGACGCCACACTCCCCGCCATGGTTACAGATGGCGCTGACTGACACTCCCATTTTTAAATTCACATATATACCCAATAAAGTGGCTGGGAGGATAGCCTCCGTGGTAGCCGAGTGGTGTAGCATCGGACGCGTTATTTGAAGGTCGCATGTTCGGTTCCTGCTCACGGCAAGTTATCTTTTCAACCACTTTTATTTCTTCATACTTACATTACTATTCGGTCTAATAACATTCCCTATACTTTCCTTGGCATTATTGTCTGTTAGATCTCAATATATATTTTGGAAAAATGTCTACGTTTGTCCAAAATTGTTTATTGGTTGATGTTTCAATCGGAGACCAATCTTCATCAAGGCTTTGATGTGCTTTCATATTGTCGTCCTCCGAAACGAGTGAGAGGATAGGAAAAAAAAGAAGGAAAAAATAGATAAAATGGAGAAAAAAATGACAGCATATTTACAGGGTGAATGATGAGAGTGGGGCGAAGCTGGGTACACATGCCGCTGCCGCGCCAATTCGTCTTATCGCGCTCGTACTGCATAGTCCTCGCGCCGCCGCCGTGCACATTCACGGCTAGCTTCAGCCTCCCATGTCCGCACGGGAGGATTGCTTTTTCGAGCGTGAGCCGCCGCCACCCTGCTCGCACATCGCTCGGCAGCCTTGTCCATCCTCCGTCGACAAGCATCTGTTGGCGCGCGTGCCAGAACGGTGCTTTTATTTTACTATAGAGCGCCGGGGCACACGGCGCCGCCAAAGAACACGCGATCGCAGTGGCATGATCGTCTCTCTCTCCTTATGTACGTGTGACGTTAATCCTGTTTTCATAAAACTCACTTTTTATTATTATCTTTTGCTACAAAACGCCCTCTAGTGTGGGACGATTTTGCATTTCTCAGCGTACATGCATTATTTATCTATGGCCGGATTGGAGACTTAACGAGCGGTGGTTACAAACGATAACGGGAGACGAATGGGTGACGCTATGAGGAGCTTTGCCCCTAAAAAACTAGAAAAAAATGAGAAAAACTCCCTAAACATGCAGACACTAGAACATTCACAAAATACGTGTTTCCCCCTGTTCTGGCAAACAAACAAAGAGACTGGGGTGAAAAAATATGTAGATACACATAAACGCTCACGCTATTCATTTTCATATTTCGCCAGTTCAGTTCCCGCCTCCTCATTTGCTCGCAAATGAAGAGGGGGAGGGGTAGAGATGATGTAGACCATGAAAACGACGAAGCAGGAGGAGAAGCACGTGGAAGAGGCATGAGCGCGTGCATGGAGGAATACACAACTCGATGGGTGTATAAGGAGCAGCAATGCAAGACGACCATAGAATGAGCTAGCATTGCTTGCGTGGCTACTGTAGAAGACTGTTGCATTGGCAGCTACGATCTGCTGAAGGGTGCAGCGGGCGTTAGGTTACGAAGGCCGCAATGCAAGCCGTGGCCAATCACCTTGACGAGGCTCGGGAGAGTCCTTGGAGGTGTTGCAGAATCTTTCGGCTAATCTGTATGGACCTACCACAGTCTCCTTTTTAATGTCGGCCCGCAATCCCCAGAAATCCACGCTGACACTTGAGAAGGACGGTCTTAGCAAATCATAGCAGCTTGGCTGACTGTGATGAATCGGAGCAATGATTGCAACAGGATCGTCAGCAGCATCGACCGCAGGCCCAACACAATGGATTTTGGACTCGAAAGAGTGGAAGCTTGAGCTAGTTTGTGTGTAGTCATATTTGCAAGTTTTTTCAGTGCGCAAACATAAAAAAAAAGGAACAGGGTAGACAGAAAGGGTGCAGTACTCTGTTTACCCTGTTCCTTTTTTCTTATGTTTGCGTGCTGAAAAACTTGCAAATATGAAGATGTTGGACTTACGGCAGTGGACGAGACAAAAAGTGTTCGATTAGGACGATGAGGCTTAAGTGCCCAGATTGCAGTTAGACTGAAGTTAAATGTAGTGGAAGGAATGGAGTATTTATAGGTTTTACAGATTTCAGAATATTTGAGGGTGAGTTTACTTTTATAAATTTTGTTGGTCGTGTTCTCAGTTTTTTAACTGTTGTTAGCTCATTGACTGTTCAGATTTTGCTTCTAGTATTTGCTGTTTGGTAATCGTATTTGATGTGCCGACTAGCCCCCTCTCCCGATCTATCACCATTAGCACACACACCCCTGAGATCCGTGACACACCCCTACTTGCTTTTTTTTTTTCATTAGGACTGTATGTCTATCGTTTGAACTCCTGTACTGTCACTGGGCACAGGCTATGCCAGAATGTATGTTGACTTTCCAAAGTGTTTTTGCTAGGCTGTTGCGAATATTCAAGTGCTTAGGATATTTGAATGAATATTGCAGTATTCGAATTTGCTTCGATTCAAACTTGAATTGTTAAACATTTTGCCAAAATGAACAATAAGGTGCATATTAGTACCTTATTTGTTTAACAGATTTTATTGTTTATAGTTTGTTTAGTACCTTATTTGTTTAACATATCAATGTAATATTGTTACCATTTATTTTTTTCTAAGCCACACAATTTCAATTTTTTTTTATTTATAGGAGTCATCTGAACCTCGTTTTGACTGTTTGATGGGACTGCAACTGAATCTGTCCCCTCCTGAAGGCTGGGGTACTGCACAAGGTACTTGAACATGTTATTAATGACCGTATTACTACGAACGTTTTGCAAAGTGTGGGTTCGGGCATATAAGTATACTCTTTGCTGTAAAAACGTGAAAGGTGTTATTACTTGAAAGGTATTGTCTTGAAACGTGCATTCACTTGTGTGTGCCATTTCTTTTCTTGCATTTTTTTCAGCGAGGATGATTTTTCTAAGTTGCGAGAATTTTTCTATGCGGACTTGCATGAGGAGTGTGTTCGAAAGCTGCAACCACTGGGGCAAAGGCCACACTGTTTTTGCGAATAACTGTTTCTTTATCGGTATTTTGTAGAAAAATTGTTTTGCAGTGGCAAATAGAGGGCAAGCTTCAAGTCTATGTATGTTTCACTTCTGTTAGAATATTTAATAAATTTATCCAGCACTGCTTTGTCTAATCTGAGCTAGTTGTGGCAGCCAGTGGATAACCATCTACACATTTCTAAAGGTTTTCACATATATAGGCTTCTCAAGACTTCACTGATTTATGTGGACACTCTAGTTTTGCCTAAGGGTTGTGTATGTTTTTCTTCGCCTACTCAGCTCCGCTCATTTTGTTGTCACTGTTTGTTTATTCTATTTTTAGGTCTAGAGGCTTCACTATTCTGGAAAAGTGACAGTGGTAAGAGAAATTTCAGCAAGATTGCTTCATCTTACTACTTGAATCGTGCATTTTTTTCCTTCCAGGAGTCACAACATCGCTTTCGCTCTCACCACAGACTTCAGCACCTTGTAGCATAGCCATCAGGTTAGCTCTCATTTAAAAGTGCATCGCTATGCATTGAGTGCATAAATTTTTCTCTGCAGCAAAGTGTGGTATTTCTTTTGCCTTGGACTTCCTGTGGTCTATTGGAAACATGTTTATAGTAATCTGGATTTTAGCATGCCAATGTATTTGATTGGTTATTATTAAATGTTTGCTTATTTAAAATGGTACATCCCATATACACTATGTTTAATGCTGGCTGGTACTCCAAACAGGGTTGCCAACCTACTTGTAGGGTAGTTTTGGAATTTTCGGTATAGTATGGAGTCGTGTGGCGCTAATGATTTTCGTATAATATGTAGTATAATTTCAACATTTCGCTTGTCACTGATCAGTGAAAAATGTTGAAGATTTGCGTGAGATATCTGTGGGTTAGATTCCTGAAGAGATTCGAAAATTTTTTTTTAAATAGAACTGGAAATGTCTTGGTTCACATTTCACCACCACAGTGCAGAGACGAAATATGACGCACATCCTTGTGCTACCATTGTTTTTTTTTTCATGCATGGTGCTTTTTCTGTTGTCTTCCATTTATTCATTGTGTGGAGAGGCTTTTAAATTTTGCGACGATACAGCTTCAGTTAATATATACTATATTAAACACGAAAAGTGATTCTTAGTGTCAATGCAAGTGTTTTAAAAAATCATCATGAGATAATGACTTCACCTCATGTTGTCATCATGACATCACATATCGCCAGAATTTTTTGTCTTCACAAAGTCATTGGGATGTCTCTGGGACTTCACAATGTAATGTCAAGCAATGATATCATCCCATATCATCGTCGCATGGTCATAGGTGGGCCCAGTAACGCAATCAGGAGGTGGCACAGTGGGCCCCCGACAGTTTGAAATTTGTTCTTGCCATTGCATATAGAGCACAAAATAACGATCAACCACATCTGCCTGCACGGCTGCCACTTCAGATCAATAAGGTGCCCCCTTGAAAAAAAATTCTGCCTACACCCCTTGGTGGGCTGATTCTGGAAGCACGGGAATTGCTGAAAGCTTGCGATGCTGCCGATTCCGGAGGCAGTGTAGAACCACGCTAGTTGCAGAAATTCTTCAACTCTGTCAATACAATCAACTCTTAAGAAGAAGGAAAAGAAAATCGCTTTCCTCTTTCAGTCATCTTAGCTGAACGCATAAGGGACCATAAGAGTTTTTTCGACGACAGTGGATGGATAGATAATGTAATGTCTGTTTTGTAACGAGGCTGTTACTTACACTCTGCCAAGCTCAAGATATTATTGTTCTTATTATTACATTACAGTGAAATCTTTTCCAGGTGAAACAACGCACTTTCCTCATAGAAAAAATAACTGTATAAATTCATACTCCATCTTTCTGCGCTTCATTGCAGATTATCTTTAGTTTTACTGCCCTTTTTTTGCTTCTTGCTTGCTTTTCATACTTCTTTATTTTCTAGCACAAGTCTTGCAGTCTTTTATTTTGTTCTATCAACGACCTGTTTACTTTTTTCAGTGTTGTCCCTAAAACCCAAGGCTTCAGTAGACTAGCTCCTTGAGATACACCCAAGTGTATATTTCCACATTCAATTAAAACATGCTTTTCATTGTTCAACGGGAGAGAGGGTTGTTAACAGCCCCGAGAGTGCCTTGAAGACGCCGCTGCAATGTAGCCCCAGTCCCCCCCCCCCCCCCCCCCCCCCGAGGAAGGAACCAAGTTGCTTCCGAAATGTCCGGTCTATACATTTCGTCTACAAACAATGTCGGGTCTACAAACAATTTTCGGGCAGAACAGGGAAACCACGATGGGAGCTGCCATCTCCGTCACGATTGCAAACCTGACATACACAACCAGACAGACATCTGTCGAATGTTTAGATTCAAGTCAATCAGCCAAAACTTTGGCCACAATACCATGCAGCTTGTCAAGCGCCACATACACATCAAGAAAAGCATCTCGGTCTTCAAGACTCATCTAGACTTAAACCACACCTGCAAAGAAAAGAAAATTGTTCCTCAAAGCCTGCGCCTAAAACGCCTGCTTTCATGAAATCAACGCCTCTCCACTGAAAAAAGAATTGGACCTGTTCTTCACCAAGCGTCAACTTGACCACCGCATCTCTGAACTGATGTCTCCAGTCGACGTGTTCGTGGACTTCGTCGTGGCGTCGACGGCGAAAAAGCACCGGACCACGCATGATAAAAAACTTTGCTACTTGTTGGACTGGAGTTCTTTCCAAAGCATCTAAAATACCAGGTTTGTCACCAATCTTTCATCTTGCCCACTCACTGATCGGGAAAGTTCTGTTCTGGCAAAGGGACAAGGCTATAACATATCAATGACGCTCCGTCTACCGAAACTTGTCACGGCTGTAGAGAAAGCCGTCCAAAGCGTGAAGCCGAGCGTCAGACAAGAAATCAGGCTGAAATCAATTGGGATCCTTTTTAAATTACCATTAGAAAAAAAAAAAACTTGACCGCAGAGAAGAACCATGCACTTCGGGAAGTCCGACAGGATCGGAGCATTGCGATCTTGCCCTCTGACAAGGGCAATTCGACAGTGGTCTTGGACAGCCGGGACTACGATCGAAAGATTCCAGCTCTTGTAGAAGGGGACGCATACACGCAGCTAGGAAAAGACCCAACGAAGCGAGCCCAGACGCAGCTAAACAAGCTACTCGCTGAAATTTTCAAGCATTACCCAGATCTAAGAACACTTTATCTGTGACTAATCTGCCGTAAAGGATCCGCACCGGGTTTCTATGGACTACCGAAAATTCACAAGCCTGACGACCTCCTCTGACCAATTGTAGATTTCACTTCTTCTCCATGCTGAGCCCTTTCGAATTTTCTACACAGAATCTTCGCCCCCCTAACCCAGAAGACACCAACTCATGCCCGTGACTCTAGCCACTTTGTGCAGCTAGCACCAGAAGTGAGCATCGACGATGATGAGAGCCTGATCTTGTTCGACGTCATTTCATTGTTCACCAATCTGCCAGTGCCCTTAGTTGGGTCCTCTGCCCGTGCTGCACTTGAGGGTGATGCAAGCCTGAGTGAAAAGACTCCTTTGGCTGTTGATGAGCTCTGCCGTGTACTGGAATTCTGCCTGTCTAGTACGTACTTCTCCTACAAAGGAACGATCTTCAGGCAGAACAGTGGAACTGCTATAAAAGCTTCCGTCTCTGTCACGATGGCAAACCTGACCATGAAGCAAATATAGAAGAGAAAGCACTCAGCTCCTTCTTGTCACGACCCAAGCCCTTTCTTCATTATATGGACGATTGCTTTTGCCTTATAAAGACGTCTGAATTTGAAAACTTCTGAGAACATCTAAATTCCGTGCAAGCAGCCATACAATTCACCACCGTGTGTGAAAGCCACTGCAGCCTGCCTTTTCTTGACGTCCAGGTGGCAAGAAAGTGCAACGGATTGGAGTTCTCCGTTCACAAAAAACCAATGCGCACCGGCTGCTACCTTTAATATGATTCATCTCATCCCGCCTGCCACAAGGCCTCGGTTGCGACCATGTTACTCCAGATAGCCAAGAACATATTCTGCAATGGCACAAAGCGAAAGAAGAGACCCGCGTAATTGCGAACCTCAGAAAAAAACAGATACCCAAAAAACTTCATACGAGCCGTCACCCGCCGCGCGGAGCAACAGAAGATATAGAAACTCCAATCAGCATTAATTGGCAGCCTTCCAAAACGTGTGCCGGTCCCATACGTTCAAGGAACCAGCAAGATGTTGGAAGGGGTTTGCATCGTGCACGTGCCTTCATGTACGCTGCACCGCCTCCTCCCTTCCCCGAAAGACCGGCCAACAATGGACAGGACCCCCGGTGTTATTATTCCCGTGCGCCGAGTGCTCTTCTTCGTATATAGACAAGACAGAAAACCTACCAGAACGACTCAAACAACATGCCAACGACGTCTGGAAGCTCTACAAAGAGTGCCGCGCCGTTGCTGAGCATTCTGAGACGCAATGACCATCCTTGAAAGTGAGACTAACGGGAGGAGAAGGTTACTACTCGAGTCATGGCATATATAGCGAACAGCCCAAAACATCAATCATTCTGTCGGAACTCTTCCCCCATTGTAGTATGCACATGGACCACGCTCCATGGCAAAAAGAGAGAAAAGGGGGAAGGGGGTGTTAACCGCCCGGCAAGTCCCTTGAAGACACGGCTACAATGTAGCCCCAGTTCCCCCTGAGGAAGGAACCAAGTCGGTTATGAAACGTCGGGTTTACACATTTTCACATACTTCTTGGTTGGAGTTAAAATTGTTCCGCAGATTAGTTGACGCATGAGTGAGTTCGCCGACCTATGGCTATAAGTACAGTAAATTTCAAAATGTAACAAATTATACAGTTGTCTTTTACTGTCTACTAAAAGTCAAATCCTGCTACTATAAAAAGTTGTTTCTACTTCCTTGAAATAAAAAAAAAATGCCATTTTCACAGACTTTGTTTCACTTTAAAAAGATATTGTGCAGAGTAATTTGTTCATGACAAATATTTTTCTTTATAACATGAGATGTATGGTTTTCAAATAAGACTCAAAATTATTCGACCAAAGTGACTATTTGCTTCAAACCTAAAATTCAATATTCACACAGGCCTAGGAATCTCTAAACTATGCATTCTAACACAACACTGCCTCCCTCAAAACAACGGAGTTTTTTTCCTTGAATTATCATATGTTGTATTCTTGCTCATTTCATCTTTACCCTTATTGTTGTTACCCGCAGCCTGTTTTCTGTCCACTCCTCCTGGCCAATTTTTTTCTTCTGCATCTGTGATGTTTCTCTTAAGTTTCTCGTTACCATGTCGTTTACACTGCGAGACATTTACTTGCTAAGTCTCCTATCTTTCTTTCAACCTTGAGTCTGTAGTTTTTTTTATGTATTTACCAGAATGCCTTTTCCTCCCATGTGCTGTCTTTCATGTTCTTTAGTCTTTTTTCGAACTAATTTTCAAACCACTAAAAGTGACTCCAGCATCACCGTATGTCTGCACGTTGCAAATGTTGTCTGTATGCTGTGAGTGTTACACGGCGCTATTTTTAGGTGTAGGGTAAAGTAGGGTAGTTTTCACATTTGTATAGGATGTTTTGGAAAAAATATTTGGCAACAGTGACTTCAAATTACAAAACAGCCACTGAAAGAAACGACAATTAAGTTCACAGAATATCATAATCGATGCTGAATGATTCTTATTTGATGACATGAGGCCATGTTATAGCTAAGTGGCATTCAACACATAAATACGTTTGTTGTCTTTGGGATGAGAGAAGGCTAGGGATTGAGAAGTGTATGTTTCTGTTGGACACAATCATATGGAGCCAATAGATAATCGAATCAAGGAAGACATAGAGGGTCTATTTGAAATTGAAGTGTAAGGAAATCGAGGAAATATACAGGAATACCACTTTCCTGCTGTGTGTTCATGTCCTGTCGCACAGTCCAGACAAAATAGGAAGAAGGTATGGAACGAAGGTGTTTTTTGTGTGCAAAAAGCAAGTTGATTGCAATTTGTTCAGGTATGAAAAAAAAAAGGGCTTAAGGAAAAGATATAAAAGGCAACTACAACATGCATGGTAAAATATAAAAAGAGGTTTGTCAACTATGCAACCACTGTGTTTCACAAGATACCTATTTCATGGGGATAAGTGTACATAGGTAAGACAGTGCAGTACCTTAACAAAAGGCTAAGAGCGCACAAGTACAATCTAAAAATAATCCCTGCATGGTCTTATTTAGCTGTGCACTGCAGAAATTGCGGGGAAAGTACACATCATCCCCTGTTCAACCAAGCCGCTGTTATGTACAAACACAAGGATGCCCTATCCAGAGATTCGATAAAAAAGAACAAAGACAAATGCATCAGCAGGCCATCCATCCTCCCTGACAATGAAATAGCAGTTCTAGACTTTGTATGAACAGCAGAAAGACAGACTTGTGGGAACCATTTTTAATCTTTAAGCTTCATGATTTTTGCAAACATGTATGTCGCAGTTAACTGTACACAGGCACACAGCTTTGGCCCTCTCTATAAGAACATGTTTCCTGAATAAAAAAAATTGAATTGCTAGGCAGTGCCGTGTCCTGTCAAATGGGAGCCTTACTTTTTTTCTCTAATTTTATCCCACTGTAACGTAAGGAATTAATAAAAAACAAAAGTCGGGTGATTTATTCTGAAGCTCAAATGTTCGCTCTGTTCACACCTCAGCCCACTTTGTTGTTGGCGCTGCATCAGCACGTGACCACAGAGACGGTCAATCATACGACCTTCTACTCTTGTACATAGTTGATAGTCTTTGTATTTGTATTGAAATGCAGTGCGCTTTTTTCTGTCATCTAGCCTGAAATGTGCAAATAAGCCTTTGTCTGCACTGAGCGTAAAAGCAATTTTTTCAAGCCTACGTTTGACAAAATTTTTTGATGCTCATGAATGACTGCATGCAAGGTCATTTCACTGGCTGCATGTACAATGTTGCTTGTTGCTTTGTGACCTGTTTCAAGTGCTTCAGCTGCTTTGTTGAGCACTGAGTAAATTCCTGCACTGCCTGGCTTGAAGAGCCATCAAGGGCTGCTGGCGTCGAGCAAAACTGTGGTTTTGTTTTCAGTGACTTGGTTTGATCTTGTCTTCTGACAGAAAGGTGACGCTGGCAACCAGCTATCCACAATGTAGGCACATATATTTTTTTCGGAGAGGGAGGGGTTAACCATGGTACAAATATCTTAGAAGGGTCTGTACACTAGCACAAGCCTATCATACTAGCTTCTTATTATAAAAAATTGTTGAATATTTCAGAATGAAGGTGGCTAAAAAAGTTACACTTGAATGTAAACATTCGACAGAAGCCTGTCTGGTTGGAGTCTAAGTCATCTCCCAAAGTTACACTTGTGTCTGGAAAGTAGAACAATGAATTTGTGAGGAAAGCTATCAGTATTGCTGGAGAAGGCTTGTACATTTTTCAGGCTTCTCAGAGAGAAAAATTTGGCTTGCACAATTCTGCTTACACTTCTGCAAATTCTGCTTACAGAATTTGCAGAATACCTGCAGCACTTGATGCAAATTCTGCATCAAGTGCTGCAGGTATTGATGGATTGATATGGGGGGTTTTAACGCTTCGAAATCATCGTATGATTATGGGAGATGCTGTAGTGGAGGGCTCCAGAAATTTTGACCACCTGGGGTTTTTAAACGTGCGCCCAAATCTGAGCACACAGGCCTACAGCATTTTACTTTCCATCAGAAATGCAGCCGTCGCAGCCAGGATTCGATCCCGCGACCTGCGGGTCAGCAGCCGAGTACCTAGACCACTACGGCAGGGCTGCTGCAGGTGTAAACACAACTGAGTGTGAGCTTTTTATTCTGCCAAACAAAAAACAAGCTTGGCCTATAAAAACAATTTGTCTGTCCCTCTAACGCCATAATAGGACTGCAGATGCAACAAAATGTAGGTACAATGTATAATAGTTTTTGCATTCTAAGCGATCCATGAGATCTTTCTTAACCAGAAAAGCACTAATTCGATCAACTGCTCTATGCTACTGCTCTATTTTGTGCTACTCAGGGCACTGAGTAGTGCCAGGTTGCCAACTTCAAAGAAATGTTTTTCTTACTTTAAGCAAGCGTCACTCATAAAATTTCATTTTTTATTCATTGAATGTATTCACAGTTACTTGCACTATGATCGCCCTGCATTAATATGATTGTCATA
The DNA here is from genome assembly GCA_013436015.1 of Rhipicephalus annulatus. Classification (NCBI taxonomy): domain Eukaryota; kingdom Metazoa; phylum Arthropoda; class Arachnida; order Ixodida; family Ixodidae; genus Rhipicephalus; species Rhipicephalus annulatus. The sequence continues at coordinate 348,011 of WOVY01011876.1, read as the reverse complement.
ATAAAAAAATATGCAACTGTTCTGGAATATTTTTACCTTGTTCTTTAATATATTTTTTTAACAATTGCAGTAGGCTCTTATTAAACTGAAACTGAAGGGACCAGGAAAGTATGTTCGATTCAACAAAGGTTCTATTCACTGAGAGATGAACAGGAGTGCAAAATATGAGAACGAAACCAGTCTTGTCACTTGTTCTATTTAAGAGCACAGGTTAAGGCAAAATGTGAAAATGATTTTCTTTGCAATTTGGGAAGGGTGTCCCTTTCTCTTAATTCCACATCTGTGCTCTTTTTAAACAGCATTTTTTGTGGCTCAAACCAGTTTTTCCAAAAGCAAGTAGTGAGTGAAAATGCACCCTTGTGCAAGCCTCCGTATGAGCTCTGTGCTTACACTATATTTTTCTAAAAAAGAACCTCATGTACGAGAGTCAAGATGTGTCAGCTGTGTACAGAAAATTGTTGGGTAACTTCTAAGGTAAGTCCGAAGGCACTGTGCGAGCACAATGGTACACTTTCAGCTCCTAGCTTCATTACACCTTTGCGTTTGTTGTGCTTGTCGATAAGTTTACCTGCTGGGGGGGGGGGGGGGTGGGGGGGAGATGGTTTTCAGCTAGTGTAAATTTTGCAGGAACTCATACAGTACACTTGTAAATGTGAATAAATGCCAGTGACGTACTAAGGCATTCAACGCTGAATCAGCAAGTGCATTATAGTTGAACCTCTCAGCCTTTTAGCGTCCATCGAGACGAATCACGTGCAGGGTGACAACGGGTATGCCCTAATGAACATGACTATCTGTGGTGCAATTAGACTGAATAGCATGTGAGAACTGCCTGGTGTAAGCTGTGGGGTCTCGACGTGGTGAGTGCCACGCTCTTGGAGTAAACGGACACAGTAGACACGGTCGCACTGAACCAAAGCAACAGACATTTAACTGCTTTAGATCGACGATATCGTCAGCCAAATAATAACATCTTGTGATCAACACTCTAACAACCTTACACAGCATTACAGAAAATTATACAACACTCGAAACATAACAAACACAAGAACATACTCAAGGCCGCTTCGCCGACGCCTGACACTTGACACGAGCCCCCCCCCCCCCCCCCCCAGGCGCGCAACATGCGGTGCCGCGCTCCGGGGAACCACTGCTAGAGACGAGCATTTGTGCTAAATACCACCCACCAAAGAGGACTGCTCATATCTCAGGCGCTGCCACCCAGGCCTGCCGGCGCTACGCACTAACCATGATGATGATGGTGATAACAAACGCTCGCCAGCACAATGCCACCTAGCGCTCATTAGTCGTGAATCCAAAATGCGGCCTATGCACGAAACGCAGGCGCCATGAAGCGCAAACAACTTTACAGGGGTGATAGCACTTCCACATTAGGTGATAGCACTTCCACAGTGGATATCTTACTACTTAGAAGTTATTTTTCAAAAGTCTATTTGTACTAGTTCAGTGCCATCGGACTGGCGCACAGCTGTAGTTGTCCCTGTGTTTAAGAGTGGTGATCGGTTGTCTGCTAATAATTACCGTCCCGTATCGCTCACATCTATCTGCTGCAAAATATTCATTGTCAAGCATATCACATTTTTAGAAAATAAAAATTACTTTTATCCTTATCAGCATGGCTTTAGGAGTGAAGTCTCTCTAGACTACAACACAGCTTATCGAAACTATTCATGACTTTGCGACAACTTTAGAAATGAATGAACAAATTGATGTCATCTGCATAGGTTTCGCTAAGGCCTTCGATAAGGTACCTCACGACAGATTACTGTATAAGCTTCACTGCGCTGGCCCCGCAGCAGTGGTCTAGTGGCTAAGGTACTCGGCTGCTGACCCACAGGGTGCGGGTTCGAATCCCGGCTGCGGCGGCTGCATTTCCGATGGAGGCGGAAATGTTGTAGGCCCGTGTGCTCAGATTTGGGTGCACGTTAAAGAACCCCAGGTGGTCTAAATTTCCGGAGCCCTCCACTACGGCGTCTCTCATAATCATATAGTGGTTTTGGGACGTTAAACCCCACATATCAATCAATCAGCTTCACTGCACTGGACTAAGTCAACTTTTACCTAATTGGATTAAAGCCTACCTAAATGACAGGAAGCGATTCGTGAAAATTGATAACTCTATGTCTAGCTCACTAGAAGTGTTTTCTGGGGTTCCACAAGGCTCGGTTCTTGGGCCCTTATTGTTTGTGATATATGTCAATGATAACGCAGATATAGCAAAACCCCATGTTAAGCTCAAACTGTTTGCTGATGATTGTTTAATTTACGCGCGAATGACTGGTAAGAAGGACCAATTGAACATTGTCGAATGTCTAAAGGAATTACACTCATGGTGTGAAGCTTCGGGAACGGAAATCAATTATTCGAAATCTACCCTCACCCACATTTCTAGGAAAAAAATGATAATTCCATTTGAATACTGTATCGGGAATCACACCTTGTTGACAGTTAATGCGTTCAAGTACGTACTTAGGTCTCACAATAAGGCATAATCTAAAGTGGCACACATATTGATAGTGTTTGATCTAGGGCCTCACAAAAATTGTACATATTAAGAAAAAAAACTTCAGGGTGCTAGTATGGACGTAAAACTTCTTGCTTTTAAAACTTTCAAACGGCCGATGCTGGAATATGCCAGTATTGTCTGGAGTCCCCACCAAAAAGTGCTTGTAAATAAACTTGAACGCATACAATGGCTTGCAGCTCGCTTTACATGCTCGAGATATAAGCAGAACGACTCAGTCATAGAAATGCTACAACTATGTGATCTCGAGACGCTCCACAAGCGCAGACGCAAAAATAGATTGAAGTGTTTTTTTCAATTACTAGTAGGTGAGTTTAAAATTAACAGAAATGACTACATAGAACAACCTGGGAAACGAAGCGAGAGGGCAAATCATACACGAGTACTGCAACCTTATTTTGCACGAACGAAGGGGTTCCATCATACTTTCTTCCCCGATGTCATCGAAGATTGGAATGGGTTACCGAGTAACATTGTCAATGCGGGTGATGTTAATGAATTTGTGCATTTACTTGATTTACATTTATGTGATTTATTGTAAATATTATTGCGATTCTTATTTGTTACATTACGAACAGGGCGTGTGTTTTTCGTTTTTCGTTTGGAATGCAGAGGTTTCACGGATTTGTATATATGTATACCTGGTTTATCATTGGGAGATGTATAGTTATATCCCCAATTTGTTTGTACAGTGTGTCGTACCTTTCCTGTAATGACCCTCAATAGAGGGTTGACAGTATTTCTAAATAATAAATAGTAATAAAAAAACATTCCCCTAACCTTAATTCAAACCATATCCCGAAAAAAAAAAACCATCAAAGAAATCAGCTGCACAAGCCCTAACAAAAAGTGACAACACATGTCCCTAAAGAATGTCCGTGCATCACGACGACACCGCCGCCGGTTGACACAGCTGCACTGTACGGCTTGATGACTTCACCTCAGTACCGGTCCCGCAACGGTAACATTGCCGTCGGTGTGAGGAACCGTCACTCGCACGGACACATCTTCTGGTTACGACCAGCACTCAGGAGGGTGCCGGACTGCAGGCAGTTGCGCAGGTCGCAGGCATGTTCATCGCCCGACCTCACGACCGCTCGCTTTCCTGGCCAGGTGGCGCTGACGATCTGCAGAAGACAGCAAGCTGCGGGTTACATCACTCCCGCTGCGTACATTCCAAAACACTCGACAGAACAAGACAGTAGGGTAAAGGGAAGGGAGCTTTGGGCTCTTTGCCCACGTGGTACGATGGTCAGTGCTGCTAGCTAATACATCGGCGGTGACTGAGACGCCCAGCAAAAATATAACAAAGGTCGCTTTTCCCAACTCGTGCATCGCAAGATTAAAAAAAAAAAAAAGTGAGGGAAGCAGAGTGCAACACCTCAACGCCTTGATCCACCTAGTTGTGCCAGGTGTAACAGGCGGCTGCGCAGAGCCTTAGGCCTAATGAGTCGCTTGACAACAACCGGCATCCACCCAGCACCCAGCCTAGGCGCAGGAGAAGCAGACACAAGAATACATACACTCTGTAAGGTAGCGTTACTTGCTCGCCGCACACAGCAGCTTACCAAGCGATGGGCGCCCATCGTCCCGGACGGTGTCGCTACACCCCGGCGTCGAGCCACAAGACAAGACAGCAATGACACCCGACTCCCTGAGCCCAAAAGAGATAGAAGAAGCTATTTACAAAAATTAGACCACTCACGAGGTTTTCCATACTCGCTCGCTTCGGGCTTGGCCTACAATCCACAGACTCTAAGCTTTGCTCACCCCAGGATGCAGATTGCATGCCTCTCGTCCCAACTGAACTGAACAGCGTTCTTTAAAACCAACCACAACAACAACAAAAAAAACTTGCGAGCAGAAAAAAAAAACCTAATGTGCTGACAAGTTCAAACATGTCACAAAAACTGATCTCTTCGCTCTCAACAAAACACACCATCTACGCTAGTAATGGAAGTCCCCCTAGGTCTACTCTACCCCGGCTCAAACAAAAGCTTGCACTGAACTGTGTCCACTGTTGTCCGAAGCTCCAAGAACCCCACGTTGGGTGCCAGTGTGGAGTCTCAACGGGGTGAGCGCCGCCACGCTCTTGGAGTGAATGGAAACAGTAGAGGCGGTCAGACCAAACGAAAACAACAGACATTTATTTTACTGCTTTAAATCGATGTTATTGTCAGCCAAATAATTATAACATCTTGTGATCAACACTCTAAACAAATTTACACAGCAATACACAAAATATACAGCACCCAAAACATAACAAATACAAGAATACACTCAAGGCAGCTTCGCCAACGCCCGACTTACCACAAGGGGACCCCCCCCCAGCGCACAACCCGCGGTGCCACTCACTGGGGAACCACCACTAGAGACAAGCGTTCGTGCCAACCGCCAAAGAGGACCGCTCATATCTTGGGCGCCACCACGCATCACTGCCGGCGCTACGCACTAACCATGACGATGATGGTAATAACAAACGCTCGTGAGCACAATGCCATCTAACGCTCGATAGTCATGAACCCGAAATGCGGCCTATGCGCGAAACACGTGCACCATGAGGCGCAAACAACTTTACAGGGGTGATAGCACCCCCACAAACTGTTGAGTTATCGGGAATTGAGTTGCATTGCCTTTGCCGTCTTTGTTTAGGCTCTGAGTGTTAAGGATTGCGACATTTTATGTTGTTCTTGCATGGTAGTATGGTATGGTGCATGGTAGTATTGCACGATCCAAAATTGTGAAATGGTTAGGATTCAAGTCTGGCCAAACTTTAGTACATTTGCTGGAAATCGTTAACCATACTCGGTGATACATTGTGAATAGAGTTGCACGACATCTCACAAAAGAAGCAATGCAAGCATTAAAAGAGCATCCAAAGTGAAAAATTGACTTTACCAATGATCACTAAGCTTGTAGCTAGTAAATAAAATAGTTGAATGGTGTTTGTGATAAGGTGTGTTCAGTTTCCAGCTGTTTAAGTTGAAACTCTATTATCTCAAAACTGTTTACTACTTAGGTACCATTATTTTTTATGTAATTGCAGATAACCAGTTGATTATTGTAATTATTTTTGTATTTAATTAATATACTCAAAGCTACTGAAGCACAATTGCACTTAACGAGAGCGGCTTGGTGGCCTTGTTGGTTCATAAAGGTTAGTGCGGCACTGAAGTGAGGAAGACTGGACAGAGAGAACACAGGTAGCGCTTTTGTGTGTGTGTGTCCTCTCTGCCCCATCTTCGTCCATTCAGTGCTGTGCTTTCCTTTTTGGATATGTGCAGAATGGAAGTTATGCATTTACAGTTTTTGTGTTACATATTTTCATTGATTCTAATTAACTCAAAAGTCAAGTTGGTAAAAAATTAGTGGTAAAAGTCAATGGTAAAAAATTGTAAAAAATTCTAATATTGGCCTGATTTTAATAAATCTGCTACAGTTAAAGTACTGGAAAGTTCGAAAGAAAATTATCTATGACTTATGTGAATATCCTTTTTAGTCACTGAGAAAATGGTACCTTAAAGTGACCAAGAATGCGTGGGATGTATAAGCCCTGTGCGGTACCCTTAAACAACAGTTTCGTTTAACAGATTTCTATTTACCAAGAGTCTACTGTACTTCAGTGCAGCCTTCCTTCACGCTTGTTGGGTTATACTTAGGAGATTAAAACTGTGCAAAAAAAAACGGCCACAGGTGGAAAGAACAAACATAACATCACAGCACTTTTGGTGTTCTTTCCTGCAGCCTGTCCTTGTCACTTTAGCACAGTTTTAACCCCACACACTTGCATCTCTTGGAGAAAAGTATGCATATCATGTATTTACTGAATGTGCATTGATTAATTATGAATGCACACTTTAGGAGTTGGCTGTGACTAACTGTCAGTAACGACTTGGTGGTGTGTTGACAGGTATTCAGTTGCGCACATTGGGAGTTCTGGCCTTATTTTTCTAACAGTAGTTTTGAACTTGATTGTATTGTTAGGTGAAGAGGTGCAAACAAGAGGCAGTGGTCAAGAGTATTTATGAGACAGTTCGAAGGCCCTTCATCCTAAAGCAGTGGCACAAAACAGTCTTTGAATAATCGCCATCTTGAATTCATTCGTTTTTTGGTGGCTGTCGGTAGCATTACCCCCGGCAGTGGCAGCACTGCCCGGAGCTTCTTAAATCAGGGTTAAAATACTCTGGAGTAAGCCTTGAGTCTACTGACGTGCACTCTGTCACTGGACGATGCGGCAGGAGGGAGACGGAGGATTGGCCAGAGTAATTTTGTAGGTTACAGGTATTGGGGGATGATGTGGTAGGGCCCTGTGTATCTAGATTGTAAGCAGCCAGTTTAAATGAGCAAAGGCGAAAGCTCCGGCATCGCCCCATATAAGTGGCACCTCTTTTTTCAAAAGTTCAGTAAGTGGTCGAGCTATGTGCGCTAAATTTTTCACAAAGCAGCAAAAGTACGAACATAATCCGATGAAGCTGTGTGTATCCTTAATGCACTTTGGAACAGGGAAATTTGTAACGGTGCACATTTGCCAGGGTCCGGCTGTACTCCATTGGTATGAAGGAGGTGACCAAGCACTGTAATCTGGCGCTGACTAAAGTGTCGAAAAACGTGCAGGATTGCAGATGCGCATTTACATGAATAGTGAAAGTGGGGGGGGAGAACACTACAACAGTCCAGATAGCATAGACATGTGGACCACTTGAATACTTGAAGCGGGAAGTTCATCATTTGTTCAAAAGTAGCTGGAGCATTACGTAGCCTGAATGGCATCGCCTTGAATTGGCAAAGACCATCAGGTGTCGTAAAGGCGGTTTTCTCATGGTTCAGATCGTCCACAGCGATTTTCCAATAGCCAGTGCACAAGTAAGTGAACAAAAATTAGATAATACACTTACCCAGAAGCTCCACCAAAATGTTAGGTGAAGAGATGCAGACCAGAGTTATTCAATCGTACCACTTGGAAAACTGCAATCCGAAACCTAGACATGCGGTTGGCCCGATTTTTTTCGGGAGTTAGCAGACTGTCACGCCATCTGAAAGTAGCAACACAAAACACAAATAATGCGTTTAATAGTAGGTGTGCTGATCAACAGGTGGCATGACAATCTTCTCACTCCCAAGATCTGGGCCAATGTTGTGTACAGTCATGATGTGTCGAATTTCCATGCATGGAGCCTATGGGGAGTTTCGCACCTCATATGATTGAATAACTTTGATACAGACGAGAGGCTGTGGGCAAGTGCATTTACAAAACGGTTTACTTCATCCTAAAGCAGTGGCACAAAACAGTCTTCAAATCGTCATCGTCTTCAATCTATTCATTTTATTATGACAGTCCCTAGCAATATTAAACATTCAATGCTAGAATGTTATCTAGTGAGGCGAGTCTAGCTGTGCTATTTGAGGAATGAGAGTGTTAAATGGAATGTAATAGAGCTCAACGAAGTTAGGAGGACACATGGGCTTGGTATATTGCTGAAGAACGGACCTGTCCTAGGCTACTGTGGCTTAGTTGATAGAACTAAGGGCGGGGTTTCTTATTCATCAGAATATACTTGGCAACATAGAGGACTACTCTAGCATGAGTGAGAGGGTGGGAAGTATGATAATGAAGCTTAATAAGAGGTAAAAGATTAAGGAGGTACAGCCCTGTGCGCCTACCAGCTACGATGACGTACAATCAGCAACGGGTAAGATAAAGACACATTATACCGTACTGATAAGCAACATTAATGTCAAAGTAGGCAAGAAGCCTCCAGTAGATGGCTTCTTGCTTACCTCTGCATTAATTTTGTCCATAGATTACGAGAGGGCATTTGATTCAGTCGAGATATCAGCATTTACACAGGCACTATAGAATCGGGGCATAGATGAAGCCTTTATAAACATACTGAAAGAAATCTAATGCGGCTCCACAGCCACCATAGTCCTCTATAAAGAAAGCGACGCAAGTCACTTTGATTGTATTTAATGTATAACATTCTTCAGCGAGGTCAAAATAAAAGCATAGTTTTTCTTGTGCATTGTACGTAGTGCAATTACTGTGGATATTATGGAGCCTTGCATGCCACTAACACTCTCGAGCTCGAACAGGGAAGTGAAATGGTTAGAGCGATGAAACCTGCAGTTATGGCTACAATTCACGCATCTCTGCTAACTTCTGCTGAACTACTGGTGCCTTCTGAACGGCATTGTTGTTTGATGAAATTTAGCAATTTTGAAGTTGCTAAAAGCCTACATGTGTATTCTTTCTAATATTCATATTTTGATTGCGCTGATCTAACCTGCAACGTATGAGTGCAGTGAATGGGGCACAGCTAGAGTCCGAGAATGGGTGTGACACAAATGCTACTTAATGGCATGTCAAATGCTTGTGTTTCGTTGAAGAAACAACTCTATGTTCCTGACCAGACAAGTAATTATGATGGTGTAATATGTTTGCAAGCCATAACCACATTAAACATTCGGTCCCGTGTTGCAGCCGTGATGACGCTACTTGCTAGCGGCCTACTACTGCGGCAAATCTATTGGGCAGGCTCGGTACATACGTCCTCGGAGTGCCATTCAGTTCATACGTTAATGCTATAGTTAGTGCAGTTTTCTGTTGCACGCGCAGGATTTTGTAAACTGTCGTTCCATGCACAGTACAGTGTAGCCCATTTATAACGAACCTACTTACAGTGAAATAACGGTTATAACAAAGTGATATTGATCTCCCGTTTCTAATTTTGGCATTTTCAATGCCTTTTAAGTCCAGTTTTAACGAAGTATATAGACCTACCTCAGCGGAAATAGTGAAACATTTTTTTTTTTGAAAAAAATAAAAAAGTCATCAAACATTCTTTTGAGATTTCGTGCAAATAAAAACGGTCGAAAAACCACTAATTCTTCGCTTCCGGCAGTCTCCCCCAGCATCATTTGCCCTTTCGCTCGGCTCTTTGCGAGGGCTTGCTTCACCGCATCACACGGTCGCCCGGTGTCTGTCCTTTTTACCTGGCCGCTGGTAAAAAGTTGCTGGTATCTTATCTTTTTACACTGTGCACTTCATCCCCTGGCTTGCTTCACAAAAACGCTGCCCCACACTTTGGGCCCTTGGGCGACCGTTGGGGCCACGCCAGCCCAATTGTGCTTGTGATGCCATATCATGGTGAAAAAGCGAAGTGCACTCATAAATTTCTTTTTTTCCACGGCGTGGCATCAGCAGAGACAGCTGTCTAAGCCTGTCATGCTTGTTAGTGTGGTTGGTGTGGTTCGCTTGCGCAAACAAAGCAGTACAGTTTGAACAGCAGAAGCACTTGTACGCTTGTTCAGCTCTGTCCTCTCGTGAAAAACTGGTCATCACAGGGCACTTGGACTTTCCCGCAGTAATAGCTTGGCCTACCCTGTGCACAGACGAACTCTTCGACAATTTAGAGTCCAGTGATGCCTGGAACATCGATCTCGTCTATGGCCAAACGAAAGAGGCTCTCTCTCAATGCGAAACACACCATTTTGGATGAAGTTCACCAGAAAAATGCTGCTTCTGCTTGACAATTGCACTGCACACCATGTCGGTGCACATCTAAGCGCTGTCGAAGTCCTTTTTCTGCCTCCCAACACAAGCGTTAAGGTAGTCGATGGACCAGAGAGTGATCTTAGAAAGTCCACTATCACCGCCGTGTCATCGAGCATTTTCTCATCGACATCCAAACAGTTGATAACTTAGCTGACTTGAAGGTGCCGCTGGTGAAGGCAATATTTTTCGTAAGTGGAGACTGGAGGAGCGTGAAGTCTCGGACGATCCTTCATTGTTTCCAAAAAGCGGGTTTCTCGCGTGGAGGCAGCGCTGCCGAAGAAGAAACAGCAGCAGCTGATGCTGCAGCTGTGACGAGCTTAAAGCAGCTTTGGGAGGTCGCTGGCAATGCAAGCTTAGTCCCAAGTGGGATGGAATATATGGACATCGCTCTCTGAGATGAAGACCTCGTCGCAACCAAGGAGCTCACCACTGACAAACTTGCCACTAGTGTCTCTGAAAAGGAAGCAATCGCCGACGGCATTTCCTCCAACCCCGAAGGCGTCGACATGGCTGCAGCTCAGCCAGTGGCCTCGGGAGTAGCTCTCGCAGCTGTTGATGCACTGCGTATGTATTCGAGTTCGGAACTGGATGATTGCACTCTCATGAACAGTGTTGAAGCCAGGGTTCTAAGTTGCGTGCTCTCGAAGTGTGTGTAGGGAACCCTCAGCCACTTTTTCCAGTGAGTACAAATAAAATTTTCTACTTGGTTTGCTTGATGTCAGAAATTTTTTTTAGAGTCTGGATATAGTGAAAAAGTGGTTATAGGGAAGTAATTTCAGATTCCAGCAAACATCATTATAACCGGCTACACTGAAATGTAACCTTTCACACCACAGCAAATAATCATGTGCTGAGCTTCTACGGTTTCGGACGATATCTTGGTCTCATATACATTTCAATGCAGCTCACGACTTTATTTTCTGAAAGCAGCACGGTCGATAGGTCCACCCCTTCTATCTGTTCCTATTCTAACAAACGGTTTGACCCTCCTCTGGGTGCCATCTTGAATTCTACAGCACGTCGCCTATAGTTCGTGTGCATTGAGTTATTTTTGTTGGGCCTTCAATGGTGCCACTGCTTTGGCTGCAGCCAGTGATCAATTTATGCAGGGCTGAATTCACAAGTCTGGACAGCTGCAGTCACGTGTGCTGGCTGGAGCCGCTTCAAGTGAGATTTGAAGACCTCCTTCTCCCACTGCCGAATCTGGAGTCTGTCTCTGTTGAGGCTGACCTACCATCGGACACTTACCGGGCTAGGATCTGGCATAGCCTGTGGGAACGGTATGCGGCATTTAGTTTGTTTGTTGTTTTTCACAGAAGCCTCACTTGTAGCAATGCATTGATGAACACCCTTTCTCGTGGTTATGCTATCAGGTTAATCCAAACATAAGGTGACTGTTCACAAGCTCTTTAAATTGAAAATTGGAGAGGGAGGGAAGGCTTGAATTCCACCAGAATTAAATAGTATTGCATATGAGTAAAATATTCAGAAAATGGGATAACTTGAAGTTGTACTCTTATACTTTGACCAGTCAATCTGTTATTTGAAGGCATCAAACTTTCATTAGTTTGGGTACATTTGGTCACACTTCGGTGAATTCGAATCATTTCCAGAATGTGACGAGCACGTTACACACACCAGCAAAAATAGTGAGATGTTTGATCAAAATAAAGTCGTGTTGTCAGGATCGCCATAGTTATTAGCATGAATCGTACTGTAGCAATAGAAAAGCTACAATGCTTTGTGTCTACGTGCGCTTGCCACTTCATTGGTCATGTGCCTTCAAAACTGCCAAGAATCCATGATCGTTTTGACAGCAATGACTGATTTGTCAGCAATGGTTGTGGTAAACAATAGTTTTATTACACAATCTAGCACAAGCACAAGAATGACTGAAAGAGTCAAGGGGGGAGCCAACAAGTATAAGTTGCGATGGCATTGTTAGCTAGGTTTCATCCACAGCAACTGTGATGAATGAAGAGTGAGAGTTTAATTCGGACTTGGTGTGCATAGACCATGCACATGCTTTCTCAGGTGTATCTCGTCAACTCATCTGGCTATGGTGTTTAATGCCACCCCCCTCCTGAATTTTAACGCAATATTGGTAAGCGCCCCAAGCAATATAGGGGTCGAAATCTTGTTTTGGTGTTGAAGTCGCAGGTCTTAAAGAAACTCATACAAGTGAGAATGTGTCATAATAGAGGAGTGACATGTGTTTGATAATCCAGTGCAAGGAGTTACATTAACATGTTTAAATTGTGTAGCAAAAGCGTGGAATTGCACAAGATGTGAATTGCACAGCGAGTTAGTGATTTAAAAGCCAACCTAATGCAATGCACTCGGGCATAAGTGATCTTTGTCATCGGCCACAGCAGCAAAAAGCAGGCAGCATATTGCCTAAGGCAATATGCTGTATGCCTTGGGTACTTTGTTGATTTGCAAAACAATAAATTATCGGGTAGTGGGCACATTGCAAACCCACTTGCAATGGCAAATGTTACCATGCACAGGCTTCTTTTTTTCCTCACAGCACAGTTGAGGTTTACATGGAGAAGGTAAGCGTGGCAAGCGAATAAGGCAATGCAGATGAAGCTGAGTTAAGCAGTTGAATTCCGCTCTTGAGATGAAGCTTTAGCACCGACACAAATATAATGGAAACTGTTGAGCGCAAGGAGTGATTCAAATGTGGTCTATGGTGTATCATCTATCAGATATCATCACTGCATGGAAAGCAACTTGATGTATGTTAGCTCAGTGAGACGAAAAATTCTCCGATAGTGTTGGCCAATTCATGGCAGCACTCAGTAAAACAACTTCTTCCATAGTGTCTGTCGATTCATGGCAGTACCCATTTCTTTTTTTTATACTGTCATGTTATCTACACATGACAGTATGAAAGAACAGATGGCGATGAAAATGGAAATAACAGCAAGAAAAAACTGCTAGACAAAACAGTCCTCATGCCAGCATTAACCTTCCTAGCAACACAGTGGGATGACTGGGCTGTTGCGAGCCAGCTTACTGGCCATTGGGAAAAAAGAGCCTGTGTCTAGTGTTCCATGCAGGCAAAGTGATAACAATTGCTAATGTTCTGGGCCGACAAAGCAGGTTACTGCTAGTAACATTCTGTCCAGATGCAATGGGGACAATGGCTATAGTCCCATCATACTGAATAAAAATTAAATATATACCATTACAACCACATTGGTGTTCTCACTTTTGATAAATCCACCTGTATAGAATCGTTGCTCGTTCAAGTTTCCTATCATGCTGCCAAACTAGGCTGGTCGAGTGAGGGTTTCTCGTTAGTTTACTTTTTTTTTTAGAAGTATTGCAATATATTGGTAACGCTGAATGTCCAGGATTGGTCTTGCACTGCGGCAGTAAGTACCACTAGTACTACTAAAAATCTGAATTGGCAACATGCTACTTAACTTCATTTTTCATTTAGTTGCATGCATGCCTTCCTGCCCTATGAAAGTTCAGCCTTCTGCTGTACACGTTTTTTTTTTTCTTCAAATGCTTCTCGTGTGACCTTGGACAACTAGTTGAGAAATGGTAGTACGTGTGTGTTCATTTTCCACCTTTTGTTTTTTTATTATCTTAATTTTGTAAAATTCATAATTGATATAATTTGTGCACTTTTGTGGTAATGCTCACAGTCACCTACGTTGTCTTCCTGAGACTGTCAGTGAAAAGTTTCTTTCTCTTGACTTCAGGCTCAGCAGCTCTCCTCAAGCACATATGTCGACCCTGCGACTAGGCCCGAGCCCTCCCAGTCAGCAGCTTTGGCTGCAATTATGTGAGGGTCTAGCACCCTTTGTGGTACATTGGCAGTCACGTGGACTGTTGGCAGGATTCGTGGCACCCAAGAAGATTCATATCTTGCTCACCTTGGAATCCCGTGGACCACACCTTGTTGCATCCTTGCTGGTTGAGGACTTGTCATTGCTGCCTAGGGTACAAGCATTTCTGCAGTCCTTGTGCATTCTTTCATAGCACTGCAGGGTTTCATGAATTGCCTGTACCATAAGACTGTTCACCATCACTGCTATTTAGTTACTTTCACTTTGAACGTGCTTGTAGAAAGACTTTCTAGAGCCAGGTGATGAGGGCAGATGACATAGGATGAAATATGTCTGTGCCTTTAGTGCTAGGGCCAGTATGCTTTCTGCAGGTGTCTATGAGCATACCCTACAAAGAATTTTACAGTTGATGTATTTTTTATATAAAATTCATTATGATGTCTGAATAGTGTATACCAGAACACAGCGAGCTCTGTGTGTGCTGCCATATTGAGAATTCTTGTTGCGCCGTCTGTTGCAAGCACGGCGAAGCAACACCCTGCACTGCCGCGCAAACAGACGCTCCGCAAATCAAACGCGAAATTTCACCACCCAAGTCTGGCTGTAAGCATGTTACGTGTTTTTCCTCTCCTGAAATATTGTGCTGTTTTCATGTGAAACGTCAAGGAGACCTTCCTCGACAGTCCAGAAAGTCTACAGCATGTGCATTGTGGACTTTTGAAGCAACTTCATCAGGTACTTACTATGGCGATAAAAAGAAGCACGAACAGTGGAGAGCATTGCTTTCAACTCGGTCAAAAGGCAGCATGCCTTGGCTGTAACAAGGCAAAACTTGTGCTGTAAGCCGTCTTTGTAGAGTTATAGGGTCCTCTTCTGACTTGCGCTCATGCACTGCATGTGCTTATCTTTGGCCAGTCATGCCTTGCACGCAGGACACACACAAGTGGTGTGAAAGTGTCAGCCAGAGCAAGACTTACGGGGCTGCAGTGAGGCCAACTGAAAGCAGATTTGCCTAGCGACAGTCAAGGCATGCCACACCGCAGTTCGACTGAGTTGAAAGAGACATTTTTCCCTGCAGTGTTGACATTTCTTTGTCGTGCATGCATGCACGCGTTGGTCTTAAAATATCATGTTATTGTCATGCAGCCTGGGAAAGAGTACGGCAACGAATATGTGCCACTTATTACACGTGTACTGCTCACCATTTAATCACTGCTGTAGAGCAAACCAGATTGTGTGGTGCTTGAATAAACGCACTAGGTGTACTTATTCGTTTACTAGGCTCGTATTTTTTTGTTTATTGCAATTATTCACTGGCGGCGGAGCTCAGCATTTTTCGTTGCGGATGTAAATCTGTGCAATCGGAAAACACTGTGCCGGCACGATTTGTGCTTCGTGGTGCGATATTTAAAGAGAACGCCAAGTAATGTCTTCCTCTTGCGCTAATTGTTTTCACATCCAAAGGTGGCGAGAGGTGACCAGATGACTTCTTTTGAACGAAAGCAGCTTGAATAGACGCTTTCTCATATTTTTTTGCCCCGCCGCGGTGGTCTAGTGGCTAATGTACTCGGCTGCTGACCCGCAGGTCGCGGGATCAAATCCCAACTGCGGCGGCTGCATTTCCGATGGAGGCGGAAATGTTGTAGGCCCGTGTGCTCAGATTTGGGCGCACGTTAAAGAACCCCAGGTGGTCAAAATTTCCGGAGCCCTCCACTACGGCGTCTCTCATAAACATATGGTGGTTTTGGGACGTTAAACCCCACATATCTATCTAGCTTTCTCGTATTTTAAGTCGCAGAGACGCCGCTTGCCATGGTAACATTGTTTGGTTGGTCATCATCATCACCCTTACTACACCCGCTGCAGGGCAAAGGCCTCTCCCATGATCTGCCAAGCAACCCAGTGTTGTGCTTTCCGTTGCCATGTTATACCTGCGAACTTTTTAATCTCGTCAGCCCACCTAACTTTCCGTCTCCCTTTCGTGCATTCGCCTTTTCTGGGAATCCAGTCAGTTACCCTTAATGACCACCGGTTGTCCTGCCTATGTGCTGCGTGCCAGGCCCATGTCCATTTCTTCTTGATTTCAACTATGATATCTTTAAGCCTGGTTCGTCCCCTGACCCACTCTGCCCTCTTCTTGTCTCTTAAAGGCACACTAAAGTCAACTATTAAGCGGATGTTGATTGTTGAAATGGTAGTCCAGAAACCTCGTAGTGTTGATTTTTTGCCAAGGAAGGGCATATTTTGAAATAAAATCGCGTTTTAGTGATCCACATTGGGTTAGCACGCTTCAAATTACCCGCCTCAAGAAGCAGACTGACCGGTCCTTCTCACGTCACTGTTGCCGTGCACAACGTTTCCCGGCATTACTGTGCCAGTAGCAGCACACCGAAAGCAGTGAGAGCCACAGCAGCAAAAACTGCCATTGATCAATTTTCCTCCATTGGCTCTAAGATTGCAGACGCTTTTGTTTCAGCTGCGCCCCGCTAGATGGCATCACATGTCCAGTGTAACTACGTGAAAATAGAATTTGTGAACAACTCGCGCGATTCGCCATAGTAACGTCCGGCGGGGTTTTTTTTTCATGAATCAAACAGAAACGAACAAGCAGTACTTTATTGCGTCTCTTGATCCACGGAAAGTTCGTTATTTAGTGCAGTTAGATCGATTACTAGTGATTAATTGTAGGCGGTCCGACTGGTGTCATCGGGATCATTTTGAAAATGTCCTACGGCGGCGCTTGTGTTCTTGTGCATTTACCTTGATTTCTCGGTAAGTAAAGCAGTGTTGTTGATAATATTGTTGTTTTAGGTGTTATCATACATTAAGCTTTCACTGACGTAAATTGTTATTTGACTTTAGTGTCCCTTTAAGGTTACATCTATCATTTTCCTTTCCATCGCACGCTGCGTCATCCTCAATTTAAGCTGAGCCTTCTTTGTAAGCCTCCATGTTTCTGCAACGTAGGTAAGTACTGGCAAGATGCAGCTATTATACATCTTTCTCTTGAGGGTTAGTGGCAGATTACCATTCATAATGTGAAAATGCTTGCCGAATGTGATCCACCCCAGCCCCTCCGCATGTATTCATCCGCGCCATGTCGTTCGCTCACAGTCTTCATGGCGTCTGCTCGCCGAATTGTTTATACACACTCATTGCAGATAAGGCTGGTTTATTAACTTGAACATAGAGTAAAACTGCAAAACAAGCAGTCACACCAGGAACTTCGAGCGTGAATTTGTTGCTCTGCTGTGGATAACTTCACTTTGTGGCTGTTTTTCTCCAACGACGTTCCTGGCTGCCTCTCTGTCTATGCGTTCTTTCGCGTCTCTCGCTGCAATGCTCCTTTTTCTAATTTTTGTTTCCATTGAAGGAGGATCTGATGTGCACGAAGTGATGTGCCATGTTGCATGTCTGCTGGAGCTGCAGCGTTCTCGGTTTGGCGACGCAGCCCAAGCACTGCCTCGGCGCGTTAGTCTTAGCAGGTGCGGCTAAGCAAGCAGTACGTCTCGCTAATAACGACCAAACTTACCTGGTGTTTTATCCTCGGAGTAAGATGAAACAAATCGATGGCGGATTTCACGATTCATTCGTTGCTGTCAACGCAGTGGGCGTGTAGCAAAGACCACGGTTAGACCATCATCTTAAAGTTAAAGTTCCCATATGCCGCACTAACACTTGCCATGCTTCTTTTTTGCCTCAAACAAGCAGCGACTGGAACCACCTTCCTGCCTCCATTGCTGCAATCGAAGAATCTGCCGCCTTCAAAATTGCAGTTATTGATATATTGTTGTCAGACCACTCCTCCCTGTAATGCCCTCGGGCCCTGAGAGTATGAAAATAAATAAATAAATAAAGTTCGGATCGAAGCGGGCGGTCGCTTCTGCGTGGGCACTGCCATGTTGAATTGTAAAAGCAGTTACCTCAGGTAAGTGACAAAAGTAATTTCATGCGTACGAACTAAATGCGAAGAATAAACGAATCACATATCGATGGGATGTGAATTTTATATCTCGGTGAATTTTATATCTCGACCCGGTGAATTTTATATCTCGAACAATGTTTTCCTGCGCAAGTGCGTGCCCTTCTTAGACCCCATAACTTTGGTAGTTCCGAACCGAAGTGGTGTTTTGGGAGGAGCCAGCAGCTGCTGCGGGTGAGGGAGAATGATGTGAACGCGCAGTTGCGACGTTATCTACTTGGCATCTTTCCAACAACTGCGGGGGGGGGGGGGGCGGGGACGCGGTGCGATGCATCGGCACGGAGACACGGACGGACAGCGTTACACAGGCTAGTCAAAATAGCTGCTTCGCATAAAAAATGTAAAAATGCACGACAAACAACCGATAGCTCACGTGCCGTGCCATACAATACTCATCCATTATTATCAATCACATAATTCAAAAAACAAAGTTATTTCCACGCGTGCGCGATAGATGATGCGCTTGCACATTCAGTCATCACGCGTCATTTATGCTGCTTCCACAATCAAACGGGTTAATAAATCTCTGTCACTATATGAAATGCATGTGTTGTCAAAATATGGCACTCAACTGCACTCATAACCGAGGATAGCCAAGTGTCCATCGGTAGCCTTTCGCACTTCATTGCGATGTTGTTTTACCCCCTCATTAATTTATCTTTCAGTCTGTCCAACGTAAGCGCAGCCGCAGGCTATGCGGGCTAGTTGGTATCGTCCATTTGCATCCATATTTGTAGCGCAAAACGGAAAGGAACGGAGACACACACACAGAAGTAACACATATGTTGAATTCCAATGGCGGAGTCGGAGCAAGTTTTTCTGCTCCTTTCAGAGCAAGTGT
Organism: Rhipicephalus annulatus; assembly: GCA_013436015.1. Taxonomy (NCBI): domain Eukaryota; kingdom Metazoa; phylum Arthropoda; class Arachnida; order Ixodida; family Ixodidae; genus Rhipicephalus; species Rhipicephalus annulatus. Next base: position 329,282 of record WOVY01011876.1, on the reverse strand, counting down.
GTTCCAGTGACAGAGTGTGAGCGAGAGTCAAAAGTTCCAATGAGAGAGCAGGAGGGGATTCAGAGCGGGAGTCCCTCCGTGGAGCAGGAAAAACTGCTCCGCCGAAATCGGTGGAGTGGACCGGAACTCAGCGTGACGCATTTCCTTTAACACGTTTGCCTGCTTGAGGGCACGGCTGGCGCCGCGCCAGCCGCGCAAGCATCACGCAAGTTGTGTTGATAATGGCGGACGGCATGGACGGCTCGGCTACCTCAGCAAAGCGTGCGGCAATGCTTCTGCTACTCGATAGCGACAGCAGACATCATGGACAATAGCTGTTGCACGCTTGGCGTGATATCCATTCCACACAGGTGAATAGCGCTGAGCAAGCAAACGAACGATGCGGCGATGCTGGTAAACCACGTGGGAAATAGACAGCGGAAATGACCACGCGCAAGGTATCCTGGGTAACGCGGCAGCTTCCGCCTTGCTCCAGCAGGGCGGGTTGTGTCGAAAAGCTTCCGGGGGTGACGGTGGTGTTCCGATGGCGGATTTGCAGGATTTGCTCTACGCCAGAGTCGAGTGCTCGCTCGCGAAGTCGGTCGGCTGCACCGACTCCGCCATTGGAATTCAACAATAAACAGAACGGGTGCTAGACATCAAGTGATTTTTTTTTATTTAAAAGGCCAAAAACCCGTCGTACATTAGCGCATTTGCACAATCGCACTCTGAGGTGCTTTTTCATGTTTGTCACATCACGCGAGCGCAAAATCCCGCTGCGGCGCGGACCAAATAGTCACGTGATTAGTTTAAACCGGCGCAGCAGCGGAGACATCGCATGCACACCGCCGGAGCTACGCTCGCGGAATCCTCGTGCATTCTCTCGACTTCTATGCCTATGCAGCGCGCTTATGTGACGCTTTCCGCGGTATTAGAGTGCCGGGCATGCCTGGTTCAAGAGTGCATTCCAAAATGGATGACCGCTCGAAACGACGTTTGTGCGCGTCGGCTGTTCTACTTGATGTCAGTGAAGACGACGAGATGCAGGTTGAAAAAAGCAAACGACAGTTGCGGCCGAAGCTATGGATATCCACGAGACGTTTGTTCAGAGTTAATTTACTTTATGAAGAGCTACTCGAGTGCTCAGAGTTCCTCACCGCACTCATGTTTGTGGTCACGCGGCCACTGACACATTTTCCCTCATTCTCGCTGATAGCAAACGATCTCTCGCGTTGCCTTATCCTTACTTTTTCCAAGCAAGGAGCCGCAGGACAAAGGCACCTTAAAAACAATGAACTGTGCACACTCAACATATATATTAAAATGCTTAATTAAAAGAAGGGTTGTAAAATCGCACTGCACGGTACGTGGGCTACTGCTTGTTTGCTTTCCCTTTTACCTTTCCTTTTCCTTCTTTTACCTCTATTCTTCTGTTTTGCAATAAAAGTTTAGTTGAAGTTAAGCGCTTGTGCCTCTTTCGTGTTCTCGCGTAAAAGTTGTGCGCTTCCTACCAAGATCGCAGAACCAAGCTATTAATCCTTCGGAGTCCTTGCGTAATCAGCAAGTTCCGTACGATACAAATATTTTATGGTGCGTTGTTTACACTAAAATGAAAGCATACTATAGCCTACCTACGCGTCAGATTCCTATTGGTTATTTGCATTCAGCGCACTAAACGATGTTTGAAATACTCTGTTCGCCTTCGCGTTTTGTGTGTTGGATCGTAGCTGCTAAAATCCTCATCAAGCTGCTCTATGGGTCCACATCCACTGGACCAGCTCTTTCCCTCCACACGATGCATGGTCAAGCATGGTTTTGGCGAGTAAAAGGTTTTTATTACAGACTGCAGAACTGTCAGCTGACTTCAGTATTATGCACGTTTTGCAACGAACAGGTGTTTCTCAATGTATTGTGCCGCGCCGCATTCTTTTGGAATAAGCCTCGTGTGGAGGCATATCGCCCAGGTGAAAATTTTCTGCTGGTTCCCTGCTGGGAGTTGCTGGTTTTTGATGGAACCAAAAGTGAGGCTGCTGGTTTCTTGCTGGTTGTACTGGTTCCAGCAGTGTGTCTACTGGTTTTCTGCTGGTACCAGCAGGGTGCCTACTGGTTCTTTATTGGGACCAGCACGCTGCCTACTGGCTTGCTGATGGTCCCAGCAAGCTACCTGCTGGTTTTACTGGTTCCAGCAGTGTGCCCATAGGTTTTCTGCTGGTTCTAGCAGGGTGCCTACTGGCTCTTTACTGGGACCAGTACACTGCCTACTGACCTGCTGGTGGTCCCAGCAAGCTGCCTGCTGGCTGTACCGGTACCAGCTACTCCTCAGTAGCATTTTATTTTTATTATTTTATTTACAAATACTGCTGTCTCACAGTTCGAGACATTGCAGGAGTGAGTCCATAACAGTGAATACACACTAAACTAACAAAACACATGGTTTGGTAGTTCATTCAAAAAACTATTGGTAGGCAACTTTCGGAGAGAAACATCCAGATTATTCCACAATTCCACTGTGAAAGGCAAAAATGAAAACTTAAAACAATCTAGAAATGGCATGAAGGGTGTGATGTTTATGGGGTTTGACCTGCGAGTGTTTGCAACGGAGTTGGAAAAGGAAATGGGCATGTCATGCGAGTGTTTGCAACGGAGTTGGAAAAGGAAATGGGCATGTCAATGGTGATTATCTTGTTCACAATTTTATGTAAAGTGCCGATACGCTCACAAGTACGTCTGTGTTCAAGTGATTTGAGTGATAGACGTACAGCGTGTGACGAAGGCGAAAAATTCTGATCATAACGGTGATATATGAATCTTATTGCTTTTTTTTTGAACACCTTCCAAGTGTGCTATGTCGCATGCGCAGTGAGGTGACCAGACAACGGAGGCGTATTCAAGAACAGGCCGTATCAGGGATTTGTATGCTGTTAGTTTGCATTCGTGAGTTGCATCTTTTAACGTTCGCTTCAAGAAGCCCAATTTTCGGAGCGCTTTCGAGCAGATTAGGTTTATATGTTTATGCCATTTTAAGTTCGGTGAGAAGGTTACGCCAAGATACTTGTATTCGTTGACATGCTTCATGTTCTGGCCATAGGAAAAACGTAGGGGTTCCTTCTTGTTTGTGAATGTCATGCTTACCGTTTTGTTAAGGTTTAGTGCCATTTGCCACGTTGAGCTCCAGGTACGGAAAGAAGAAAAAAACATTATTTAACTCTATTTGGTCACGGGAGGTACTAATACAAAAATAGAGGACACAGTCGTCGGCGTATAGACGGAGTTTGACCTTTGTATTTTTTGTTATTTCGACAACATCGTTGAGATAAATTAAGAAAAAAGAGGCCCAAGGACCGAGCCCTGCGGCACACCTGATGCGACAGGGAGGGATGACGAATGCGAATTGTTAAACGCGACAAACTGCTGCCTTAAATTTAGGTAATCTGAAAGCCAAGATAACAAGCGAATGCCGTGAGTGCCGCGCAGAAAGGCTTTTAACTTGAGGAGAAGTTTATTGTGGCAAACAGTATCAAACGCTTTCGAGTAGTCAATAAAAATGGCGTCCACTTGACCGCGATCATTTAAAGTCGAAGCGATGTCATGCGTAAACCCCAGCAACTGCGTGACTGTTGAAAATCCTGCACGAAAGCCATGTTGATTTTGGGAGAGGAGGTTGTTTTCAGTTAAATATGTGACTACATGTTTGTGAATAATGTGCTCTAGAATTTTACAGCAGGTGCAGATTAATGAAATAGGTCGATAGTTTGGAATTACTTGTTTGTCGCCAGATTTGAACACCGGAACAACTTTCGCGTTTTTCCAAATCTGCGGTACAATTCCTGTTTCAAGGGATCTCTGAAAAATGACCGTTAAATACCTCCATTCAGCGTAACGTTTTAAAAATGTGTTAGGGATGTTATCAGCGCCGGCACTCTTATTTGTGTCGATGTTCAGTAGTAGATTAACAACTCCAGCGTAACTAATCTGTAGTTCTGGGAAGGCAGGCAATGTACTGTCAAGACCGAAAGCGGGACTGGTACCATCATCTGTACTAAACACTGATTTGAAATAACCATTGAACGCTTCCGAGATAGTTAAAGGATCCGTAGAGGGCTGCTCGTTCACAATAAGTAAGGAAGATGTTGGGCCTGCAGGATTAAGAGTTTTCCAGAATTTAGATGGGTCGTTTTTCATAAAGGTTGTTAACGAACTTTCATAGTAGAATTTGCGGGCAGCATGCATTTTTTCTCTTAGCTCTGATTTCAGAGAGTTCAATAAATGCTGGTTATTTAGGAGAGTGTTACGATGCCTTCGAAGTCGCTTTATTCGCCGAGTAAGCTGAATAATTTCTCTGTTTAGCCAAGGATGCCGAGGGTTTCGTTTTAGGCACTTCTGTGGGACATATGTGTGTATGCAGTGTTCAACAATCTTATAAAACTGCTCAACTAACAAGTCCACATGACATTGGTTGCTATTGAAGAAGAAATCATCAAAAGACGCTGCTAGAACTGCAAGAATTGAATTGTCGTCTGCGTGAGTAAAATCCAGAACCGTTTTGTACGTCGGAAGTTTGGGTTCACAAGCAACATTCAAGCTAAGAAGGACTGCCTTGTGGTCAGATACCCCATTCACTGTTTCACATTCAAATCCATTCTGCTGTACAGCCTCATTTAAGAATACAAGGTCTAAAATGGCATTTTCCCGCGTAGGAACATCGACTACTTGGGTAATATCAAACGACACAACAAGGTCAACTAAAGCTTCACTGAGTGCCCTATCGCGACCAGTGGGTAAGAGTAAATTCCAGTCAACATGCGGTACATTAAAGTCACCACATAAAATCAGTTTACATTTGTGAAGCCTGTTTTTCAATATATAATCACTAATAGCAGGAAAAACAACGTGGTCAGTACCAGGAGGCCGGTATATTACGCCTAATACGGTTATTTTCCCCCCAACGCTGATTTTGCACCATAAAGATTCTGACTCAGGAAGGTCGGGTAATGGATAGAACTTCAAACTATTCTTTAAGAAGATGGCGACACCGCCACCGCGGCTGTCCGCTCTGTCTTTACGTAGTACCGAGAAACCCGGGGGTAGGAATTCAGCCTCAGAAATAGTATTATTTAACCATGTCTCAGTGACACAAATTAGTGATGGTGCGTAAGTTTGGATTAGCCAATTAAAATCTACAGTCTTGTTCACCAAACTGCGAGCATTTACGTTCAGAAGCACTAATTTACGCTGGCTTTCGGAAAGTCATTCATTGCTACGGGGAACACGATTGCTAGACGCTTCAATAACTGACTTTGTGACGTCGTCCCAGACGTAGCGAACACTGTCAATTACTAACTGATCGTACTGTAGGCGTACTTTTTCGGCTACTTTTCTTAGGTCAGTAGAGTGTTGCCATAGTTCCTTGCGGATTTGTCGAACCCTGACTGAAAAATCTTCGTTGATGAAGATATTCGTTCCTTTTAATTTGCTAGCCTTGCTTAAGATCTCGGTTTTGGTTCGAAAATCGAGTAGCTTGATAATTACTGGCCTTGGACTGTCGCTTCTGCGTGTTCCGAGGCGATGACAGCGTTCGATATTGTCACATTCAATATCAAGCTTCGTTGATACAAGGTTCACGACCGACGGTAGTAGCTGCTCGGGTTTCTCATCACGTGGTTCCTGCAATCCATGTATTACAAGGTTGTTTCGTCGTGATCGATTTTCCAAGTCGTCGTTTTTGCGATTAAGTGTGTGCGCTGTTTTAGTTAGATCGTTCATTTTAATCTCCATTTCCGGTACACGTTTCACAAGATCGTTATTATCAGAGACACTAGACTCCAACTTTGTTAGACGGGCTTCGAACGCTGCAACCCTTGTGGTGAGTGCTAATATATCTTCGCTAATACGTGTTTGCCCAGCTAGCAATTCTAATAACATTTGTTCAGTTTTGGATGCGGGCCCGGGATTGGTCTCGACGTCACCAAACAAAAGTAACAAAAATCTCAAGACAAGTTTTACACTAGTGACAACACTCAAAAGCCATGCGCAGGTAGGGTCCGGCAGAAGCAGCAAAAAACGGTTGTCACTTCTATGGCATTTATACCGGTACGAATTCCCTACCTGCAAAATGAAGCAGAAGACACTGTAGCGACTGCACATCATGCCGCTGCCGGACCCACTGAAGGGGAGCGTCGGCGACGATGCTTTTATGTCCGTTTGCCTCCAGGTAGGTGTCGCTGCCGTCCCACGCCGTGTGCAATTTGGCCAGCTGATCATGGACCAGCCGACGGGTGAGCACCACGTGGCAGCGGGCACGTCCCAGAGAGTCGATGATTTGGCGCACGTGCTGTTATTGAAGGCTTCGTCATGCCGTTTGAAGGGCGCGTTGCAAAGGTGGCTTTTGGAAGGGGCATGCAAGTGGAGATAGTGGTTTCTCAGACTGGCGGCAATCTGCAAAATGAAGCAGAAGACACTGTAGCGACTGCACATCATGCCGCTGCCGGACCCACTGAAGGGGAGCGTCGGCGACGATGCTTTTATGTCCGTTTGCCTCCAGGTAGGTGTCGCTGCCGTCCCACGCCGTGTGCAATTTGGCCAGCTGATATGCATGGACCAGCCGACGGGTGAGCACCACGTGGCAGCGGGCACGTCCCAGAGAGTCGATGATTTGGCGCACGTGCTGTTATTGAAGGCTTCGTCATGCCGTTTGAAGGGCGCGTTGCAAAGGTGGCTTTTGGAAGGGGCATGCAAGTGGAGATAGTGGTTTCCCAGACTGGCGGCAATCTGCAAAATGAAGCAGAAGACACTGTAGCGACTGCACATCATGCCGCTGCCGGACCCACTGAAGGGGAGCGTCGGCGACGATGCTTTTATGTCCGTTTGCCTCCAGGTAGGTGTCGCTGCCGTCCCACGCCGTGTGCAATTTGGCCAGCTGATCATGGACCAGCCGACGGGTGAGCACCACGTGGCAGCGGGCACGTCCCAGAGAGTCGATGATTTGGCGCACGTGCTGTTATTGAAGGCTTCGTCATGCCGTTTGAAGGGCGCGTTGCAAAGGTGGCTTTTGGAAGGGGCATGCAAGTGGAGATAGTGGTTTCCCAGACTGGCGGCAATCTGCAAAATGAAGCAGAAGACACTGTAGCGACTGCACATCATGCCGCTGCCGGACCCACTGAAGGGGAGCGTCGGCGACGATGCTTTTATGTCCGTTTGCCTCCAGGTAGGTGTCGCTGCCGTCCCACGCCGTGTGCAATTTGACCAGCTGATCATGGACCAGCCGACGGGTGAGCACCACGTGGCAGCGGGCACGTCCCAGAGAGTCGATGATTTGGCGCACGTGCTGTTATTGAAGGCTTCGTCATGCCGTTTGAAGGGCGCGTTGCAAAGGTGGCTTTTGGAAGGGGCATGCAAGTGGAGATAGTGGTTTCCCAGACTGGCGGCAATCTGCAAAATGAAGCAGAAGACACTGTAGCGACTGCACATCATGCCGCTGCCGGACCCACTGAAGGGGAGCGTCGGCGACGATGCTTTTATGTCCGTTTGCCTCCAGGTAGGTGTCGCTGCCGTCCCACGCCGTGTGCAATTTGGCCAGCTGATCATGGACCAGCCGACGGGTGAGCACCACGTGGCAGCGGGCACGTCCCAGAGAGTCGATGATTTGGCGCACGTGCTGTTATTGAAGGCTTCGTCATGCCGTTTGAAGGGCGCGTTGCAAAGGTGGCTTTTGGAAGGGGCATGCAAGTGGAGATAGTGGTTTCTCAGACTGGCGGCAATCTGCAAAATGAAGCAGAAGACACTGTAGCGACTGCACATCATGCCGCTGCCGGACCCACTGAAGGGGAGCGTCGGCGACGATGCTTTTATGTCCGTTTGCCTCCAGGTAGGTGTCGCTGCCGTCCCACGCCGTGTGCAATTTGGCTAGCTGATCATGGACCAGCCGACGGGTGAGCACCACGTGGCAGCGGGCACGTCCCAGAGAGTCGATGATTTGGCGCACGTGCTGTTATTGAAGGCTTCGTCATGCCGTTTGAAGGGCGCGTTGCAAAGGTGGCTTTTGGAAGGGGCATGCAAGTGGAGATAGTGGTTTCCCAGACTGGCGGCAATCTGCAAAATGAAGCAGAAGACACTGTAGCGACTGCACATCATGCCGCTGCCGGACCCACTGAAGGGGAGCGTCGGCGACGATGCTTTTATGTCCGTTTGCCTCCAGGTAGGTGTCGCTGCCGTCCCACGCCGTGTGCAATTTGGCCAGCTGATCATGGACCAGCCGACGGGTGAGCACCACGTGGCAGCGGGCACGTCCCAGAGAGTCGATGATTTGGCGCACGTGCTGTTATTGAAGGCTTCGTCATGCCGTTTGAAGGGCGCGTTGCAAAGGTGGCTTTTGGAAGGGGCATGCAAGTGGAGATAGTGGTTTCCCAGACTGGCGGCAATCTGCAAAATGAAGCAGAAGACACTGTAGCGACTGCACATCATGCCGCTGCCGGACCCACTGAAGGGGAGCGTCGGCGACGATGCTTTTATGTCCGTTTGCCTCCAGGTAGGTGTCGCTGCCGTCCCACGCCGTGTGCAATTTGGCCAGCTGATCATGGACCAGCCGACGGGTGAGCACCACGTGGCAGCGGGCACGTCCCAGAGAGTCGATGATTTGGCGCACGTGCTGTTATTGAAGGCTTCGTCATGCCGTTTGAAGGGCGCGTTGCAAAGGTGGCTTTTGGAAGGGGCATGCAAGTGGAGATAGTGGTTTCCCAGACTGGCGGCAATCTGCAAAATGAAGCAGAAGACACTGTAGCGACTGCACATCATGCCGCTGCCGGACCCACTGAAGGGGAGCGTCGGCGACGATGCTTTTATGTCCGTTTGCCTCCAGGTAGGTGTCGCTGCCGTCCCACGCCGTGTGCAATTTGGCCAGCTGATCATGGACCAGCCGACGGGTGAGCACCACGTGGCAGCGGGCACGTCCCAGAGAGTCGATGATTTGGCGCACGTGCTGTTATTGAAGGCTTCGTCATGCCGTTTGAAGGGCGCGTTGCAAAGGTGGCTTTTGGAAGGGGCATGCAAGTGGAGATAGTGGTTTCTCAGACTGGCGGCAATCTGAAAAATGAAGCAGAAGACACTGTAGCGACTGCACATCATGCCGCTGCCGGACCCACTGAAGGGGAGCGTCGGCGACGATGCTTTTATGTCCGTTTGCCTCCAGGTAGGTGTCGCTGCCGTCCCACGCCGTGTGCAATTTGGCTAGCTGATCATGGACCAGCCGACGGGTGAGCACCACGTGGCAGCGGGCACGTCCCAGAGAGTCGATGATTTGGCGCACGTGCTGTTATTGAAGGCTTCGTCATGCCGTTTGAAGGGCGCGTTGCAAAGGTGGCTTTTGGAAGGGGCATGCAAGTGGAGATAGTGGTTTCCCAGACTGGCGGCAATCTGCAAAATGAAGCAGAAGACACTGTAGCGACTGCACATCATGCCGCTGCCGGACCCACATTAGTCTTGTATCTATTATTGGCGTTTTTTTTTTCAAACTAAAACTGAATAGTTAGCTACTTAATAACAAAAATACTGCACAATAAAAAGTTTCATTATTTATTTACAAATAAAAGCATAAGAAATAGCATACTATATAACGTATAATTTATTATGACGCCTTAGCGCCATAGTTTAGTACAACACATGTGTTCTTGTCGTCACTTGTCTGTCTTTGCATTTGTATGTTCAGTGTGTTGCAAGTTTTCTCTCGAATCTGTGTGGCATGATCATGTAATAGTTTATTTTGGGGTCAGTTACATCTGTGGAAAGTGTAACAAGTGGATAGCAGCCTATTTCAGCTGTTTTTGGTGCTATGCTATGCGGTGTCTTGATTTCGTGAGTGCAGATCGAGGCCCACCTTGTATCTCAGCGATCGATCTTTGATGCAAGTAAGTTGCATATTTATTTCAAATATAAGTAAACCGTGCATATCCCGAATGCTTCTGTGCTTTATTAAGCTCACTTTCGTCGTACATTGGTGTTTGTGATGTTAATGAACTCGCATATGCATGCCGGTTGCTGCAAGTAAGCCATGATCCTCTGTCTCCGTGTAATGAAGTATTAAGACATAGGGGCTCTTCGACTTTTGCATTCCTGGGTTGGTTCTGGAGAGCCACGGGCTACTCGCGGGCTCCCCGAAAGCTACCGCTGCATCCGGTTCTGATAGGAAATGACGTAGGCTGGCTACGTGCACGCCCGGCGGCAGCCCGAAGGTCGCAAAATCGAACGCAGGACAGCCAGCGTAAACGTAAACAAACTCTACCGTCATGGCAGCAAACAAAACAATGCGTCGCATGTATGTTTTTTTTCCTGCATTGTCCGCTTGGAAATACGTAGCTAAGCTCGCCAAAAAGCTGAAATAGTATCCTCGAGCGTACGCATTTGGGGTACGACTTCGTACGCTCGCACGATCACTCGCCGCGTCGGCGAACGAAACAGCCAGCTGGCGCACGCTGCCTTGAGAACGATGCAAGGTGAGCTGCCGTGAAGGTGACGGCTTGACAAGCTCACGTCTTTGTAGTACATGTATCAGTCACTGCACAACACGACGCGAAGTCACACGAAAGTGATCGTGTCTGTCCCCAAAAGAGCTTGAAGATATGTACCTGCTCAGCTATCGCGTATCATGCGTCGCAAACACACGTTGACCAACTTGCGTTTTTGTCTAAAGTTTATGATATGCGCAGGTATTGGTACCACGAGTGCGCGTAGTATATAAAATAAACATTTTCATGAAACGTTCTCGACCCATTTTTAGAACTTGCCTTGGCCTGTTTTTCAGTCCTAAGTGGCACTTAACGAATGTCAATGTATATCAGCTTTGATTCCACCTACTAGGTCATAGTACTTACTGCGCGGCATTAGTGCGAAGAGGAGACAAAGCCAACGATGAATTGGGCCACGAAAGGATGTACACATTTCTGAATCCATTCTCAGTTTTTTTTCTCGCGCCGTATGGTATAATATCATACCACATACGCTGGATCATAGATGGAAATGGGTTCGCACGCCGTTCGCGACCAGCAAGTATCACCAACAGTCGCGATCTAGGGCCTTCTATCACCATCGAAGATCAATCGAGTAGTCAGGACAGAGGTTCTAAGAGGTTCACGTACGCAAACATACGACGGAGCGAGCTAGTTCGGTCACAATCGTCTTCGCTAAGTGCACAGAAAGCAGGCACAGCTTCACAAATGACTACTACGAAAAAAAATTACTCCAAAGTTGTCTCTATGCGTGCGTACGAACGTGTACTACGTACGTAACTTTTAAGGCATGTGCAGTCAACAGGCAACAGTTCACCGCGTTGTTCACAGGAGGAAGCTTCACGGGAAACATAACAAATGCGATGAACAGTAGCTTCAAACACTCGCCGCCACTCGTAATCGCCTCATCTCACAAGGCGGAACAGGCTTTAGAAGATAACGCCACGCATAATGAGAAACAAAGGCGCAGTCCTCAAGCGGCCACATTACAATCCATCGAGTCCATACAAAGATGGCACCGAGCACGCATCGTACCTTTTCGGCATCTGCTAGCCCGAAACCTGCCCAAAATCTTCCAGAAAGCTTCCACAACAACAAACTAAATTGTCCTGGGAGGGTCTGGCGCCCATCGGGCTCCCCGCAGAACGTCCAACCCGAGAAAACGCACGCCAACCGGAAGTGCGGCGCGGGGGGGGGGGGGGAGTAGCCCGAGAAAAACGATTGCGCTCTGGCTGGCTCTGGCAGCCTGCGGGTAGCCCGAAGTCGAAAATCGAAGAGCCCGACCGCTTAATTCTACTTTGCTGAGTGAACTAATGAAGCTGTATAGATGTAAAAGTTATTCGCTTAATATGTACGTCGTCGTGCGCACTGCTTCCCGCGAATGGACGCTAAGTAGCATTTTTAAAGATTGATATCTGCTGTTACGATCTGCATTGACAACAAAATATTTTATTTTGTTATAGATTGCCTGCATCACTTGGCTGCCCTTGACAATACAGACATCTGTGGTGTAGGTCAAGGTCCCCTGTGGATTTTCATTCGGAACAATTTGAGCGGAAGCCGAAGCTGGCAGATTACCTTTTTCAAGTGTAAATACTAGATTTTTAATAAATTGTAATAGATCAACGCTTGTGTGCTGTGGGTGTATTTATCGGACTTTTGAAAAGTAGCCCCTTTAGAACTACATGCTATTGAGGGGATCAAACTTAATCTGCTCATTGGTATCACTGTAACTACTAACTCATGTTACTAAGTATTACGAAAATGAAATGTGACGATTGTTCAACTGTGAAGGGACTAACTTCCAGCTAGAAACAGGCCGTATTTCAGCTGGTTCGAGCTGCTTGTGCGAAACACTAACGTGCAGCCATATGACGCCCTCTGCGCTGCGGTGCTCGCCTGCTATGGCCTAAAAGCTTGCAGCTGACAATATGCAGCTCGAATCAGGCTGCTTTGTTGTTTGGAGGTGTGCTCCATGTCTAGTTAAAAGTTGGCCGACTGCCTGCAACACTGCGCTGGAACCACCAGCTACTGGTTCCATCAGCTGCTGGTTTCAACACCTGCTAGAACCACCAGCTACTGGCTCTATCAGCTACTGGTTCCATCATCTGCTGGTTTCATTACCTACTGGAAATGTGCTAATAAACCAGCACTGCTGGAACCAATAGCCAACCGGCAGGAAATTTTCACCTGGGCTCAGAGCGCGTTTACCTGAATAGCATTGCCATATGCGAAGAATTTTTCACGGTTGGTATTGTCGAGATAACTGCAGAGACTCGTCAGAAGGATTTCGTTAGACTCGCGTGAACTGAAGGTGGCACTATAGGTGATCGGTTTCTCCGTGGGCGAGCGAAAGAATGACTTGACTTAGCCAATGCTTTTCCTGATTACATTCGGCTGCGATGACATACCTGGCACAAGTGTATAGGGAAGACCCAGGCCGAGGGGGGCGCTGCAGAGCCTGCCGCTGTCAGTCAATGCGGGGAGAAAACTGGTTAGTCGAGTGTTGACCCTTCCGCTGTCCCCTTCAACCTGCCTTGAAAATGCGTTGCTTTGCTCGCACGCTGCACGCGTTCTGCACGTGTTTTTGAGAGTTTCGCGTCGCGCGTGGTTATGATCTCCGTGTTTACTAGGATCGCCGCAATTTAGGATTTTTTTTCGTGGCAGCAATTTGGTTAAAGGGCAGCGTCTGCTCAGCCATGTAGCCGATGCGAAGGAAGTTGTACCAGACGACGCCGTTCTCGTCAGAGCAAAGTGCGTTTCGCAAGTGAAAGACGATGCTGTTTATGACGTGGAGTTGGAGGTGAATACAATTTTCTGTACGTTCCTAATTATATACCTGTTTTATTTAGTTTGCTGTGTGTACTATGCACTAGGTTTGTTACTGGATGCATGGGTCAGGCCGCTTCTCATGCTTTAGGTTAAGCGGTTCTTGCGCTGTCACTGCTATTAGTTGGGATACCTTAATTTACTAGCACCCACATAAGTTATCGTGGGGTATATACACAACACCTCAAAAATAAATCGTCTATTTGGGGCTTTTTTCTGACCCACAACGAAAATTTACATCTATCTCGCGTGTCCTTCCTTGCATTATCACCGTTCTCATCGCGGGTACTTTGAGTTCACGAACAGCGTTCGTACCATCATGATGAGCGCCCAGGTTTCAGAGAAACTGTTTTGTGTGTGTCTAATCTGCAGGGCAAGAGCACATTGCTATAAAGGCAATTTATCTTGGTCACTAAATGCACCGTACTGTTCGGGCTGCCCGTGCACACTCAGTAACAACTAGCTCACTGTGTCTGCAAATGGACGTGTAACAACGACTAACGCATTTTTTTTCGTAGTTGTCGTGGTCGTGTCCACTCAAACGGAAGCTACAGCGGCAAATTTAATTGTATCACTGGCGTCTCTAGTGATGCTAAATCACTTGAAAGCGTGTCATAGACATCGAAGAAAACAGAGTTCTCTTCATCTTGCGTTGCTGGGTCGTCTTGAGCAATACCTTGTGGCACAGCCTGCTCCACGGAATTTTGTGCTGATCTGGCTGCCTTCATAGAATGACGCTTCCACCTAAGCAAAATAAGGTTGTGGCAGAGATTAGATCGTGCCGTTCACAAAACGTTCATACGTTGGAGTTTTTTATTCAGATATTGTACGGTGATCATTATCGAGCATATCTGTAGTGCGCCATATAAATTTTTTTATCATCTTCAAGTATAAAATGTACAAGAAGTCTGAAAATGAGTATACGTTTAAGGGCTTTCTGTGATCCTGTTAGTAACACCTTACATTCACAAAATAAAAAAAAATACTGCATATGAAATCGAACTCTATGAAAACGTGTACGATGGCAAAATGCCTCATTAAAAAACTAGTAAATATGTCCATTTTTGTGCACAGAAACATTTTATACGAGAACTTCATGTAGATAGCTACGTATTAAAACTTGTTACTGATCTTGTTACTAACCGCGTTCCTATCTTACCTCTAAAATGTGGTGGTGTGAAAGTGTTAAGTTTGTTTAAAACCGTTCTATTTTAACTTTACAGGATAATTGCACATACGCGGAATGAATTCTCGCTGAGCTTGAAACCAGAAATCAACAGTCCTCAGAAAATGCTTTAAAATGCACAGATTGTTATGCGGTTCACTGCCTATCATACCTCTGCACCGTTTCTGCGTGAGGTGCCCGTTTATTGTAAGCCACTGGAAACACTGTCGGCACATAAGACGGGTGCAGACTTGAGTCATTTTTGCAGTTTCTTACAGAATGTCTGCTACAAATCATTGTCCAAGCTTTTGGAAACCACACACTTCCGTCGGCGCTGCGTAGATATAAAAAATATATAACCACACATCACCAATACCACATGTGTACACAGCTTCAACTACTACGTCCCCTACAATATCCAGTAATAGTAGCAGCATAAACACATTTCTTCGCAATTTTTTTAACATTGCTCTAAAGAGGGAAGTTAAAAGTATTATGGTAATTTATACTTTTAAAACGGGGACGCGCATCTCCCAGTAACTTGATAGATAAGAGGAACGGTGACGCAGGAATTGACACCCGTTATGATGAATGCATTGGGCGCGTGCTAATTTTAATTAAGAAATGTTTTCTTACTTTTTTTCGGCGCACTGCTTTAATCCATTCCTGTCGTCTGCTTGTTTCGTACCATCGGTTTGGGAATCGGTAGAATTTCACTGGTGGGGTCGACCCCTTCGTGTTCGCATGGTTATTGTGACAGTTGTCGACGCAGCAATAGTTCCGTCCTTTCTGTTGGGGTGACATCGCGGAACGAGGGACGTTTCACGTGCAGCGCGCGCTTCGCAAATGCGTGGAAGCTAAAGGGAGCGGAAGGGTCGCAACACGCTACTATTGGGCGCTTTTTCTGGCAGGGAAAGGCAAGCGCTGGCGTCGGCAGGCAAACTTGAGCGGGTCTCCCCTATCGGGCAGGGCAGTTCTGTCTGCGGTGCACCGCACGAGATTTTCACGTCTGTGAGAATTCACAGAAGAGGCAGCACTCGGGAAACTTGCCGAGTCTGTTAACGGTTGTGTACGCATTTGCCTCGGCTTGAGCGCACGCATTGAGCCGCACACCTCACTGGTACGTAACTGCATTGACTCACAAAGTGTTGCCTAGATATCACGTAACCTTGTCGTTTGCTTGAAAATTTTACAGTATATGAGGATTGGCTGTAACGATTCGTGGATACGTATTTTTACACCGCGCATATGCATATCGTACCGTAGAGCCTCTTGCTGAACTGGGTCTGTCCTTGCATTAGTTCAAATTAAAATTTACTGCCGCAATGGGGATGGCATTTCGCAAATGAGCCACATTTTCGCTGTTATAGGCTCCTTCCCGTTTTGATGAGGTTCTCAAAGATAGCTACGAGCCGCTTGTAAACATGCGGGAGCCCCGGCGTGGTTGCTGACCCGCAGGTCGCGGGATCGAATCCTGGCTGCGGCGGCTGCGTTTTCGTTGGAGGCGAAAATGCTGTAGGCCCATGTGCTCAGATTTGAGTGCACGTTTAAGAACCCCAGGTGTTCGAAATTTCCGGAGCCCTCCACCACGCCGTCTCTCATAATCATATGGTGGTTTTGGGACGTTAAATACCGCATATCAATCAAATCAACATGCGGGAGCCGTTTCGACGCGCTGTGCTCAGAGACAGCTTTTGCACCTGCTGCGCCAGTTGTCACGTGATAATCGGAGCCTTGAGCTGAGACTGTTGGACGGAGCCGAAAAACCCACATATATCGATGGCGTCTATATCCCACTGTTTACAAACATGCGTGATTTATTTATGTGTAGTAGGGAAACAGTGCATTCACTATCCCAAAATAGCACTGACATCCAATTAAAAATCGAGATGTGCCCATAATTTGATCGCTTGGTATGCATAGGTCTTCTTGGCCAAATTTGATCGGCATCCGTCGCGTGGAAGTTATTTTAATTCGATGTCAAACAGCGTAAAAAAACTAAAGAGAAAAAACGGAAAATAGACTGCCCTGTGACATCGACACTAGTGCTACGTGTTCGGTGTGATACATTCGACAAATACCAGCCTGAGTGACAATGCCCTAGTGGCGATGACGTGTACGATCTGAGTGTTCTTATCGTGGCGCCGACTGGCACCGAAGCGCAGAAACGCACTCGCTGGTCGAGTCCGATATTCGTCGCACCGGTTTGAATGATTTCGTGAAATTATCAAGATAAAAACCACTTTTAAAAGATAGGCGAAAGAAAAGAGCATGATTAAATGAGTGCTTGTTGGTCAGCATGTCGGGGAATTGTTGTGAGTTGCAGTCGTCTAGTTCGAAGCACGGCAAAAGTGCAATGAGAATGTCTTTTCATATAACGTATGTGTTACACATCAACACGACCACAAGCTATTAAATCTGGAACATCGTACAGTCAGATGTGATTACTAACAAGTATCATTGAATTTTAGTTCATCTGTAGATTTTGCGTCCACGTAAAAGTGGTAATACCATGTTAACCACGAAAGGCTGGATAGGTAGGCCCATCTGGAGGCGCAAAAAAGAACCTGGCAAGCAGAAAACGTGTTATATTTCACCGCTGATGCTCATTCGCGATAGCTATATTGCATTGACCCCTCTGCGTATACCTGAATGCTTTGAACACGAAAGCACACCAATATAGCTAACTGAGACACATGAGCGAACATGGTTGAAGCGTGCATGCTCGGGCACCTCTGCAGTGCTGCTTCGAACGGCGTTCATTACAGAATCAATGATCTGCAAAAGGTCCATTGAAGCAAAAATATTTCATGACGTCGCAAATCGCGGGAATTCCAAGCTACAGACTATCGTATTGAACCCGAGTCGAAACTTTGTACGGTGACGACAACAATGCAGGTGACAAGGCATGACTGAATGTGCCCGCCTAGCAAACGAAATGTTTGTGGAGCAGCTCAGCCTGACGTTACTCTTGTCTGTGGAGAAGTGGTCGGCTGTGGCGTGATCTGGAGGTGACCGCGAGGTAGCGCCACTGCTGGTGCTCCCAGCGCTAAAAAAGGCGGGATTGCCGGCCGTTTTGAATATTGCTAGATACCAGTGATACAAATCAATAAAAGTGATAGTTATTCATTCCTCAGTTGTGTTTTAGGTCGCGTATTGCTGCAACGGGGTCAATAGCTACTCGCTGACGCAAAAATGTTGGCAGGAGTAAATTTGATGTCAGTGATCCTTTAATGTGGGCAAACCATTACACGGAGTCTTAGTTCCGTAAATATATTGGTGGCATTATGAGCAGGAGGTGCTTGCAGCTAACTGCTCTAGAACCAAAACTTGCTTGCACCAAGCATAGTAAGTCATCAGTGGCCAGGCTGTCCTTGCTTGGAAAGTTATTGGAGGCCAAGAGAGGTGTGTGCTTGGCAAGTGTGACAAGCCTACCATTGGCGAAGCAAAGGAATCAAAGGAAGGCAAATCAATGGAAATACCCCTTTCCATGGCTGGCACTGTCTTGGAATAGTATGAAATAGCCAAGCATGTTCTTGGCATGGGAGCCAAGCACGTTGGCCAATGTAATGTCTGGCACATATATTTTAGTTTTTTTTTGTCTTGGCTACAATTTGATGCCCGGCCATTTTTTTCTAGATTTTTGCATGCATCCCCTTCCCGAACCAGATAAGTCACAAGGCACATATTTCTGGTGCTTCAGGTTTATTCAACACAATAGATAGAAGGCAATATGCCATTTTCCCATTCTTTCCTGAATTCTTATGATTCTGAAGTGATGCTTGTGACTTCTGTTGGAGTCTTCTATCATATTGGCGTGCCTTCGTTGGATAGGTGCACATTCTTGATCGAAAGCGTCCTAAACAGCTGCACAAGTATTGTTGAACAGGATATTTGAGCTGTAAAATAAGAAAACAAATCATGAGCTTCCCTTTTTTAAAAAGCGGTCATTTAGACAGTTGCTTTCCTCAATTTTCAACAAAACACACACCACGTACTTTTGTTAGGAGGCTAATTCTTTAAGCATAATTATGAGGATGACAACACTTGCACAGACAAAGAAAAGTGTTGCTGGAAAGCATGATGCATTTCTTTTGTAGTTTCAACTTCAAGTTTGTTACTGGAGTAGCATGCATAGTCATGCGAGAACCCCATCAACACGAAAAAAAGAACAATATTTAAAACTCAATTCGCGCACTCTATTCTATAACATATGTAATTTAGAACAGATAATTTTCCTCTGATAGCATTATGAAAGCAGCATTGGCGCAGGAGCACTGTACAGTGTTTTTGTGTTTTTTCCCTGTATGTACGTACATTTATAATTATGAGCATGGCTGAGGTAGTCAATGCACCTTCATTTACTGGGGTTATTTTTGTCATGCAGCTTCTGTTAACAGTCCTGCTGCACAACTGTGCAGCTGAGTGTTAAGCGAGGAAATTGCATGTTTATGTGCTCTGGTTCTGAGCTTCTACAAATTGGAAAGCTGATACAGTAGAAAATATGATTATTCAACCAATGAAGTGGTGAACTTATAGTAGCAGTAAAACTGTTTCAATGCTTATTCTTGCTCCAGATGGCACAAGTTACCTTATTCAGGGAGGCAGCACATATAAACTAAAAAAAACTAGTATCAATAGGTTATGTTTCCCAAAACATCAGTGATGCAGTATGTGGAGTATTCCGGTACTAGTGAAACATTTTCTAGAGAGCTGCATCCAAACTATCACAGCATGGAGAAGGCTATGTAGTAAAAATTCATAATGAAGATGTTGCCAATGAAACTTTCTAAGGTTAAATCTTGGGTGAGTTTGTTCACACAGTGAAAAGAAACACACCATGAAAACGGCAGGAAAGAAAAGGAGGAGACAGAACAGAGCGCTGACTTGCAACTAATCTTTATTTAGGGACGTAAACACATGTATATCATTGCAGACACAACACACGTGACTACCACAATATAAATAAATCTCGCTGTAACGTGAACATCACCGTGTCATCACTGTCTCACAACGCACGTGTTCATCTCAAAGGTAAAAAAAACAATCTATCCCAACCCAAAATGAGCGCATTAGTACAGGAGGACAGAACCAGGAACTGTATGTCATGTAGAATGCCCTCAATAAAGACGCGTTCTGTGCGAACACTGGAGGGCTGAACGAAAACTCCGTCAGCGCAGTGAAGAGGAGGCCCATCATACGGAGTTTGAACTTTTCGCAAGCGAGAACTCAGTTCGACTAAAGGAACGCACCCATGTCCACCAAGGCTTCAGTCCCACACCTTCGACAGGCGCTGAAATACATTTGAGGGGCGTTCCGGAGGAGTTTTATACGCAGTCTGTAAGATGAAGCTTTCCCCCCTGAAGCTGCGCTGTTTAGTTTCCCTGACGAAGATCGGATGTCGTGGTAGCCGGACGAAGGGGAGAAGAGGAGCGCTGCATAGGCGATGGAGATTGACGATGCTAAGACCGGTACGTACAGGCTGCATGGTCTGAGGAGATGAACGACCTGGATAAAATCGGTAAGAGCGGCGATGTTGGACAACAGAGGCACACTCATTTCTTTTAAAATCATAATAACCGCGCCTCTCATCTTGTTGACGTCGTCGGCAGAACCTCTAGATGTGGCCACGAATTCCACAGTAATAACAGACCGGTGAAAGTAGACGCCAGGCGGTGGAAAATTCAGGCGGCGCCCTTGGGGAAACAGCATTGAGAGAAGAGGGCACTGCTGACCCAGGCTGCGGTCACTGCAGGGAAAGTGGTGCGAGAGTAGCCACCTGAGCATAGGTGGTCTTTGGTACGGGATGCGGGCTCGGGACTTATGGGCACGCCATCGATGCCAACTGTTCCTTCACGGTGGTGCGGAGGCTACCACCAGAAGGTGTCGTGCGGAGCTCAAGAGAGCACGACGCAGCTTGGAGTTGAAGTTCCTCACGGATAATGGAACATATCAACGTACGTAGCTCGCTGTATTTGGTTGTCCTGGGGGCAGGTACGTCAGTTTTCAAGCGGATAAGCTCGATGTCATCGCGGCGCTGATGAGCACTGATGATATCCACGACTGTGGTAGGATTCTTTGCTGCCAAAGCGTTGAATACCACGGTATTGATGCCTTTGAGCAGGCCCCGCCGTGGTGGTCTTGTGGCTAAGGTACTCACTCGGCTGCTGACCCGCAGGCCGCGGGATCAAATCCCGGCGGCGGCGGCTGCATTTTCGATGGAGGCGGAAATGTTGTAGGCCCGCGTGCTCAGATTTGGGTGCACGTTAAAGAACCCCAGGTGGTCGAAATTTCCGGAGCCCTCCATCCACTACGGCGTCTCTCATAATCATATGGTGGTTTTGGGACGTTAAACCCGACATATCAATTATGCGTTTGAGCAGATATTGAATGCGGTCATTCTCCGCCATCGAGCTGTCAACGCGGCGGCGAGGAGTGAGGGCGTCTTCAATGTACAATGTATAGGACTCGTCTGAGTGCTGGACCCGCTCAGCAAGCTTCCGTTTGATTGGCGATGTCTGAGTGGATAGAAGGGTTTGCAAATATCTGACGGAGGAGCTGCTTAAAGGTGGCCCAGTTCACGAAATTCCGCTCATAGTCGGAAAACCAAGCCTTGATTAATATGTGGGGTTGAACATCCCAAAACCAACATATGATTCTTAGAGACGCGAAAAACCAAGTCTCGGCAACCGCAGTTAGAACGGGACGCGGTACAGGTTAGCAGTCTCGTCCCAGTGGTTGAGAAAACTCACGCGGTCGCACTGCTCAACCATTCCTCAACATCTCCATCGTAAGGGCAAGCGAACACCGGGGAATTCGGCTCAGGGGTGGCGACGGTAGGCACCGCCCCCACGGGTGCAGGCTGGGCGAATGGAGCCGAGGTGCGGTTGTCGTCGCTGGACATGACCGAGGGCTGGTTGTAAAGACGGTGACCTGAACGTAGCTTCAGGGGTGCTTGGTAGTGGTAGCTTATGAGGACCCGCCGCACGGAGAGGACTAGAGGACCGGAAAGCACTCTCCAACACATGCAAGGCGACGTTGATGACGATGATGACGATAGCCCAAAAGCATGGCTCACACCCACTCTGGAGGATTGGCCAAGAAAAAAATAATTAGATATAGTTGATCACATATTACGTTTAAATGTAATGATATATAAAATCGTTAGAAGAAATGAAATGTTAGTAATTGAGATATTTGCAATCACAATCGCCTTGATTCGTTTAAGAACCTTTCTACAGCAGAAGAGATATCCCGGTAACAATAACCTAATGAGGATGCTCCCAAGGCAAGAATATTATAAATAATGAAATCCAAGCTAATTTGATTAAAAGCAGCTTTAAGAGTGTTTTTTCTCAGTGACTTGAAGTAACTACGCGATAAAAAAATAATGCTGGATTGTTTCATCCTTGTGACAGATTCAAAGAGGAAAAAGAGACAAACCAGCTTTCTGCATGTAGTAATTTAGTTTTAAAACTCTAAAGTGTAACTTAGTAAAAATAACTTCTTTGCGTGTTGACAAGAACATCCTACGCCAAGGGAACAAGAGCTATCAATATTAATTTAGGGGAGTGAAGATTGTTTTACCAGAGTCTTGAATTATGGCACGCCTTCAAAATCTGTCACTTATTGTGAGTGTCGATGTGGGAATAATTGAAGTACTGGTCCACTGAAAGCGGCTTTCGCCAGAGTGTCCGCCATTTGATTCATTTTTATTCTCTTGTGTCCCGGAACCCAGATCAATCGGATTAAAGTATATGAGTTGGGACCAGGAAATGAAACATGCGTGATAAGTATTGGAGGCGAGAGCCGTACACAAAGATAGTGAATCGGTAACTATGGCCAGGGTGGCGGGCTGAGCTTTCTTAATGCCATAATCACCGCCGTAAATTCTGCCGCAAATACTGACAAGAAATCGTGTAGCCTTAGTGAGAAGGACTAGTTGAAGGTCTCAGAGAAAATGCCAATGCTATATTTCTCTTCAGATTGCGAGGCATCTGTAACTATGATATTTATTTTATTTATCTCTTCTAAATGCTGTTGCAGAAGGCCATTTTCTTTTATTCCCCGAAACTGAACCCCAAAACCCGGGCCAGCATGGTGATGATTAGTACGTACAAATGAGTAGATGGAGTACACGGATAGTGCTCGCAATATATTCGCTTTAGAGATAAACGCTAATTCTTTATTTGAGTGCCGCGATACAAGAAAACATATCAGTTCTCTGTTTGTACTGAATTCCTTGAAAATATCATGCCTATGATAATTAAATACCATAAAAAGACTCGATAGTGAAATGGTTAGACGCTCACCTACGAATCGTGGATAAGCGGATTTGAATCTCGTCTCGCCGAACAATTTTTCGCCCAGCGTTTCTCTCTTACTCTGCATCCCATTCTTTTTCTCTTTCTTTACATGTTTCCTCGCCCATTGGAATCATGGCATCAAACACCGACAAATAAAAGAACGTGTTCTGAGAGCGAAGCAGACGAGGAAGAGAATGAAAAGAGCGTGTGCTGGTTGATGATGATACTTTTCTTCCTATGACAGACGGCAAGCCTTGCCCACAGAAGCTCTGCTGTTTGAGATCAACTGCCCCTTCCTCACATGGTCGATGATCTCGTCGTCGCTCCCTTTCCTGCGCCCACGGTGGGCGCCTTGAAGTGAAAGCCAGATGATGTAACCTGCCTGACGTGGTCGGTCATCCGCCCTGTTCTGCATGGTGTGCTGCGTACGGGTTGAACGCCTGCTGAACGCCACGGAACACCTAAAAAAGGAACGCCGTTTCCTCTGCCGTTACGCCCAAGTCGTAGATGTAACGCGTTGCCGTTACAGCTACACCTTATTCTGAATAGAACGATGGCGGTCCTCCTTCCTACCCAAAAGAACTAGTTCCTAGAACGTTGTACAGTACAACACTAGACGGAGGTTTATGTTTTATATATATATATATATATATATATATATATATATATATATATATATATATATATATATATATATATATATATATATATATATATATATATATATATATATATTGTCGCTAGAGGAAACTATAGGCCGGAACTCGAAGTGGAGAAGTGGAGGACTGTTTACTCAGCCACAGCTGCCACTGCCATTCACTTCTTCGCTCTCGTCTTCTGCTACAAACACAGCGTGGCATTACTCTCTCCCCAAAGAAAAAAGAAGAAGAAGAAGCATCGCATGAATGCCACGTCTCCGAAAAAACAACGAAAGGTAGTCAGAAATGTCTGTGTCCATTGAAAAGAAACAGGACGAGATGAACATTAAAGAAGCAAGAAAGTGATGTACAATTGTCTTGAAGGCTATTGCCACGTCACAAAGTTCTTGACTTGCAGTCAACGCGAATAGTACGGCTTCATCCTGGAGACGTGAACCACATCCGAGGAGCGGGATCTGCGAGAACGGTGTGACGTGTCTGCTGGAACAACTTCGTAGTTCACTTCACCGAGGCGATGAAGAACTCGGTAGGGTCCGAAGTACCGACATAACAATTTTCTGAGCATCCACGTTGACGTATAGGAGTCCAAACTCAGACTAGGTAACCGGGTTGGTATATTACTGCTCTGTGGTGGGTGTTGTACCGGTGAGCATCTTGATTTTGCCGCGATAAAATGCGAAAGTGCGCCAGCTGCCGGGCGTCTTCGGCACGCTGAACAAATGCATCTGCGTCCGGGGTAATTGTGTCCGGCAGAGTTGGTTGAAGCATGGTGTCAAGCATTGTGGTGACGTCGCGGCCGTAAACGAGACGAAAAGGAGCAAAGCCGGTGGTTTCCTGCAAAGCCGTATTGTAGGCAAATGTTATATACGGGAGGATTTCATCCCCATTCTTCTGATCCTAGGTGACATACATCGAAAGCATATCTGCAATCGTTTTGTTAAGGCGTTCGGTTAACCCGTTAGTCTGCGGGTGGTACGCAGTTGCTGTTCGGTGCGTCGTGCCGCTCAGCAACAGGATCTGTCGGAGCAACTGTGCCGTAAAAGCAGTACCACGATCTGTGATGACGACAGCGGGAGCACCGTGGCGGAGAACGATGTTCTTGATGAAAAAGTCAGCCACCTCGGAAGCAGTTGCTCGCTGGACGGCTTGTGTTTCGCACTATCTGGTCAAGTAGTCGGTGGCAACCAAAATTCAGCGGTTACCAGCCGTAGACATAGGAAATAGGCCGAGTAAATCCATCCCGACCTTTTCAAAAGGTGCGTTAGGGGGTCGCAAAGGCTGGAGCAGACCGGCTGGTTTCGTCGTTGGAGTTTTGCGGCGCTGATAGGCTGTGCATGTCTTGACGTACTGCCGGACGGTTTTCGTAAGTTTCCGCCAGTAGTATTTGTCCTTTACCGGCGCCAGAGTACGCGCGAAGCCAAGATGCCTTGACGATGGCTCGTCGTGACAAGCACGCAAAATATCATTGCGGAGAGCAGCAGGAACGACGAGGCGGTAAACAGTTTTCGTTGAATGAAAGTTGCGCTTGTAAAGGATGCCTTGGCGTAGACAGAAAAATGACAAATCACGCACGAACTGATGTGGGGGTTGTGGGCGACGTCCCTCAAGGTAATCGATCACTGGTTGTAATTCTAAGTCTTCGCGTTGCTGCTCAGCCACGTTTAATGGTGCGAGAATGGCAAGGCAGTTGAAGTCTTCATCATTGTCTTCTTCAGCGACCGCGACGGGTGCGCGGGAAAGACGGTCAGCGTCGGTGTGTTTCTGGCCAGACTTGTAAACCATCGTTATATCGAATTCTTGTAACTGAAGGCTCTATCTTGCGAGACGGCCCGAAGGATCTTCCAGATTCGCTAGCCAGCAGAGAGAGTGGTGGTCACTGACGATTCGGAAGGGGCGTCCGTACAAGAAGGGCCTGAATTTCGTTATGACCCATACAACCGCCAGACATTCCTTTTCTGTCGTCGAGTAGTTCTCCGCAGATGACAACGTGCGGCTAGCGTAGGCGATGACGCGTTCCACGCCATCTTGATATTGTACGAGAATAGCTCCGAGGCCAAGGTTGCTCGCGTCAGTGCGGACTTCTGTGTCTGCTTCGGTGTCGAAGTGACCAAGGATCGGGGGCGTTTGTAGGCGTTGTTGAAGGTCACGGAAAGCGCCGGATTGTTTGGCGCCCCAGACGAAGGCGACGTCATCCTTGACGAGTTGTTGTAGAGGGTCGGCGATTTTCGAAAAGTTCGGCACGGAGCGGCGGTAATAAGCACAAAGTCCCAGAAAGCGGCGCACATCATTCTTTGTTTTTGGTATCGGGAACAAAGCAACTGCCATAGCTTTGTCAAGATTGGGGCAAACACCACTGCTGCTGACAATGTGGCCAAGGAATTTCAGTTCCTCATATTCAAAATAACACTTTTCCGGTTTCAGAGAGAGGCCGGCAGTGCGAATAGCCAGAAGAACCGCCTCAAGCCGCTCAATGTGCTGTTCAAAAGTCGTAGAAAAAACGATTACGTCGTCTAAATACACTAAACAAGAGTACCACTTCAAGCCACATAAAACTGTGTCCATCATTCTTTGGAACGTGGCTGGAGCGGAGCACAGGCCAAAACGGAGAACTTTAAATTCATAGAGACCGTCCGGTGTAATAAACGCTGTTTTTTTCGGTCCCGTTCATCTACTTCAATCTGCCAATATTCGCTAAGGAGATACATGGAAGAGAAGTAACGGGCATGTCACAGGCGATCCAAGGAGTCATCAATACGAGGAAGAGGATATACGTCTTTTTTCGTTATCTTATTCAGTTTGCGGTAGTAGACGCAGAATCGTAATGAACCATCTTTCTTTTTAACCAGAACAACTGGTGACGCCCAAGGACTAGTCGATGGTTGAATTACGTCGTCGTCGAGCATTTGTTTCACTTGATGACGGATAGCATCTTGTTCCTTCTGCGACACGCGGTAAGCATGTTGGCGCACGGGTTGCACGTTGGGCTCACTGATAATTCTGTGCTTTATTAGAGGAGTCTGCCGGACTTTCGAAGTAGTCGCAAAGCAGTCACTAAAGGATGAGAGGAGACTGAGGAGCCTTGCCCTCTTAGGTTCTTCTAACTGGCGATTGACGTTGAGGCGACTAGTCACGTTAGTATCGCAGCTGTTCTCAGTCGCGATCGTCGTAATCAAAGGGAAGGCGTTCAAATGATCCAATGCTATGGTAAGCTATGGTTGTGCGTTTCGAAAAATGGCCGTGTTCGCCACCGAAGTTCGTAACTAAAACCGTAGTCTGGCCATTTCGGAGTTGAACGAGACTTCGAGCAATGGCCACTTCCCGATCAAACAATAACGTCAGGTTACTTTCGGCGATGCCCATAATCGACTGCTCCCGTGAACACTCAACAAGCACGAAGATACTACTGCGAGGTGGCAACGTGACGCAATCATCGACTATGCGTAAGGCTACGCCACGATGTTCATTCTCGATATCAAAATCTGGAGAAACACAGTTAACAAAACTGACGAACAAATCACGCAGATTAATTATCGCTCCATACTCTTGCAGGAAATCCATGCCCAAAATGACCGGCAGAGAACGATTGGGCAGTACAAGGAATGATGCTACAAAAGCCGACGCACAAATCTCAAGCCTGGCGGTGCACCTTCCTATAGGGGATACGAGGTGTCCTCCAGCGGTGATTAGTTGAGGGCCGTCCCACGTTGTCAGCACCTTGTGTAGACGGGTGGCCAATGAAGCACTCATCACCGAGTAATTAGCTCCCGTGTCGACAAGCGCAGTCACTGGATAACAGTCGACGGAAACGGTAATGGCAGCGGACGTTCTGTTGGTGGTTTCAGAAACAGGCTTTAATGGTACGTCGTAAGGCAGCGGCGGAGGCTATTTGTCGGTTCGCGTGGCAGCGGCCTCACCTCCGGAGGTCGCTGTTTTCAGTTTCCACGGTGTGGGCTTGCGCCACTGACACCAGGGGACCCAAAGGCGGGTCGGGCGCGGTGCGTTGGTGTGGACGGACGGGGGGATGGTGACCGTGACTGTCGTCGCGGCGGGACAGGAGCGTGATGACTACCTTCCAAGTAATCCGCAATTTCTTGTGGGCGTTCACCACAGCGTGGACAACGTGCATCTGGGTGAAATCTGCGTAGGCCTATTCGTCGGTAGTACCAGTCGCGGTACATGTGTCCAACTTCGCCACAATGGTAGCACAAAGGACGATTGTCGGGTGCACGCCAGACGGTGGACTTCCGCGGGCCAGGACGAAAATTGGCCTGAGGAGGCAGGCGATGGGCTGGACTTGGAAAGCGTCTGGGGGTCCCAGCAGGTGGATGAGCAAAATGTGCCATCGACGGCGTAGAGACGCGTAGGGCATCCGCGTTGGAAAGCGTGGGAGGTTCGACTTGCGATGGTGGTGAGGAGTGAACGAACTGCCTGATTTCGTTACGAACGACGTCCGTAAGAGCAGCGCTACTGGGAGGGGACGCTGCATGAAATTTCCGAAATTATTCGCGTACAACTTGTCGTATGAGTTCTGTGAGGACCTCCCTGTTATCACCTCCTGGTACAAGCGAGAACGCAGAAGACATGGCCGTCTGACGCTCATACTCGACACCCGCTGCCGAAGCATGCGCTCCATAATTGTGGCCTCACGTATGAACTCCGACACAGTCGTAGGCGGGTTGCGCACAAGGCCCACGAAAAGTTGCTCCTTTACACATCGCATTAGCAGGCGCACTTTCTTGTCTTCTGGCATGTGGGGGTCAGCCCGTCGAAACAATCGCGAAATTTGTTCGACGAACATGGCGACGCTCTCGTTCGGCATTTTAAACCGTGAAGAAAGTGCCTGCTCCGCTCTTTCCGTTCAGGGTTACTGAACGCCTCGCGAAGCTGACGATGGAATTCCCGCCAGCTTGTGAATGAAGTTTCCTGGTTCTCATACCCCACTCTTGCCGCGTCCAAGAGGGAAATATACACGTTCTTCAACTTACGGCGATTGTCCAAGTCGTTGATGGCAGCGACCCGGTCGAAATGGTCAAGCCAGTCTTCGACATCCTCACCGGCATCACCATGGAATGGGTTGGGTGCGCGAGGCGTGTTAATGACACAGGGTACGCTAGCGAGTTGGTAATGCTCGGTTTGGGTTGCTGATGTGGCAAACATTGTCCTCACGGAACTTGCCAAGGGGCCGTACTGCGGTGGTAGTCCTTGAAGGCGGTGGCTGCTTCGATAGATATCAGCAGACCCTGGTGCACTATTGGTGGCTGCTTCTGGCTCAGGACCAGCAGGCATAAGACGTTGCAGTACAGTACCCAGCACCTCCACCAGTCTGTCGCGAGAGGAAACGATACGCAGGAACTCGAAGTGAAGGACTGTTTACTCAGCCACAGCTGCCATTTACTTCTTCGCTCTCGTCTTCTGCCACGAACACAGCGTGGCAATACACACACACACACACACACACACACACACACACACACACACACACGCACACACACACACACACACACACACACACACACACACACACACATATATATATATATATATATATATATGTGTGTGTGTGTGTGTGTGTGTGTGTGTGTGTGTGTGCGTGCGTGTGTGTGAGGGAAAAAAGTGTATACCTAAGGACTCGTTTTTTCGTGTTTTTGACACAATATTAATGAGATCTAACAGACAATAATGCCAAGGAATATATAGGGAGAGCTATTAAAACCAACGCAATTTAAATAAGAAGAAAGAAAAGTGGGTGTAAGGATAACTTGCCTGCTCATGGCAAGTTATTCTTTCGCAAACCCTGACGAAGACCGGTCCATTGGAAAAACTTCTTCGGTATAAATATATATATATATATATATATATATATATATATATATATATATATATATATATATATATATATATATATATATATATATGGTGGTCGAAATTTCCGGAGCCTTCCACTACGGCGTCTTTCATAATCGTGTGGTGGTTTTGGGACGTCAAACCCCACATGTCAATCAATATGTATAATAATGAAACGTTAATTTAGACACTTCGCTTCGAGGCCGCGTATCGACGCTCATTTATTCTTCTCCCCTAATGGAAGAGAAATAGTGTCGTCCTTGAGAGTGTTGTTTAAGTGAATGGTGGACGCGCTATTTGGTGCCTCGGTTTCGGTCTCGCCAGCTAAATTGGCCAGATTGCATCGCTTCGCGGTGATCACCAGTGGCCGCTGTTTCAAAATTTCGGAGTGGCTATGGACTATTCGTAGGAAAGGCTTGGACTCGCCCATTGGACTCGACCGGCTATCACCACTGAATAAAGAGTTAATTGTGTTAATTTCTATAATTACTGTCGTAATTATTGTTTGTATCCATCCAAATATGCCTTCTGCCACAGGAAGGCAACGCCGCAAGTAGCACGCCGATACCTCTTTTCTGTAATTTTTAAAAAATAATGGACACATTTCTTCAAACACCCTGAAGTGTATAATAATTTGGTCCAGAAAAATATATTACAGGAGTACCACAGACAAAGAGGAAAGCGGGAAAACTTGAAGAAATCTGAGAAAAAGAGTATGCCAAACCTAACATCTAGGACTGATATAATAATAAAACCCGCGGACAACGGAGGGGAAATTGTAGTCTTGAATACAGCCGACTACTTACAAAATGCATACCATCAACTAAAATACTCAAAACTTTACGAACGCCTCCCAGGCGATCCGACCAACAAATACGCGCATATTGTAACGACACAGCTGAAGAAGCTGTTGGACGAATAAAGAATAACACGCAGTGAGCACACAGTAATGCGACCAATACACCCTCGTACAGGTCGCTTCTACATACGGGCGAAAATTCATAAATCCGGTAACCCAGGCCAAGCGATCATATCAGGTATAGGCACAGTAACCGAACCCATATCGAGATACGTAGACAAATTATAGGCCATATTCCTTGCACTCTCATGGCGTATGTAAAAGACACCACACATTTTCTTCGAGATATTGCGTACCTGCGCGTTCCGAAACATTCGTACTTAGTTACTCGTGATGTGTCCTCACTGTATACAAATATTGCCCACAACGATGGTATAGCGGCATACACGCACCATAGACAACCTGACACCCCAGATTTCCTTGCCATCGCAAGCCTAGGCTAGTTTTGAAATTGAACTCACTTGAGTTCAACCAAGGCTATACAACCGAGAAATCAGCGGAATCGCCATGGGTACCATGCTCACACCCAAACACACGCTAACATTTTCATGGGAAAACTAGAAACTGAATTTTTATCTTAAACCCCTTGAAACTACTTGTATACAGGAGCTACATTGACGTTATTTTTTTTCTTATTTGGACTCATAGCGAGGACGAACTGCTAAGCTTTATCGATGCTTACAATCCTGTGCATCCGAACATTCACTGCACACACCTACACACAAATAACCGCAAGCTTTAGTGACGTTATTATAACAATAGAAGATGACAAACTTTCCACAACCCTCTACCGCAAAACAACGAATTGACAACAGTCCACGTTATCAGGGCCATTTGAAAAACAGCATTCCATACGGCCAGGCCCGCCATTTCAAGCGAATTTGCTCAAAAGATGTCGACTTCCACATGAGCTCACAAAGGCTAAAACTCATAATCAATAAACAGTTAATATTCTCCGCGTGTAATTGATGACGTTATTGAAAAAAGCTAGAAAACTGAAACGTGATGATCTCTGGCCACCACAACACAACCTGCAACGGACACACCTGCGTTTAACTTACAGCACGAGGTTCTCCAACATTAACAAAATCCTTAAATGACATTACAACATACTGGAAAAAAGTGCACGCCTGAAACGCGCATTCCCATTGGCTCCTGGCGTCATTTACTGACGAACGCGCAACCGGAAACACACGTTATAAAATCCCAAATCAATACTTCAACTTCCAACAGTTCATGCCGTCCTTGTCTGAAGCCTCTATGCCTTGTATGCAAAACGATGCCAGAGACAAGCAAGGCAACCAGCACACAATCCAAGTTTTCAATTGACACACGAGTAAATCTAACATGCGATTCCTCTGGTTATATCTGCTTGAATGCAGCGTGTGTGGCATGCAATACATCAGACAAACAGAAACACCTTTTAGGATTCGTTCCAATAATAACAGAGCACACGCAAAATCAACCCCGAATCTACCTCTATCTAAACACCTTAACTTGTCCCGCCATTGATTGAACATGAACAACGAATTAAGACCTTTGAACCTTTGAAAGAGGCATAACTGAAAGTCTGGGGGTACACTTGCAGAAGTCAAAGCACTATATATATATATATATATATATATATATATATATATATATATATATATATATATATATATATATATATATATATATATCGCCCATAAACGCCTGATTAGTGACGGTGGGTCAAAAAAGCGGCATGCAAGCGCTTACTTTAGCCAGCCCAGCCACCGTATACACTATAGAAGGATTGCCACCCAACTACACTCAATGCAGTGCTTCTAAGAAAATACCCACTCACGACGTCACTCACATATCGCAGTGAACCCTGGAACTTTTTTAAATTTATTCCCCTCTCTTTTGTAATTTTTTTCTTTTTTTTTCTGTCTTATCCATTCCTTCGCTCTCATTTTGTTGCTCAGGATATTATAAATTTGAGCACGAACAGAGTGTACCCTCATTCCTGACGAAGGTCAGACTCAGAGACTCCGGCCGAAACTGTCGATATATTTGCTTCAGTTGTTACCGTTCTTACTGAGAATATAATAGCTTCCGTTTTCTGTCCACGACAACATGCTGTCTTTATATATATATATATATATATATATATATATATATATATATATATATATATATATATATAAACACAGCAAGTTGTGGCGGGCAGTGAACGGAAGCCGCAGTGAGCTACGCCGAACAAGTCAACCCTGCAATCGTCGAAGATGGCTTAATCGGGCAGCACATGTTTTCCGCGGCTCTGCGGTGTGCCAACCCGGGGATTTAAAGTTGCGCGAAGGTCCTTCAGCGTTTCCTAAATGCAAGCGGTGAGCACAAGAACTTGGACCCATTATTTGAGCAGGTATTGCTTTTGCATAACTTCCTATGAGTAAATCCAGTTCATCAGCAAGCCTGACTGGACTGTAAATGAAAGCTGACACTTTCACATTACGGGTGTCCGTTTTTTTATACAATGCGGTAAATAAAAAAAGTTTATTTTATTGGCGCCGACCGAGTTTCGTTTTGCTGAGAAACAGGTCAGCTTAACTTTCGTCTATTCAGAAAACACGTACAAATTTGAATAAAAAAAATTACAAAATTTTCTGGCCGCCCAGCGGATCCGAAAGAAGGCATGAGCGCATCCCGCTTGCATGCGAAGTGGCAAAGGAGGGCTTCCGCGACAAACCCCCTCTTCTCGATTTTTCATCCTTTCTCTCTATTTGGGGTCGTCACCACTGACATCATGAAGAAATTTTCTGTTAGTGATTTATTTCTAGTAGGATGCCCGGCAACCTCCAGTGGTAAAAGCGGCGCTGCCGCTGCCGAGAGTGAATACATGGGAGGTACAGGGAGTTTCCACCCCCTGGTTGACACGTCAACCAAGCGAGATAACTGAGCGCGATCGAACTTCTAATATCGCTGAGCGAGGGGCAAGAAGGAGCGGAGGCAAGCGCTATTAACGCAATTCAATCACTTCCCGCGCTTCGCCCGATGAAAAATTCACACAAAAATTAAAAAAAGACATATATACAAAAGAGAAGTTCTTTACAAGGGTATTGAATTTTTATTATTTGTCAAAGCTTCTGAAAGCCACTAAATAGGAGCATTCACATCAACCTCACTCCGTTCAACCAGATCTTAGGATGCGCGGCAACCGCTACGAGCGCGGACGTTCCTTTAAACCGAAACTAGCGCTGAATTTCCGGGGCCTTTCTGCATTTCGAAAGGAGCCATGTCGAGAATAACAAGACGAGCATTCCATATAGTCAGGCACTCAGATTTAAAAGGTCGTGCTGCGCGCTATCGGACTTTCGCGATTACTGTGAGAAGCTGCGTAATGCATTTACAGGTCAAAAGTACCCACCTCAAATAATCGACCACGGCATTAATCATGCTTTGGCAGTAGACAGAAGCGAGGTTTTTAACTCGAAGGAGCGCACTTCACAGCGGCCATCAACTAACCTAGTATTAACGCATTCTTCATCAATACCGAACATGAATTACATCTTTAAAAAAAAGCATCACAACATCCTCATGCAGAGATGTCGCCCGAAAAAAAATTTTTTTTTTGTGAATCACCATGCGTAGTATACCGACGATCAAGGAACCTACGCGACATACTGACGTCAACTGAGACAACCCACTCCATTTTTCCGTGTATTCTGGTTGCCGTCTCTGCCTTAAGCCAGCTCCGGCAATTTTTAGACCATGTCAAGGTAATTGTGTTTCTATGTTCCTGAGACACTCTTGTCACAAGCCCAATCGCTGAAATGCTTAGGAGATTCAAAAATAAGTGTTAATAAGCAAAAATGTGCAAAACCAAAATCCAATCTGGCGCCCTGTCTGCGTATGACGTACTATTTGGTAAGAACCAGAGGCCGCACATGGTTCAGCCAGCGCGTAGTATGAAAACTTGAAGCCAGACCAGCGAAGCACCGGCCAAACACCACCAAGGAAGGAAAAAAATGCATTCCCCTGCTTTACCTGTGCCAAGCACCACCGCCGTCGCCTTCTGGCCAGCACAATAAACGCTGTAGCGGCCGAAGTATATAGTGATGCCATCGGCTGCGTCACTTCCGTTGATATGCCAAACACGACGTCACAACGGACAGTGTTGCGAATAATTTTGGAAAGCGAGGTGAGCTTTTCGAGGCAATATTTGAAATTTATTTGCAAACAAGCAGCGCATCTCTCAAGCCTGTCATTTGGCACAAATAATGGGAATGTGCAAAGAAAAGTACGCAGCGAATTTCATTGAGATCCACTAACCTCGAAAAATCGCCGTAGTTGGCTTCCAAGCCACGGTGCAAGGTCTGCAGTCACATAATCACCGCAGCTCGGCGTCCAATTTTAAAGTGAAAATAAAGGGAGCTTTGACTGCAATACCAGCAGCTGCATCTATCTGCTGGAATGATCTGCTTGCAATTTTCAATATATAAGTCACACTAAAACGTCATTTAGAGGACGTTTCAATAACCACAATGCACACGTGACCACGTATCTAACCTGCCCCTTTCAAAGCACGTCAGCACACCGGGGCTTTCGCTTGACCAGCTTACATCAACAACATTGGAATCTGGTTTTTGACTACACTACGAAAGAGAGGTGCGTGAATCCTTCCTTATCTATAAATGTATAGTCGTATCATCTGGTAATATTGAAAGCGCTGGAAAGCTGGCATTCAAGACCACGTAATACATCAGCCACTCTCACATATACCTGCCATTTAACCGCATTTTCACAATTTCTCTGCTCGTTTTACAGCTGTTCCCACCGCCTTTTGCGGCGCACCTTGCTGTGTTCATTTTCACACCAGTAACCGTTCTTAAATTTATTATATTTTACCTTTTATTTTCTTGTTAGTTTACCCTTGTTAGCGTTAGCACATCTCATGTGTAATACACGTTCACTGCCCGTATTCAGCGCTGTTGCTGTTTGCCTACTTGTTTTTGTTAATTTTTTACACCGGTTCGTGTTAGCCTTCTGAAAAGTTTTTTTTTCACTTAATTTGTTGTACACCTCCCCAGTTATGCGTCCTGGCACACCTTGCTGATTGCACAAATTTAACGCAGTGATATTGTAATATTTCTTGGGTTGATTTCCTTTTTATTGAATTCTTTTTTTACGTAAGTTCTCGCGTCCACAAGTAAGCCTCTACCTGCGCATAGCTTACACTGTGTACTTGAAGAAGTCTCTTCCTCACAATTTTTTTTCATGAAGTCATAACCATATGGCAAAAGTGCCTATATGTATTGATAGTGACATAATATATGCTATATCTATGACGACAATGGTTAAGCACGTGTTGGGGGCCCCCACCGTATACTCATGTATTTAAGAAGTGCGTTTTTGCCTGTGCCCTGCATTCCCTGACAAAGGCAGACCCTCCTTCCGAAACGTTCGAAGCAATAAACATTTTCGCACGTTCGTCCGTCGTTTCTCAACGCATACGAAGCACTGGATTCGCAGAAGCATCAGGATACTTTATAATAGTTGGAGGCGTTGAACGTTCATTACGCCCACACAAGCATTAGAGCCGGAAGGTGATGACAGAGATTTGGACACGGTGCATTGAGCAAACTCCATGTACGGAACCACAGATGATGCGCACGAGAGCTTCGGTAGTGCATAGTAGTAAGGCTGAGGTTTTCGTCTTCTTTATTTTTATATATGGGACCTGTAAAGGTCTACAGTCAGCACGTGGCAAGAACTGAGGGCGCATGACATCAGGCAAGGTTACACTTTTTTTAACAAAAACTCACGAATGAGGGAAAAAAAGGAAGTGTGATACACGCTCTTGAAGTGGGGCTACACACGTCCGGCTTCGAGCAAAAACAGACGGGGCCAGCGCTAATAATTATTTATGAGCTGCACGCAGTTGAACGAGATTAAAACGCTCGCCAAATTACTGTCACATCCAAGGACGAGAGATCGAAAATTGGATCGGGCCCAACAAATTGGCTCGCTCGCGGGGGGCAGCCGAGGGAGGCAAAGTTATTATGGGGGCCCGTCCCCGGCCGGGACCAACCCAATTACGCCAGTGTCAACGAGGACCGCATAAATAGACGCTTGTCCGCACGGCGCTCCTCCTTCCTGCGCCGCCTCTCTTTTTTCGGGGGAAATTCACTCATTGCTGGAAAACTGCTCGCAGTTCCCCGGTGGAAAGAATTGCGCATTGTACTCACGTAAAAAAAGAAGCGAGGGAAGCACTGATGTAAATAAATTTACCGTTGCTGTCAAAATGCGATCTTATTCGACGCGAATTCGCCACCTGATTACCTTTTTAGCTTCTGTTTTTTTTTGTCGTGAATGGGGAAAGGTATCGAAAGTGTTGTGGATGGGGCGAGTTGGTTATCCGTGAACTTAGCTTGTACATATAAAAAGAAAAAAAACGAAAAGACGACATAGATGTCAAAAAGGGTAGGCGATTCCAGTCACCCTATAAAAGCGAAACAGTCGCAGGAATTACACAAAACAAGGTTTATAGACGCCAAATTAAGTAAAGCTAGTGTTCCCATGCCGACTAAATGAACATGCTGTCCCCCAAGCATGCCGCTGCTGGCTTGATGAAGAAGAGCAACACATGATGCTTTTCATGGCATCAGCGGTATCCAAAATGCGACAATCAAAAGGACGCAAAAAGACCGTGTAGGAAGCTGGGATTACTCCTGCAACCCAAACGTATTAGCCCATAAAGAAATTTTTATCTCACACTTATTTTCAGCACTGTGAAGGATACAGGGTCCCTTAGCGAATAGTAAGGGTGTTTAGCCCCTTCACATGTATTCATCCGCGCTGCGTCGTCGGCTCGGCATCTGCCTGGCGTCTGCTGGCACGCATATGGCGGGCGAGCAGACGGCATTGCCGAAAAAAAAAAGCTACACCCTATCGCAGCGGGCGCCCTCCCCTTCACTGTTACCAAGTCGTCATCGTGTGCTGTGTGGCTCGGAACTTACGAACTGACGCTTGTATTTGCTTTAGAATGGGCTGGTGCATCCGCAGCAGTGTATTCGTATATCGAAAATCAGGTCACATTCTTCGGGAGTTAGGCTTAGCAGCCGTGTGAAAACAAAGATCTTATCTCAAAAATAACAATAAAAGGTACCTGCTGCTTTGTCTTCATTGGTAGTTGGCACAAAGTGATGATTCGTTTCATGATTTATTTGTTTTTGCCAGTCCAGTGAGCGAATAGAAAGTGCAAGTATGGATCGGGGTGGACAGTCGCGTCGCCGTGGGCTCTGCCATGTCAATTGATTCTTAACCGCAGTTACCGGCAGTTACTGATACATTAATTAGAGGCTAAGGAAAATAAACATACCACGCATTGTTTGGACATAATACATGAAAAACAAGCGCAAATGTCTCAACCTTGCCAATTTCAAGGTTTGGCTTTGGTTCGGTCCCCTCTTTGAGGAAGGAAGGCGCATTCGAGGGAACACCGCATTTCGGCCCAAGTGCCGATCGTAACCGTACAAGGCAGCGGCTTTCACCAATGGTGTCCTAGGAAAGAGACTGCACCTTAATTGTCTTCAGGGACCTGTAATGAGGTTCCCCACCTGTTTTATTGCGATAGCAATTGTATGGACACTCTCCGCTGGATTTAGCCGCCGGCATCGACATCACTCACCGTATATGTATACGTATCTATATATTTATATATGTAAACGCAAGAAAGAAGATTAATCTACAAAAGGTCTCCGGTGCGCGGAATCCAACGTGGGACATCTCGATCGTGAATGTGGGACGTTAACCACTGAGCCCTGGAGGAGTACCTTCTTGAACGTTCAAACGGCACGCTATTTATATTTACCACTTATCGCTGTTGACAGCATCTCGGGGGGAACTATCGTGTTTTCAGCATTACCAGCAAGACTGCACAATAAGCGCGCATCGCCACATTGTCACGACGTGGCGGCGCGCGCTCCCATCTCACACGTCTACTTTGCCCCGTGGAGAGGAGAGGGGTGGATCCGTAAAGCTACTGTATATGCGACTTTTGTAGGAAGCATAAACAGTGACTCTAGGTCTTATTTCGCGATGGGCAGGATCGTACTGCTTGGATGTCCTTGGCATTTCACTGGAACGATTCTTTCACTGGCGCGCAAAGGTCACTGCCATCGTTGCGCAATCTCCGTTCGCGAAACAGGCGCGCTTTTCAGACACAGCGAAGTAACAGCTGAGACGCTTATTCGGGTTTTTCTGTACCTGGGAGTACGTTTTGTGCGTCATTTGTGCGTGAGAAACGCGGCGCACATTTCGAACTGCTTGCCATTCTGCGCGTGACCTTGCAATTTGTTGCTATCGCGTTCATTGCTTCGCATTTGCGGCAAAGCTGTGACTTTTGTTATTATCTGCTGTTCACCACCACCATCCTGAGCGCTGTCAACCAAACATTAGGTAATATTTAAAGCGATCAACCAGCACTGGAGTTTCCGCGGTCGACCTGACAGTCAAAGTGCGCATATCCTACAGCCGCTCTCGCTAACCCAATCCGCTTTGCAGAGCTTCTCTCCGTTTTTGAGTGCCTTCCTGTGAAAGCAGCCACAACATATAGTGCACATCAAGCATGACCTCCGAGAAGGCGGGCGCGCAGCGTGTTTCTCTCCGGCCGACCCTATCGCCGCGCTCCCCAGCTAAACCAACGAGTATCGCCTTGCGCGCCCGGCTACCACGAGAGGGCGCATTGAGTGAGGGTCCCGGTGGTGGCTGAGACCATGGCATACAGCCGAGCGCACGGGATTCCAGCGTGCGTATATATTTTTTTCGCCTACGAGCATGAATCGCCGCCAGGATTTTCTGCCTCAACCGAAAGAATTTTTTTCCTGTTACTGCCTTTATTTAGACCCTATTTACGAATAACAGCGGATGAAAACTGCTGCATTTTGAGATAGGTAATTGTAGGGAGGTATCAATTAGTCCGTGGCAGTATTACGTTTTTATTTCATTACAGTACGTTTTGTCTCAGTGCTTAAGACCATGATTTGAGAAATATAGAGGCACCATAGTGTTCCTTCTTCCTTTGGAGACTTGCAGGGGGTAAACTGGACTAATTATCGCCATTTAATTGTATTGCTCTCGTATACTGACTCATAATTTTGCTATTATATTTACACTTTCGTACGGATATATATGAGGTGGTCGAACGAAGCGAAGTTTAAAAAAAGAGCAAATTGTCACTTGTATGTAATACCGCAGTGTTTCATACCAAGTACATCAAACTCTGAACGCGTGCTGCGTACTTGTTGAACAATCAAAGTATTTCGATGATCGTTCTTACATTGCCCATCGTATCTACTGAACACCATAAAATTCACAGTGCGAATAGACAACCATAAATTACCAAAACGTGCCTGTAACCTGCTTGTGGTCGTCGGCGAACCAGCGACGTTCAGTCAAGACATAGTCTCGACTCATGGTGACTTCTTGCACCCTCTTCCCTGTATCCAGCTTCTCCGAATCGACGGGAGAATTCTCGAAACGACACTACAATGAAAAGCAGTGCTAGTTTGTAGAAAAGAAAGAAAAATCAACCCTCTTAATCGAGTGTAACTCGTGAGCGTAGAAGGCGGCACTTTTCTGACTTCGCTTGTTGATCGGACTGTCATTTTTTCTTCATCAGTGCTCTTCATACTATACAGCCTGCAAACTGGCAAGTGCAGTAAGTTTACAGTACATGTGGATCTCTTGCAGAGGCATCACAATTATAAGTAGGCGGGACTATTGGGTGGGACTATACGGCGCACTGTTGGAACATAGTCCCTCGTATACGAGGGACTACCGGTCAGGTACCAGCTCGTAATAAATTCACGTGCTACGTGACGCCAAACACCCAATAGTCCCTCATATACAAGTGACTATTGGTCAGCTGCCAGCTCGTAATAGGTTGACGTGCTACGTGACGCCAAACACCCAATAGTCCCTCGTATACTAGTGACTATTGGTCAGCTGCCAGCTCGAAGTACGTTCACGTGCTACGTGACGCCAAACACCCAATAGTCTTTCGTATACGAGGGACTATTGGTTAGCTGTCAGCTCGTAATAAGTTGACGTGTTACGTGACGCCAAACACCCCATAGTCCCTCGTATACGAGGGACTATTGGATAGCTGCCAGCTCGTAATACGTTCACGTGCTACGTGAAGCCGAACACCTGATAGTCCCTCGTATACAAGTGACTATTGGTCAGCTGCCAGCTCGTAATAGGTTGACGTGCTACGTCAAGCCAAACACCGAATAGTCCCTCGTATACTAGTGACTATTGGTCAGCTGCCAGCTCGTAATACGTTCACGTGCTACGTGACGCCAAACACCGAATAGTCCCTCGTATACGAGGGACTATTGGTTAGCTGCCAGCTCGTAATAAGTTGACGTGCTACGTGACGCCAAACACCCCATAGTCCCTCGTATACGAGGGACTATTGGATAGCTGCCAGCTCGTAATACGTTCACGTGCTACGTGAAGCCAAACACTCAATAGTCTCTCGTATACAAGTGACTATTGGTCAGCTGCCAGTGTGTAATAAGTTGACGCGCTGCGTGACGCCAAACACCCAACAGTCCCTCGTATACGAGGGACTATTGGTCAGCTGCCAGCTCGTATTAAGTTGACGTGCTACGTGACGCCAAACACCCAATAGTCCCTCGTATACTAGTGACTATTGGTCAGCTGCCAGCTCGTAATACGTTCACGTGCTACGTGACGCCAAACACCCAATAGTCCCTCGTATACGAGGGACTATTGGTTAGCTGCCAGCTCGTAATAAGTTGACGTGCTACGTGACGCCATACACCCCATAGTCCCTCGTATAAGAAGGAATATTGGTCAGCTACCAGCTCGTAATACGTTCACGTGCTATGTGACGCCAGACACCCAAT
The DNA here is from genome assembly GCA_013436015.1 of Rhipicephalus annulatus. Taxonomy (NCBI): domain Eukaryota; kingdom Metazoa; phylum Arthropoda; class Arachnida; order Ixodida; family Ixodidae; genus Rhipicephalus; species Rhipicephalus annulatus. The sequence goes on along the minus strand of WOVY01011876.1, from coordinate 288,250 downwards.
AGTCCCTCGTATACAAGTGACTATTGGTCAGCTGCCAGCTCGTAATAAGTTGACGTGCTACGTGACGCCAAACACCCAATAGTCTCTCATATACTAGTGACTATTGCTCAGCTGCCAGCTCGTAATACGTTCACGTGCTACGTGACGCCAAACACCCAATAGTCCCTCGTATACGAGGGACTATTGGTTAGCTGCCAGCTCGTAATAAGTTGACGTGCTACGTGACGCCAAACACCCCATAGTCCCTCGTATACGAGGGACTATTGGATAGCTGTCAGCTCGTAATACGTTCACGTGCTACGTGACGCCAAACACCCAATAGTCCCTCGTATACGGGGGACAATTGGTCAGCTGCCAGCTCATAATAAGTTGACGTGCTACGTGACGCCAAATACCCAATAGTCCCTCGTATACTAGTGACTATTGGTCAGCTGCCAGCTCGTAATACGTTCACGTGCTACGTGACGACAAACACCTCATAGTCCCTCGTATACGAGGGACTATGGGATAGCTGCCAGCTCATAATACGTTCACGTGCTACATGAAGCCAAACACTCAATAGTCCCTCGTATACAAGTGACTGTTGGTCAGCTGCCAGCGTGTAATAAGTTCACGCGCTGCGTGATGCCAAACACGCAACAGTCCCTCGTATACGAGGGACTATTGGTTAGCTGCCAGCTCGTAATACGTTCACGTGCTATGTGAAGACAAACACCCAATAGTCTCTCGTATACTAGTAACTATTGGTCAGCTGCCAGCTCTTAATACGTTCACGTGCTACGTGACGCCAAACACCCAATAGTCCCTCGTATACGAGGGACTATTGGTTAGCTGCCAGCTCATAATAAGTTGACGTGCTACGTGACGACAAACACCGCATAGTCCCTCGTATACGAGGGACTATTGGATAGCTGCCAGCTCGTAATACATTCACGTGCTACGTGAAGCCAAACACTCAATAGTCCCTCGTATACAAGTGACTATTGGTCAGCTGCCAGCGTGTAATAAGTTGACGCGCTGCGTGACGCCAAACACCCAATAGTCCCTCGTATACGAGGGACTATTGGTCAGCTGCCAGCTCGTAATAAGTTGACGTGCTACGTGACGCCAAACACCTCATAGTCCCTCGTGTACGAGGGACTATTGGATAGCTGCCAGCTCGTAATACGTTCACGTGCTACGTGAAGCCAAACACCCAATAGTCCCTCGTATACAAGTGACTATTGGTCAGCTGCCAGATCGTAATAAGTTGACGTGCTACGTGACGTCAAACACCCAATAGTTTCTCATATACTAGTGACTATTGGTCAGCTGCCAACTCGTAATACGTTCACGTGCTACGTGACGTGAAACACCCAATAGTCCCTCGTATACAAGTGACTATTGGTCAGCTGCCAGCTCGTAACAAGTTGACGTGCTACGTGACGCCAAACACCCAATAGTCTCTCATATACTAGTGACTATTGGTCAGCTGCCAGCTCGTAATTTGTTCACGTGCTACGTGACGTCAAATACCCAATAGTCCCTCGTATACAAGTGACTATTGGTCAGCTGCCAGCTCGTAATAAGTTGACGTGCTACGTGACGCCAAACACCCAATAGTCTCTTATATACTAGTGACTATTGGTCAGCTGCCAGCTCGTAATACGTTCACGTGCTACGTGACGCCAAACACTCAATAGTCCCTTGTATACAAGTGACTATTGGTCAGCTGCCAGCTCGTAATAAGTTGACGCGCTGCGTGACGCCATACACCCAATAGTCCCTCGTATACAAGTGACTATTGGTTAGCTGCCAGCTCGTAATAAGTTGACGTGCTACGTGACGCCAAACACCCAATAGTCCCTCATATACTAGTGACTATTGGTCAGCTGCCAGCTCGTAATACGTTCACGTGCTACGTGACGCCAAACACCCAATAGTCCCTCATATACGAGGGACTATTGGTTAGCTGCCAGCTCGTAATAAGTTGACGTGCTACATGACGCCAAACACCCCATAGTCCCTCGTATACGAGGGACTATTGGATAGCCGCCAGCTTGTAATACGTTCACGTGCTACGTGACGCCAAACACCCAATAGTCCCTCGTATACGAGGGACTATTGGTTAGCTGCCAGCTCGTAATACGTTCACGTGCTATGTGAAGCCAAACACCCAATAGTCTCTCGTATACTAGTGACTATTGGTCAGCTGCCAGCTCGTAATACGTTCACGTGCTACGTGACGCCAAACACCCAATAGCCCCTCGTATACGATGGACTATTGCTCAGCTGCCAGCTCGTAATAAGTTGACGTGCTACGTGACGCCAAACACCCAATAGTCCCTCGTATACTATTGACTATTGGTCAGCTGCCAGCTCGTAATACGTTCACGTGCTACGTGACGCCAAACACCCAATAGCCCCTCGTATACGAGGGACTATTGGTTAGCTGCCAGCTCGTAATAAGTTGACGTGCTACGTGACGCCAAACACCCCATAGTCAGGGACTATTGGATAGCTGCCAGCTCGTAATACGTTCACGTGCTACGCGAAGCCAAACACTCAATAGTCCCTCGTATACAAGTGACTATTGGTCAGCTGCCAGTGTGTAATAAGTTGACGCTCTGCGTGACGCCAAACACCCAATATTCCCTCGTATACGAAGGACTATTGGTCAGCTGCCAGCTCGTAATAAGTTGACGTGCTACATGACGCCAAACACCCAATAGTTCCTGGTATACTAATGACTATTGGTCAGCTGCCAGCTCGTAATACGTTCACGTGCTACGTGACGCCAAACACCCAATAGTCCCTCGTATACGAGGGACTATTGGTTAGCTGCCAGCTCGTAATAAGTTGACGTGCTACGTGACGCCAAACACCCCATAGTCCCTCGTATACGAGGGACTATTGGTTAGCTGCCAGCTCGTGATACGTTCACGTGCTATGTGAAGCCAAACACCCAATAGTCCCTCGTATACGAGGGACTATTGTTTAGCTGCTAGCTCGTAATAAGTTCACGTGCTGCGTAATTCCAAACAGGCTAATAAAGAGTGTGCCACACTCGCCACCATGGCTACTGGTGGCGCTGGCTGACAATCACACGTTTAAATTCACATATATACCCAATAATGTGGCCGGGGGGATTGCCGCTGGGGTAGCTCAGTGGTAGAGCATCGAACGCATTATTCGAAGGTCGCAGGTTCGGTTCTTGCCCACAGCAAGTTATCTTTTCACTCACTTTTCTCTCTTCATCCTTACGTTAGAATTTGGTCGAGTAACTTTCCCTATATACTTTCCCTGACATTATTTTATGGTAGATCTCATTTCTCATGGTTATTGTGTTAAAGACAGAAAAACGAGCCCTTAAGTATACACTTCTTTTCCTTATATATATATATATATATATATATATATATATATATATATATATATATATATATATATATGCAGAAGAAAAATAACTTCGGTTGCCGCAAGGTAATAAATATGAAAGTAGATGCGCTTTCACATAACAACTGTTTATTGTGCCGACGTTTCGACGGGAACCCCGTCTTTTTCAAGGCATAATATATATATATATATATATATATTAGTGAAAGGAGTGTATATAACACGCTATGATGACTGCGAGACGTGGCCAAGCTGATACACCACGTGTTTATTATATTCCACCTTTTCCTTCTCCGCTTCTACCATCCGTCACTGCTTCCCTACGTCACAGGATTTTCCCTCCCCCCGAAAGTGTGCGCGAGTTACAGTCAACAAAACAACAAAAAGCATAGTGTTAATGTGACGAATGTCAAAATTCGCAGTAGCTCGATTTCAGACGGGAGTTCCTTAACTCGTATAAAAACGTCACAGCTGAGGGCAGCAGTGCGGTCATATCTATAGGGAAGCTCTTGAGGACGAGGCTGGCTGTTGCGCTGTGAATAGCATAACTCGCCCTGCACATCTGCACAGATGATTACATGACTTGAGGTCTTGTGAGGAACGAGCAAGGCTGGAAATCTGTGTAGCATTGGATAGACGGATGTCTTTGGCATTGGACCCTGCATCGTCGCTGCAACAGACGCTTTGCTTCTAGTCGGCGTGCGTAAGAAACGAGACTGATAAGACGATGTCTATTTTTTTCTGCCTTGTAGACGTGGTAACTTCATGTCTCTTTGGTAACTTTCTGCGCTGTTCTGTCAGTTCGTTGGGTCGTAGACACGGCCTTGAGAAGTGGCGCTGAAAACTTTGTCGACGTTGCTTTCTGCAAAGGTGGCTTAGGCATTGACTTTGTCTTTGTTTCTTTAATTGGTGCTGTCTCTGGTGATCTTTGAGCCACAAGTGTACTCGTGGTGAGGTTTCACTTGGTCGCTGATCTTGTTCGAGTAGCCGTTGTAGTGTCTGGGGCTCATGGAGTTGCCTTTGCTGAAATTGCTCGTTTTGTTCCAAAGTTGGTCAGATGTGCGTCTGAGGAACATGAGTCTGCTTTTCTTTGCACGATGATGTGATCAGCAGATAGTCGGTAGTCGATATTCTGCTGCAGAGCTTGTCTAGTGTTGAAAGCAGCGTGGCAAACAAAAGAGAAAGCTCCCCGGTTGGTGGTGAGTCATCATTCATTGTAACTGCTTTTGTCAGTTCACAATGCGCCGGCTTTAGTGGTTTTGAAACTTCTGCAGTGCTTCGACTCACATTTATGCTACCATTTGATGATTAGAGCACGGCAGACATGGCTTGAGGTGGTTGTGTTGGCGTTTGTTTTTCTTTCAAATGCAAAGCATTTCTTAGCGAGCTTCGGCGAGTATGACCATATCTATCTATCTATCTATCTATCTATCTATCTATCTATCTATCTATCTATCTATCTATCTATCTATCTATCTATCTATCTATCTATCTATCTATCTATCTATCTATCTATCTATCTATCTGTCTGTCTGTCTGTCTGTCTGTCTGTCTGTCTGTCTGTCTGTCTGTCTGTCTGTCTGTCTGTCTGTCTGTCTGTCTATCTATCTATCTATCTATCTATCTATCTATCTATCTATCTATCTATCTATCTATCTAGCCGCCTACGACTTTTAGCTCTCCTGGTCGTTTCGATAACGGTATCAATACCAAACTTGGTATGATATCACATGACTGTATGATGAACATAACTGACTACTCATAACATGAAAATCATAACACGTATCTCATGAATGTCATGAGTTACGTGTCATGGTCTTGCTGCTCTTGTGGTTGTTTCGTTCACATGACATGTTGCAAAACTGGTACGGTATGACATGGCTGCATGGCAAACATAAGTGACGGGCCCTCACGTGGAAATCATAACATGCGTGCCATGTAAGAACATGACTACATGCCACGCTCATGTAGCGCTCGTGGTTGTTTCGCTCTTTTCACATACACCAAGTTTGGTATTACATGACGACCATAGAGGATGAAGGTATATGACTGGTAGAAACATGTCAACCAGGTCATGCGTGTCTTGTAAAACATGACTACATGCTACGCTTAGAGTAAGCTCACGGCCATTTTACTAAGCTTCACATATACCTAATTTGGCGTTGCGTGACCTGAGTGCATAACGAAGGTATATAACTGGTGCAAACATGATAATCATGATATGCGTGTCTTATAAAAACATGACTACATACCACACTGATGATGCGCTCGTGGCCATTCCGCTGGCTTCACATGTACCAATTTCGGTATTACGTGACGTGAATGGATGACGAAGTTATATGACTGGTGCAAACATGATAACCATGACATGCCTGTCACGTAAGAACATGACTACATGCCATGCTCATGATGCGCTCACGGTTGTTTCGCTAGCTTCACATATATCAAATTTGTTATTACGCGACGGGACCTGATATTGACGGTATATTCCTGGTGCAAACATGGTAATCATGACATGCTTGTCATGTAAGAACATGACTACATGCCATGCTCATGATGCGCTCGCAGTGGTTTCGCTAGCTAGACATAAAGCGCAATGCGAATTATGTGACGCGAACGGACGACGAAGGTAAATTACACGTCCAAACATGATAATCATGGCATGCGTGTTATGTAAAAGATGACTAAAAGCTACGCTTAGAGAACGCTCGCGGCCGTTTTACTAAGCTTCACATATACCAAATTTGGCGGCACGTGGCCTGAGAGGATGACGAAGGTATATGACTGGTGCAAACATGATAATCATGATATGCGTGTCACGTAAAAACACATACATGCCACGCTCATGATGCGCTCGCGCTCGTTTCGCTAGCTTTATATATACCAAGTTTGGTATTACGTGGCATAAATGGATGACGAAGGTATATTACTGGTGCAAACATGATAATCCATGACATGCGTGTCATGTAAGAACATGACTACACGCCGTGCTCATGATGCGCTCACGGTCGTTTCGCTAGTTTCACATATACCGAATTTGTTATTACACGACGTGACCGGATAACGAAGATATATTCCTGGTGCAAACATGTTAATCATGATATGCGTGTTATGTACAGCATGACTTCATGCTGCGCTTATTGTATGCTCGTGGCCATTTCACAAGCTTCACATATACCAAATCTGTCGTTTCGTGGCATGAGTGGATGACGAAGGTATATGACTAGTGTAAACATGATAATCATAATATGCGTGTCATGTAAAACATAACTGCATACCACGCTCATGATGCGCTCGTGGCCGGTCCGCTAGCTTCACATATAGCAAATTCGGTATAACGTGACGTGAATAGACGACGAAAATAAATGAGAAGTCCAGACATCATAATAATGACATACGTGTGACGTAAAGAATGACTTCATGCTATGTTCAAAGCGTGCTCGTGACCGTTTTCCGAGCTTCTTGGTATTACTGGACGTCAATGGACGACGAGCACAAATGCTAGGCGCGAATATGATAATCATGTTGTGCCAATTTCAATATGACAACTCAACCTTCCTCATTTGTGCTTCGCATATCATCAATTCTTACAGTATGTAGGATCTGCCATTTTTTGTAAACACACACACACATATATATATATATATATATATATATATATATATATATATATATATATATATATAGGAAGAGAGAGGAAACTGTGCCACTGTGTATCACTATAATTCGTTAATCTTCTCAACCATACCAAGTTATGGCTTCTGAGAAAGAAAATGCACCCAAGCACCAACCGAGTCGGCGAAAGGTGAGCTGTGTAACTCCTGGTAAATCCATACAATGCGGTGACTTTCACCGGCCGCCCCTAAGGAGGAGCGGAGACCCTGTCTCCTTGCCACCTCACGGGCTTGCTGGATGGCCCCACAGTTTACTGTTGAGGTTGGAGCTGCGCAGTGCGGCGTTCCACCGCGCTGTAGCTAATCTGAGGAGACTGCGTTTTATTCTGCTATAATTGCGAATTTCGGAAAATTTGCCTAAGTGATGCGTGAGTCCAGCCGCACAATTTGGAAGTATCATCTGAATAGACGTGTCGATAAAACCTCCTAAAATGATTGGGGCTGGGGAAGGTCTGGGTTTGTATTTGCCTTCAATTTATACTGCTTCGGATCGGTCGAGTTTGGGGCGTGGAGGGGAATATACGCCTTAATTATTTTTTTATAAAAATGTGTGGTGGCATAGTATGGGGTCATTCTATTCCTTTCTGTCCAGCCCTCCGCTGGATGTCTATCCCCTGAAGAGGAACCTTTCAGACACTCCCGTTTGAACTTGATGAGTACGAAAAAACGCCATTGTCCAAAACCCGCTGCCTCGATTGTGCCAAGCCAAAGTCAGTGCCGCTAGTTAAACACACTGAATGAAATAGAAGGTCTTTTATTTAAAAATACTTTTTATAAAAAGGGTATGATTTTCAAGCTCAGGGAATTTGCATCGAAAGAAAACGTTTAGCGAAAGCGACACCCAAGTGATTAATCAGTTACAATTCTATTTTACAATTTTAATGGTTGACCTGAGGGCAATTTTTGATGCGAGACAGTTGCAGACAGTTGGAACTAAGTTTTAGCAGTGGTTTGCCCGCTCTTACTCTGAAACTGTGATGTGGACCAGAACATGGCGAGTCGACTACATCATGGTTTCGAAAAGTGACGAAAAGATGAAAGTGAAAAGTAGCCATGTAAATTAAATTTTGACCCAAATTTGTATCCAGTATTATTTAGGGCTGCTATCCATAGCAAGAAACTGCCAGCAGAACATTGATAAGTCTTCAGAGAACCGACGAAAGTCTTTAGCGATCAAAAGCATCGAAAGACGGGGAGCTGAAGTGGTAAAGCATCAGAGGCGTAATCGAATGTCCTGGTTTCGGACGGAAAGGGTGACGACTATAATTCCTTTCAATGTAATTGAAATGCAGCCATTGAGAAACCACAAGTAATGTCTTTTCAATGGCTTAATTGTTTGCCCAATTCGTTAGTCGTCATAGCTGACCAGTTGCACATTGTGTATACGACTAGAATCGCTAATGGTGATATGCGGGGTTGAACATCCCAAAACCACCATATAAATATTCGTGGGTGGCTCTGGAAATTTCGACCACCTCGGGTTCTTTAAAGGGGTACTGACGCAAAAAAATTGGCCTCGCGTTTTTCTGCTGCAATGCGATGCTGTAGGGCTGTTAGTCATGACACAACTTGTTTGCTGCAGCAGGCAACAGATAAATAATTGCAGGCCCCTCATTATCGATCAGCTTCAGTTTCGGTTTAAGAGAGTTCCGAAAACTGGGTGCAACTGTCGCCACCTAGTGTGTTCAACTATTGACCACGTCAGCACACAGAACTGTGATGCACTTCCGCACGATCTGCAACAAGATTTACTTTCGAATAGGAAACGGCACTGGAATGTCGCCAAACACAAATCTTTCTAAGCACGAGCCACGGCCACGCACTCGCAACCAGCCGCCGAGAAATATAGACTTCGGAATCTAACGCGGCAAAAGAAAAATGGCGGCTATGACGCCATCATAACTTGTTTGTTGGCCGCTGCGTGGTGACGTGGGGGAAGTAGGGGGTTCACCTCGGGATCACCTGCGAGGGGGTCTATAGCGCTATGAAGTCGGTCACTCACGCAAACTTCAAAATGAATTTAAAATATCTTACATGCTATATTTGCTCTTGATATATTGCAGATGATATACGGATGTTCACGAGAATCGACCCCGCATGCTATCTTGGCCCCGGAATTTTGTGTCAGTACCCCTTTAACGTGCACCGAAATATGAGCACACGGGCCTACAGCATTTTTACCTCCATCGGAAATGCAGCCGCTCCAGCCGCGATTCGATCCCGTGACCTGCATGCGGGTCAGCAGCCGAGTACCTTAGCCACTAGACCACCGCGGCGGGGCTAAAATTTCTAGGTGCAAGTAGTAATCATACTGGTAAGTAGGCAGCGAAGATGAATGTTAAAGAAAACAGAGAGGTAAGGTGAGTGCTTGCAGATTTAAGAAGCAGAACTCTAAGAAAAGAAGCTTTAAGAATGCATTGTACCTCTTTTTAGGTGCTCGCACTGAACACCAGAAAAAACTTCTCAGTCATGAACATAACATCTGTATTGCATAGAATTGTCGACATAATTTAAGCATGCCGTTGCAAGCAAACACTCACGAAATCAACTGGTGAGGCATGGTGTGAACCCGGAAATATGCTGGATAAATAGAGGTCATGAATATTACATATACTTACACACACTTCATGAACAACTAGTGCTGGAAATTAGAGAGCTGCTTCACCACCTCTTCGACGAAGGACACAGAATCACGTTTCAGTGGATTCCAAGTCACTGCGGCATATTGGGCAACGAACATGCCGATGCAGCTGCCCGATCAGCACACGAAGATGGTGAGGAAAAATCTATACCATTTTCAAGGACTGATGCTGCAATGACCATCCGAAAAATCGCTAATGCAGAATTAAAATCTCTGTGGAACACTGAGTGCTTACGGCACACGCGACTGCGTAGACTGGACACGTCTCGTCGACTCAGGCCTCCGTCTGGACTCTCCCGACTCGAGACAACGGTGCTTTGCCGACTATGGCTTGGTGTCGCCTTCACCAAAGCTTTCGCCTTCCGAATCGGCATGGAAGACAGTGCTGCTTGCGGTCATTGCGGCAGCGATGAAACTATAGAGCACGTTCTCTGTCACTGCCCTCGTTACAGCGTGCAAAGACGGCAACTAGCTGCTGCGTTAGCTCGCCTTGACGACAGACCTTTGTCTGAACAATCAGTGCTGGAAAGACGACATGATTTGTGTGCTCACAGAAAATCAGTGAAGGCCCTACTGAACTTTTTGCGTGGCAGCGGCCTATTGTATAGACTGTAGCACCCCAGCTCCCCCCCCCCCTTTTTTTTTTCGCGCGCGTCTATTTCCCTCTTCGCTTTCTTTCCAATCTTTCTTCCCCATTCCCCCTTCCCCTAGTGCAGGGTAGCAAACCGGATGCTCCATTTTCTTGTTAACCTCCCTGCCTTTCCCTCATTTTATTCTCTCTCTCTCTACACACACCTTGAGGTGGTATGGGAGATCACGCACTACGTGACAAGGTCACGCACTACGTGACCCCAAACAGGCATAAAAAGAGTAGTCCACATTCGCCGTAATGGCAACAGGGGGCGCTGACTGACGCTCCCACGTTTCAATGCACATATAAACCCCCTAAAAGTGGACGGGGATAGTGGTAGAGTGTCGAACACGTTATTCGAAGGTCACTGGTTTGGATCTTCCGGTGGCAAAGTTATCTTTGCGTTCACTCAATTTCTTCAAACTTACATTACAACTACTAATAACATTCCTTACCTGACATTATTGTCTGTCAGCTCTCATTAATGTTGTGCCGAACAAGGAAAAACGAGCCCTTAAATCTACACTTACCTTCATATAGTATAGCTATTCTGGTATTTTCTAGGGATGTGCGAATACTCAAATTTGGTATTCGAATAGAATATTACCTAATCAAACAATCTGACCCAACTTTCAATTAGCTAGTATTTGAAGTTTCGAATAATTTGACTGGGCAAGTATCTTGGTTTGGGCGGGTTGTTAAAACGAGCCCCAACGTCGTTAGAGTAGGCCTTTTGTAGGAACTTGCACCGATATCCTGGGTCAAAAGCGCATGCATCTTTATTTTAAAGGGCATTATGGAATTTCCGCGCGCAAAAAAAAGCACACTATAGAATACTGTGAAGCCCTCCACAATTTCGGTTCCGAAACACAGACACGGCCATTTTTTTAATGTAGTGCGATCACGTATCGCAAACGCCGTAAGATGCCCCGACATTGACCTGCGATACCATTAGAAATCACCTTGAAATGTGAAAATTTGTTCACGCAGCGCCGTCACCACTAGCGCACCACTCGTTCAGAAACCACCATTGTTCCGGTACGCAGAACGCTGCTGTTAAAGGAGCCAGACGACACAAATTAAGTGCGTTCTTTCATCGCTTCTTATCGAACTGTGAAATACGCCAATATTGTTGCGCGAGTATCAACGCCAAAAACAAGGCTGTTGATTGATTGATTTGTGGGGTTTAACGTCCCAAAACCACCATATGATTATGAGAGACGCCGTAGTGGAGGACTCCGGAAATTTTGACCACCTGGGGTTCTTTAACGTGCACCCAAATCTGAGCACACGGGCCTACGACATTTCCGCCTCCATCGGAAATGCAGCTGCCGCAGCCGGGATTTGAACCCGCGACCTGCGGGTCAGCAGCCGAGTACCTTAGCCACTAGACCACCGCGGCGGGGCAAAAACAAGGCTGTTATATAAGTTTATTTGTATAGAGAAAACCACTCTTTTCAGACCAGGGCGACACAGAGTAGCTATTTTTGTGATCAGAAGTGACGCTTCACTACGTGGGAGTGACGACATAGGCCGTGCGTTTTAATTGTTTCGACGCTAAATTTAAGTAACGCGTCATATTATTATGATCCCAGATAGGCCACACTATTGTGCATTAAACATTATAAAAGTTATTTTCATACTTCCTCAAATACAAACGAATTTTTCTCTTTATGAGAATGTGAAGACAATGGACCTTTGCAGAAATCTCAGCGCCACGCCTTCCCCTAGTGGATCGGCACTGGGGCATTATGGGAGAGCGGAGCGCAGGCGAGCAGAGCAGACGACGCTTTCCCGCTTTCGCCTGCTTCCATCGCGCGCCGTGAGTGGTGTTTGCTGGTGTGAGGAGCTGCTGTTGTGAAGAAACGGCTACGTCGAGCCGCTCTGACTTTCATGCACGCAAACTAGATTGTGTTGTTTATCCCAAATAACCGTAATCATCAATGAACATGCCGAAGAAGAAGGAAAGCGGCGGACACACTGGCTCGGTTCTTGGATGTGATAATACGCGAAAGTCCCCGGACGTTTCCTTCATTGCTCGGTGATACTTCAGGACTTGGATTTTTGTGAGGCTGCAGCTATATACCTTTGTTAAGATGTTTGTTTTCTCACTTACTGTGATTACGGGTCTGGTAGTTTACACCTGAAGAGTACCATGTGGTTAACTAGGTGAATATATTAAGGCGGGAGCCTTTCATACCTCATTATAAACTCACAGGCTCCCCTATTCTTCTGCCTAAGACGATGCGATGAATAAGGCCATCTTATTTTTCTTCTCAGTCGATGTACTGATTCTACCTCGTCATTTTTCACGAGTGTCGGCAGAATTTCGCTATGGGTGCAAACTCGTCCGGCATCAGAGCTGGAGGAAGGCGAGAGCACTGGTGTGGCTTGGGTGTGGGCAAGTGCTGGTGTGGCTTGAGGGGGGTTAGTGCCTCTTTTGCGCACCCCTGCCGACGACCATGCCCACCACCCTTCACACCACCCCTCGAAAACTAGCCGCACCTAGTGAGGTTTTGCACTGTCTCCGAAATCAAGAGGCAGTGCAAAACTGACTTTGCATTGTCTCCATGATCAGGCCATCTTTGACCAAGCTCGGATGCTATGCGATGACGTGATCACGTGAAGCGACGTGACGTTTTATTGACGTCACAATATTTGGCGATGCCTGACGCTGTCGTCATCACGTGATCATTTTTTGCATCAGTCAACGCCGCCGACGCGTGACGCAAACGGTCAAGTTTCACGTCTGAAGAGACATTCATGGTTTTTGCCAAAAAATTAAAAATTACCATCAGTGGCTTTGGCGTCCCGCGGCGGCGCCGTCAACGATAGTAATACAAAAATCAACGCGTGATGGCGTCACCATATATATGGGACGTCATCGTGGCGTAACGGATCACCAGAATGCGTAAGGTCATCATGGTCTCATGATCACGCCATCACATGAAAGCGTCGTTTTGCACTGCCTCTGTGACCGGTCCACCAATCACGGAGGCCAAGGAAAACCATGATGAGCTGCTAAATATTTGGAATGTCTGTGGTCATAGAACCAGTGCAGAGCCACTTTAGGTGCAGAACACCTTCGGATGGGGTATAGGAACGATCAAACAATTGACTGAACAAAAAGAAGACGGATTCCGCATTCAAGTCGCCTTCGGTGAATGCATGAACAACCGTGTGAGTTTTATATTACACTGTTAAGTCTATAGTGTTTATTTGGCTCTTTGCTGCTCAGTTATGTTTAATTTGATCTGCTTGTTGTTCACCATAAACCTATAGAGGCCTTACCTACTTTGGCCTCGCGCATTTAATTTTTTTGTTTCCCTTTGTCAAAGCAAATAGTGCTAGTTGTAGTTTGATGACTGTCAATACAAAAGTGACACTCGCCGTCGGTTTCTTTCACATTGCCAACTGATGAAAGCGCTGCGGCAACCTTATATACCTCTCCCACACTGAATGAGGCTTCCACCTTTACTTTTAAAGTCACAGTCTTACCATTAAAAGCCTTGCACAGCATCACAAATCAAAGTTTTCTGGCTCAAACATGCTCTGCCCAGATACTGAGGATTTATTAGCGCCATAAGAATGTTCATGCTGCGGAAGTTTCTCATCTGAATTTTCCCGTGAAGAGTCCTTCAGATGTCTTCTCCGTGTTCCTTTTGGAAAAGGTCACAGGAACGGCTGTATGTTTTAGGTAGCTTGGAGAGGCATCTCCATCTAAACTACAAATTACTATATTAGCATAATCATAAAATGTAATTAGGCAAGAGATCACGAGAGCTCGAACAGTAAAGTAGAATATTGTGTAAATTATGCATGCTAACACGCATTCACGATACTTTGCGCAGTCAGGTCCGAAAGCTAATTTCCAACTCACAGTTGTGAAAACAGGAACTACACAGACACGGCATGTTTTACGCTGTTTGAAAACAAATACCGCATGGGAAGTGAAATGTGCAGAGTATTATCGCTTTATGAAGTGCAACAATGCACCGTAATTATGTGATATCCGCACCTGACAGCCCTCATTTGATGTGTTATGAACGCGCTGGTATATAGCTGCTTCTACCATTCTCATCATTCCAAGTGCAAAGTTTGTAACACGCAGCACTTGAATCACGCAATTATTAATCAATGCTATACAGTATGGTGGGGCTTGAGCCCATTTATAGGGGTCGGATTTTGACATTGTTTATCATGCGTGAAGCTCTACTGTCTTGCACTGAGTATCACGCGGAAGCATAACACGAGTGATAGTGCTCAACATAAAGTTCTAATAATGAAGCTGTACGCTCGTGCTGACAATAAATCAAACGAGAAAAGCTTCCGCTACGTGTAAATAGGATGAACGAAGTGCAGGGGTCTCGCCGCAAAAGCCCAGTAATTTTTTCTAATAAATGAGCCTTTTAACGGGTAACGTGAGCATTTTCCAGGGTCTTTATTAAGTCAAAGATACTTTCCGTTTGGTGGTTTCGTGTTGGTCTGGGTATTTCTCTTCTGTGAGTGCAGAATGACACAAGGTTCTTACGCGCGATATTACCGCAACGACGCGTTCGTACGCCCGCGCGCTGCGGGAAACGAGTTGAGCCAACGCTTCCGCGAGCAGACGACACTCCGTCGGCGCTCCGGCTTCCCATAATGCTGTGCAGTCACCGTACACGGTGACGAACCTATAGGTGGCACACAGAACACCTACCAGTGGGTGGCACGCGCCAATTTTTGAAAACGTCCATTGCAAAACGACGCAACGAGCGCTGCACGACGGTCACCACTGGGTGAGTCGTCCGGTAAGTCTCTGTAAGAGGCGCGTGGTGATTGAAAGCGGTGATAGAAATTAGATCAAAATTAGTTTTAAAGTGCAAGCCAGAGCCCCTCGCAACGCCGGCATCCACACAGTGGCAATGTAAACGAACTTATAGGTTCGTTCGTGATGTATACATCATGAGTGTGTTGGCTGGCTGATGCACAGTAAATTTTTTTACACCAGTAAGGGTGCAAACTGGCTTGTCACCAGAGGAACACCCTATGGGTGTTTTCAGATACACTCTACTGAAAGGGTGTCAGCTGAACACCCTACACGAAGGGTGTTGAGCAAAATGTTAGGGTGTTCTTATACTTCAACACCCTTCTAAGAGGGTGTTGAAAAGGTTTGCGACCTTCGAGTAATGCGTTATTTGAAGGTCGCAGGTTTGGTTCCTGTCCACGGCAAGTTATCTGTTCACCCACATTTCTTTCTTCACATTTACATTACTATACGGTCTAATAACTTCCCCTATACTTTCCTTGGCAATATTGTCTGTTTGATCTCATTATACATATGGCACGTGCTTTGCGCTTGCGCTATTGTTGCTTTCCTCCTCCGCGCCTGTGGCTTCGCGTGTGCTAGCCGTGCTCTAAGAACAAAAAACATCGATTAAAGAATAATTGATGAAAGGTGTGCACGAATAATTGATAATTTATAATCAATGCACGATTTTCGACTAATCGATATAATCGAATAAAACGCGCCGATTAATCAATAACGGCAGCCGCCGCCCTTGCCCCCCAAACACTACCCATTGGCCGGCGCGTACGAGTGCTAGGCGAGTGATGCTGAGACGCAGAAGTCGAGTACGCCTAATATTTTTCACTACAGCGCATATTTTTCATATTTTTACGCTATAGTATAAGGAGCCCAAAGCCGTCTGCAGCCTAGTCGAGGCAGATATGAACTTGCTCTGGTCTCCGTCGTCTATGACATCTACCTCCAAGCTTTCCCCAAGGCTTCTATTGCAAGCAGGGGCGGGAGGTGGGGCACCAGAAGGAGGTAGAAATGCTCTTGTCCACGCCTCTTCACTCACAGCCACAGCTTACTGCATCAACCTCCTTTCTCGCACCCTTCTTCTTTAGAGCACTGGTTAACTGTCGGCAAAGTATAGGTGCATGCTTGCTATATTGCACCATTATTCTATTTTGGTGTGTATACCAAGTCTATTGTGATGTCGCGATTACGTGTTTTCTCACCAGGAGCAAGGTGTGAACGTTGTTCCCAGAAGATTCGAAAACAGTGACAGCGGTTTGTGATAAAGTAATAAGCAGGTCTTCAGAAGCCTAGAATGGGAACAGTTAGGGATAAGTGTTAATGGAGAGTACCTTAGTAACCTGCACTTCGCCGATGACATTGCATTGCTGAGTAACTCAGGGGACGAACTGCAACTTTTGATTACGGCGTTAGACAAGGGGAGCAGAAAGGTGGGTCTTAAAATGAATCTGCAGAAAACGAAAGTAAAGACGAAGCGAAAGTAAAGTAAACGAAGCGCTGCCCGGGAAAGAGCAGCGCTTCGAGATAGGTAATAGTGCATTTCAAGTTGTAAAAGACTATGTCTACTTAGGGCAGGTAATAACTGCGGAGCCGAACCACGAGATTGAAGTGACTAGAAGAATAAGAATGGCACATTTGTCAAGCACTCTCAAATTATGACAGGTAGATTGCCACTATCCCTCAAGAGGAACACATATAATAGCTGTATCTTGCCGGTACTTAGCTATGGAGCAGAAACCTGGAGACTTACAAAGAGGGTTCAGCTTAAATCGAGGACGACGCAGCGAGCAATGGAAAGAAAAATGGCAGGTGTAACCTTAAGAGACAAGAAGAGAGCAGAGTGAATTAGGGAACAAACGGGGGTTAAGGATATCACAGCTGAAATCAAGAAGAAGAAATGGACATGGGCCGGGCATGTAGCGCGTAGACAGGATAAATGATGGTCGTTAAGGGTAACTAACTGGATTCCCAGAGAAGGCAAGAGGGTTAGGGGGAGACAGAAGGTTAGGTGGGCAGATGAGATTAAGAAGTTTGCGGGTATAAATTGGCAGCAGCAAGCACAGGACCGGGTTAACTGGCAGAACATGGGAGAGGCCTTTGTCCTGCAGTGAACGTAGTCAGGCTGATGATGATGATGATGATGATGATGAATAAGCAGTGCTCGAAGCCATCCGCAAAAGTCTTATTATATTGTTACGGTGCATCATCGACAGGAGCAAGCGTGGCACTTAGCGAAGATGAAGAAGAAGCCTGTGCGTTAGGCGCTTGCACGAGGGGGCAACTCGGACATCTTGTTCTGCTGCCGATTCTCGGTGGACGCTGTCCTGTAAGCCAAGACCTTGCCCCGTCACATTTGGTGGAAGTGCTGGGCAACCGCCTCGCAACGGAACTTCGCAGCGGCCGACGTTTGAAGGGTCATTCCACAACGATGACGGAGAGTACGGCGTCTGCATCTGCTTCTGGTGTTCCTGCGGCCGGAGATACGGTAACTACATCTCCTTCTGCGACCACAACCTTTGTGCTTGAACCCCCGCGGGATCCTGGCACGTTCAGCGGTTCCGGCGATCCAGATGAAGTTGACGTTGAAGATTGGCTGGCAGAGTACGAGCGTGTGAGTACTCGATACCGATGGGGCCCGGCTCTTATGCTGGCAAACCTGTTATTCTATCTTAGGGGAACCGCCAAATCGTGGTATGAGAGCCATAAAACAGAACTTGTGAGTTGGGCAGTGTGCAGGGAGAAAATGCTAGACCTGTTCGGAAAGCCGATTGGAAGAAAAATGGCCGCGAACAAAATGCTCGCGTCTCGGGCGCAGACCTCGACCGAGTCTTACGTCTCCTATATAGAAGCTGTGTTGTCGTTGTGTCGCAAAGCCAATGCCGATATGCCGGAGGCTGACAAGGTCGGGCATATTCTTAAGGGGATTGCGGATGACGCATTCAACCTCCTCATCTGCAAAAATTTTTCTACAGTGGACGCCATTATAAAAGAATGTCGGCGCTTTGAGCAAGCGAAGAGCCGGCGGATTAACAGCGTGTTCACCCGCCTTCCGAATACGGCTGCAACATCATCTTGCGAAGACCGTGCACGAACACAGCCACCACCTCTAGATTCATCGGATCAGGTGACCCGAATTGTACGGCGCGAACTTGAAGCCATTGCCTCTGCTCCGGCTCACACCGCTGCAAGTGACACCACCCCACTCACTGCTAACATGGTTCAAGCTATCGTCCGCCAAGAACTCGCCAGCATAGGTATTCCCTCGGTGTGTGCTTTGCCCAGCCCGCAGCGAGCTTCATGGCGTCCACCCTCGTCCTATCGCGAGCAGCAGTTCACGGCCCGATTTCGCGACCCTGCGGCGTGGAGAACCGTCGACAATCGACCAATTTGTTTTCATTGCCACCGTATCGGTCATGTCGTCCGTTACTGCAATTACCGCTGGTCCTCGCCACCTCGGACTTCATCTCAACCTCACTACCGAAAGGACAGCACCCGCTTCGCGTCTGCCGTGCAGCCTTCTCCGCAAAACAACTACAGAAGGTTCAACAGCCGATCTCCGTCACCGCATGGTCATCAGTCGCGTTCGCCTCCAGGACGTCGCCAGTCGTCTCGCTCACCGCAGACTCGCAGGCCGTCATCTCCATTCAACCCCGCTCCTGTCTACCCGGAAAACTAAACGGTGCAGTGCCCGGAGGTGACGCAGTATCTTCGACTCCCTCCACAAATCCTCTCTTGACGCTTCCGACGAGACGAAATTTGTTAGACGTTGCCGTTGACGGTGTGCCTATTTCTGCCCTTATAGATACTGGAGCGCACATTTCTGTAATGAGCGCGAACCTTCGCCGACGCCTACATAAAGTGCTCACGCCTGCCGCTTCCCACAAACTTCGTGTCGCTGATGGGAGGACCCCTGATGTTCAAGGGATGTGCACGGCCCGTGTGTCCATTGCCGGTCGTCCTACATTAGTTCAGTTTGCCGTCATTGAAATGTGTCCTCATGACCTAATACTTGGTTTGGACTTCCTGTCACGTCATTCTGCGCTCATTGATTGTGCCACTGGTGCTCTTCAACTTGAACTGCCGCAGTTTGCCAATTTTCCAGCAGACTATTCTCCCCGTTTACGCTCTCGTCACCACGTTCGCTTGCCTCCGCAAGCTGCTACATATGTCACTTTGTCGTGCTCACGTCATGTGCCCGACGGTGACTACCTCGTCACTCCTATAGTCGACGTACTGATGGCCCGAGACGTCGCCCTTGCTCACACTGTTGTCGCCGTCGCTAATAATACAGTGGTTATACCACTACTTGATGTGAGTCTATTGACTCAAGTTATTCCGCAAGACATGTCTTTGGCCACCCTATCTCCACTTGACAGCTGCAACGTTACTGGTTTGGACACCGATACTACATCCCCCTATCTTGGCCGCAATTACACTCTGCCTGCAGATGATATTAACAAGATGATTGCTCCCGACCTCATTGCAGTGCAAGCTGCCAGCCTCCGTAGTCTGCTAACATCATATAGAGACGTTTTCGACTTTGACCACCGCCCTCTCAGCCAAACAACTGCAGTGACTCACCGGATCAACACTGGTAATGCCAGCCCTATACGGCGACGTCCATATCGCGTATCTCACAAGGAACGCCAAGTAATTCAAAATGAAGTGGCTAAAATGATTACTAAAGACGTAATAGAACCCTCATCCAGCCCATGGGCCTCCCCAGTCGTGCTCGTTGAGAAGAAAGATGGCAGCTGGCGCCTTTGCGTGGACTATCGCCATTTAAACAAAGTGACCCACAAAGATGTCTACCCTTTGCCTCGGATTGATGACGCCCTCGATTGCCTCCATGGTGCCCAATACTTTTCGTCTATCGACCTTCGATCCGGTTATTGGCAAATTTCCGTCGACCCCATGGATCGTGAAAAAACCGCTTTCGTTACGCCCGACGGCCTCTACCAGTTCAAAGTCATGCCGTTTGGACTGTGTAATGCGCCGGCAACTTTCGAGCGCATGATGGACTCCCTTCTCCGAGGATATAAGTGGTCCATCTGCTTATGTTATTTAGACGATGTCATCGTCTTTTCACCCACCTTTGACAGCCATATAACACGTCTGTCAGCCGTTCTGGATGTTTTTCGAAGAGCTTCTCTCCAGCTCAATTCTGCAAAATGCCATTTCGGACGTCGCCAAATCACCATACTCGGCCACCTTGTCAGTGCCGATGGTGTTCAACCAGATCCCGAAAAGGTGCGAGCAGTACAACAATTTACTGAACCACGCTCAACCAAGGACGTCCGAAGTTTTGTAGGGCTATGTTCCTATTTTCGTCGATTCGTCCGCAACTTCGCCGACATCGCTCGACCGCTTACTGATCTCTTAAAGAAGGACGTTCCCTTCGCATGGGGTATAGAGCAAGCGGACGCCTTTTTGGCACTTATCCATCTTCTGACTACGCCACCAATACTGGCCCATTTCGACCCAGCATGACCTACACAGCTTCGGACCGATGCCAGTGGCCATGGAATTGGAGCGGTCCTTGGCCAACGACAGCACGGGAAGGACCGCGTGATTGCTTACGCCAGTCGTCTTCTTTCACCTGCCGAACGGAAGTTCTCCATCACTGAGCGTGAATGCCTAGCTTTAGTGTGGGCCGTGGCGAAATTCAGGCCTTACCTGTATGGCCGAACTTTTTTCGTTGTTACGGACCATCACGCTCTTTGCTGGCTGTCATCGCTAAAGGACCCATCTGGACGTCTTGGTCGCTGGGCGCTCCGTCTGCAAGAATACTCATTCGTGGTCCACTACAAGTCGGGACGCCTCCACACAAACGCAGACTGTTTTTCACGTTATCCGGTTGAAACGCCCGACTTGACAGACCTTGATTCAGACCCCTGCGTTCTCTTCATCCAAGCTTTGGGTGATATCTCCACCGAACAACGACGTGACCCGTCGTTACTCTCCATTATCGAGCGTCTGACCTCTGCTCCAACAGACCCTTCCGTTCGCCTGTTCGAACTGCACGACAACATTCTGTACCGTCGCAGCTTCAACGCTGTTGGCCCGGAATTACTACTCGTGCTTCCCCATCACCTGCGTACCAGCGTTCTCGAACAACTACATGACGTACCTACAGCCGGTCACCTAGGCGGCTCTCGTACCTACGATCGTGTGCGACGTCGCTTTTTCTGGCCCGGACTGTATCGTTCTGTGGTTCGCTACGTCACTGCTTGCAACCGCTGCCAACGCCGCAAGCGCCCCTCTGTGCTACCGTCTGGCCTCCTACAGCCCATTGACATACCGACGGAACCATTCTTCCGTGTTGGCCTTGACCTGTTGGGCTCGTTTCCTACGTCCACCTCCGGAAATAAATGGGTTGCAGTCGCCACAGACTACGCCACACGCTTTGCCATCACTAAAGCACTGCCGACAAGCTGTTCCACTGACGTCGCTGACTTTCTCTTGTATGAAGTCATTCTTCATCACGGCGCTCCGCGGCAGCTGCTTACTGATCGAGGAAGGTACTTTCTTTCACGTGTTGTGGATGACATTCTCCGCGCCTGCTCCACTGAGCACAAGCTTACCACCGCTTATCATCCACAGACAATTGGATTGACCGAGCGTCTGAACCGAACGCTGACGCAGATGCTGTCAATGTACGTTTCGCCAGATCACCGTGACTGGGACAAAGCACTCCCCTTTGTCACGTTCGCGTACAATTCTTCACGGCACGACACAGCTAGTTATTCGCCGTTTTATTTGCTATTTGGCCGACATCCAGCATTACCATTTGACACGCTCCTTCCTTCGGCTGCCACCTTGTCTACTGAGAACGCCAGCGATGTCGTTTCTCGAGCCCATGCAGCCATCAGCTTGCCCGTGATCGGCTGCACTTGTCGCAAGCGCAGCAAAAAGACCGCTATGACAGTCGCCACCAAAGCGTGCACTTCTCGCCGGGGTCTCTGGTACTTCTCTGGACACCAAACCGCCAAGTCGGCTTATCAGAGAAGCTACTATCACACTACCATGGCCCTTATAAAGTGTTACGACAACTTAGTGACGTGAGCTACGAGATCGCACCCCTAAACAATCCCTCTTCGACCCCCTCACTCCAGACAGACGTTGTACACGTTGCCAGACTGAAACCGTATCACCCTCCTCGTTCGTCGCCGCCGTACTAAGCGCCGTGACGGCGCTTCCGCCGCAGGGGAGTGATGTTACGGTGCATCATCGACAGGAGCAAGCGTGGCACTTAGCGAAGATGAAGAAGCCTGTGCGTTAGGCGCTTGCACGAGGGGGCAACTCGGACATCTTGTTCTGCTGCCGATTCTCGGTGGGCGCTGTCCTGTAAGCCAAGACCTTGCCCCGTCACAATATCAATGGTTTCACGCCAACTTTATTGATGTGCCAAGAGTCATGCTCTGAAAAAATGGTCATGACTGGAATTACAATGTTGAGGAACCTATTCTCGAAGACACCAATCCGCCGCTTCAGGCAAGTTTCAGCAGCTCGCTACTTAGCCAAGAAAATTCACATAACTTATCCTGAAAGCAATTGATTGATATGTGTGTATAGATTGATATGTGTATAGATTGATATGTGTGATATAGAGACGCCGTAATGGAGGGCTCCGGAAATTTCGACCACCTGGGGTTCTTTAACGTGCACCCAAATCGGAGCACACAAGCCTGCAGCATCATCGAAAATGCAGCCGCCGCAGCTGGGATTCGATCTAACGACCGGAGAGTCAGCAGCCGAGTACCTTTGCCACTTACGAAGGAACAGCCAACTCTCACGAAGGAACAGCTAAGCAGACGATGGGCCCAGCTGAGTGCGCTTCTTGGGCATGCGCTTACTCTCACCTTGTTTGCAACTTGGCTCCAACGTACGGCGCTGACGCACCAAAAAGGCGGCGCTCGTGCACGATAGCTAAAGATTTGGGCGGCTGTCATGCTTTTCTCTTTTTTTTCATGGCAGCTGTACTCCGCAAAATCCACCATCAGGTGATCTTCCCCGTAAGCCTTTGTGAGACGCGCGCTGGGATTGGAAGCAGTCTTTGACGTCAGCAGGCGAGTGAAGTAAGAAAGGAAACGTTTCTCGCCGTCTTCTGCTCGAGCTTTGAACTCCGAGAACTTCACTTTTCGTGCACCCATTTGCATCATTCTTGTTGCATTCGTCCCGACAATCATTTCTATAGGCTCGTTCCCGAGCTAAATAAAGCGGCTGCAACAGTATTGCAGGGCCCCTTTAAATGAATTGTAATGATGTGAATTGAGGCACGTATCTCTTACACCACAGGAGATCTGGAGAGAGATGGCTCGTGATGAGGAATGCTGTGCGGCCACAAGCGAAGAGGTGGTAGTCATGATTGTGGCGGGAAAAAGAACGCGGTCCATGAGAGAAAAAGGGAGGCTTGAGCAAACGAAGGTACAGTGGGGCCAATCCGCCTTGTTGGTATTAGCCAAGTTTTCTTTAGATGACAAAACAAGACAAAACGAGAGCGGGCGGGCGTCTGGAACGGCAGTTCGTGCGGTTGGAGTGTTCGCGTTGGCATCCGAGCACTCGAACCCTACGAGATGCCGCTCCAGACGTTCGAGCTTCAGCTACCGTGCGAATCAGGCCAGAGATCCCGTTCGTGATTTCTCAGTGCCCCAGCGGACTTGTTCCTGAGGGACCAAGACCGACGTTTTGGGAGGAGCCTTGGTTGAAAGCGGCTGGCTAACCACTAGCCGGGAACAGCAGCAACCTTGGGAGTCAACCGGCTGCTGCGACTCCCTGCTGATGCCGTCGCAACAGGGGCAGACGCGACGACAGGCGCTCTGTAGGTGACGATGAGCCGTCGCGACCCTCATTGTCGGGCCATGCAGCGACACCGCCACGACGACGACTGCCACGGTGACCATGCCCCCTTGACGGAGGTGATAGTGTAAGTGGTAGGCACGTCGCCGAATGGATGGACAGTTGCTAAACATTATTCAGTCTATGTGAATGATGTGTGGCCTGTAGTGTTGTAGATAAAGTCGTCTGTGTTGAATGTTGAAGGCTCCGACAGCTGTGTCTTTGTATGAAGAGATCCTGGGCCGAAATACTAAGCGCGTTTTCTATCACAACAATGCAGCTTCAGCATAGCAGAAAGTGAGCAAGAGTGTTTTAGAAAGAAACATGCTAATCTGGCAAACAGTATAGCGTCGATATATAGTCTCTTAAGAGTTTGGGCTAGATTAGTTGCTTTAGGGTTCCCCGTCGGTGCTGATTATTTTGAAAACTAATAAAAACTATTCTATATTTTGAATATTTTCGAATATGTGCTATTTAATTTGAGTACCAAATCAGATACAGTGCTATTTTATTCGTTATTCGTTATTTCGAATATTCCCACACCCCTCGAGAAAAATGTCTTGAACCCACGTTCGTAATTTTGGGGGTAGATTTGCAAATTTTGAGTGCTGTTTCTGTATAGATAGGGCGCTGACGTTTTAGTGGTGATCAGCAGTGACCGAAGTTGACGGTTGCCTAACAGCTTGGTGTGTAATAGGTAGATCACCCTGCATTTTTTATAATACAGCCAACTTCCTGAAGAGTGTTGTGCGTCTCTGACGGGAACAAATGTTAAGCTGTCCTGTGAGATGCTCCCCATCTCAGCATCGACAGCTGACGTGTTTTTTTTGTACTATCTCTATCTATGTCTCTTTGCGCTGTGGCATATGGCGATGGTTGCTGAAGAAACTTGCGTAATACATTCTGAATGGGATTGTCCATTCAATTGTGGCAGAAAGGAACACCCTCACCGACTTGCCTACAAACCGCAATTAAAGGGGTACTGACACAAAATTTCGGGGTCGAGATAGCCTACGGGGTGGATTCTCGTGAACATCCGTATATCATATGCAAGATATGAACAGCGAATATAGCTTGGAAGGTATTTCAAATTAATTTTGAAGTTTGCGTGAGCGACCGACTCCATAGCGCTATAGACACACTCGGAGGTGACCCCGAGGTGACCCCCTACTTCCTTCACGTCATCACGCTGCGGCCAACAAAACAACTTATGATGACGTCATAGCCACCATTTTCCTTTTGCCGCGTTAATTTCCGTAGTCTATATTTCTTGGCGGCTGGTTGCGAGTTCGTGGCTGTTGCACACGCTTAGGAAGTTTTGTGTTTGGTGACATTCCAGTGCGGTTCCCTATTCAAAAGTAATTATTGTTGCAAATCGTGCGGAAGTGCGTCACAGTTCTGTGTGCTGACGGGGTCAATAGTTGCACACGCTAGGTGGCGACAGTTGCACCCAGTTTTCTGGAACTCTCTCAAACCGAAACTGAAAGTGATCAATAATTAGGGGCCTGCAATTAAATATATGTCGCGTGCTGCAGCAAACAATGTGTCATGTCATTACGAACAGCCCTATAGCAACGCATTGTAGCAGAAAAACGCCAGGCAAAATGTTCTGTGTCAGTAGCTGGATAACTTAGAAGATAACTAACGTAAGTGACACTGTCTAGAAACGTGACTGCCTTCAACTTTTCAATACCAACATGCCCGCTCACTGCAGTCACTAAAAGTCTATTATGTTTAATAGGGTCACAGACAGTGATAATTACCGTCCCACTGTGTCTTCCTGGATACACAAGCTGTCTGTAAAGTCATTCTAACGTACCTACCAGTGTTGAACTTTAGCCCTGCCGCGGTGGTCTAGTGGCTAAGGTACTCGGCTGCTGACCAGCAGGTCGCGGGTTCAAATCCTGGCTGTGGCAGCTGCATTTCCGATGGAGGCGGACATGTTGTAGGCCCGTGTGCTCAGATTTGGGTGCACGTTAATGAACCCCAGGTGGTTGAAATTTCTGGAGCCCTCCACTACGGCATCTCTCATGATCATATAGTGGTTTTGGGATGTTAAACCCCACATATCAATCAATCAGTGCTGAACTTTAGTGAAACCATGAAACTTGATTTTGAACACGTTGTGTTGCATACAAGTTTAGATTTGCTGTTTTTCTTTCTTTTTACCAGTAGCCATATGTTTCAGTACGTGTGCCCACTTTGATGGTACGAATATCGAGTGATACTCCTTCCTAAGTTTTCAGACCACTCTATCAAGCACCGGTGCGAGTCGTTCGAAAACCTTGATAGAAATGAATAAAAATGTATGAAAGGGATGAAATGCGTTAAGCTGAGGGATGATTGTGGTAGACTGGACATAAATCAATGTCATAAAAATAAAACTACAAAATAATCGCAAAAAAGTAAGTTTAACCAAAAGGTCAGAGCAATGAATGCGATAGAAACATATTCGAATGTTTTAAGAAGCAAGACTAGCATTTTAGAACAATAATAACTGTAGTAAACATCTGCTTGCTAATTACCCAGCTTCCTGCGGCGCGGCCACAGTACCACAACAAGGCTCGTGCGTAGTGACGATGTTGATATACGAAGTGAGATTAGCAGTCTAATCACTTGGATCAGATCACACGTAACTTTACAAAACGCTGGTGTATGAGAACACGGCTGCTCTAGGCTCATTTTTAGCACCGTTTTTACGTGTTAAGAGCCCAGCCCGTAGAAGCTCCCACCTGCGGGGGGGGGGGGGGCACAAGGCGTGCGCTGATCGTGCGGCAACCATAAGCAGACGATCTCGGCCGGAAAGGCGATGTTCTCTCCTCAGAAAGAGGGTGGTTAGCACATCCTGCTCCGTATATATACATGAATGCATACACATAAACGTGAGTGATGGTGGTGGCGGTGGCGACGGAAAAAACCAGCCGAGACTGTCCACAGGCGAAAATTAGGGGATCCTTTAGCTTCGCTTCTAAGGTTTGAATTGGACAACAATATAGTGTCTCAAGTGCGTACCTAAAGGGCTACTGACGCAAATGTTGTAGGCCCGTGTGCTCATATTTGGGTGCACGTTAAAGAACACCAGGTGGTCCAAATTTCCGGAGTCCTCCACTAAAAATCTCATGAATACAAAGAAGGCTTTGAGCAAGTGTGACGCACAACAAATGCTGATATTTTATTTGGACATTAAAGTTAAGTTTCTAGCGGTGCACCTGCCAACATCGACACTAGCTTGACGTCAGGCCACAGTACTAATCCTAGTGACCTCACGCAACGGTCTGGCTATAGTTGTGATGACGTCAGCACCAAAACACAAAAATGGCAGCTTATTTACGTGTCGCCTTCCCGTTTGGCTGCTCACGCCGTGTGGCCACTGTCATCTAACGACCCTGTGAAGCGAGCTAGCCGAGTCTGAAATAGCGTACGTGCACGCGAACACAAGATATACGCTTATCAGAGGGCGAATGAATCGTTTGATTTGAAAGTTGTTGTTATGAAGTGTCGTTCCATTGATACGGTGTACAGTAGGTGCACGTTCTACCGATTTCTTTCCGATCCAGCACTGAGACGAGCGTGGCTCGACTTCGTACGCTACGACTGAGACGCAGGCTAGACGCCAACCAAGCGGACTAGTTTATTTTGTTTGGCAGTTGCTGATGCAGTTGCTGACCATCGCCGGATTGTCGACGAAGAACCTGCGCCTTAAAAGTGATACGAAGCCCCGCCGCAGTGGTCTAGTGGCTGAGGTACTCGGCTGCAGACCCGCAGGTCGCGGGATCAAATCCCGGCTGCGGCGGCTGCATTTCCGATAGAGGTGGAAATGTTGTAGGCCCGTGTGCTCAGATTTGAGCGCACGTTAAAGAACCCCAGGTGGTCGAAATTTCCGGAGCCCTCCACTACGGCGTCTCTTATATTCATATGGTGGTTGTGGGGCGTTAAATCCGACATATCAATCAATCAATGTGGTGCGAACTCAACGTTGTGCCCCCTGCCACGACAGTTGCCACATGTGTGTCACTCTGCCAATGCCACCAAGAAAATTATCAGGCCTGCTCGTTGCCACCATGACGTCACTCATGGTTTTACCCGAGTGAGCGCACGTCCATTGCCACAATCACTCCCGTTAAAAGGTAAAGCGTTCGAGGCAAGTTTTACGTGCTTACCAACTTTATTCTGCCTTCCGGGTACAAAAAAAAGGAACTGCTTTAAGTGAAGTATTGCGCTCCAAAGCATTTGGAGACTCACTCACCATTTCTTCCACGAAAAAGCCAGGGATTGACGCTATCGCACGTGTGGTCGATCTATGAGAGCAGAATTTGATGGACGAAAAAATTCACAAATAAATACGGTAAAATTTATTCATTCTTCACACACACACACACACACACACACACACACACACACACACACACACACGCACGCACGCACACGCACACGCACACGCACACACACACACACACACACACACACACACACACACACAATCTATAGCATGCAGATAAACTGTTTCTAGTTAATTTGAAAAGTTTCTGCAGTTTTATTTGTACTCTTTCTAACATCTGTCTTCACAGACACGTAGTTATTGAGGAAAGTATGTGCTGCTGCCACAAGTATGGTATTCAACACGATATCAGGGAGGTGACAATCGGAAGAGGGAACAAAATCTTTTGTTTCACAAAAATTACTTGTGACCCACACAAGAAGCGGCGTTTCCTCTTTTAACGCGATATCGTTAGAGAGCTCGTTTCGCAGAAATTCCACCGTCGGGGTGGGCCCCGTTGGTTGTGAGCGAAAAATTGTCCGTGAGCGAAAAAACTCGTTACATATATAGCCGCGGGAGGCCACTACTTGTCCACGCGTGCGCGCGCGATAACACTGAGAAAAGCCACGCCTTCGAAGAAAAAAAGAAACAAGTGCTCAAGGTCACAAGTCGCGGTAGTTTCTTTGCCCTGCCACCCCTCCCTGCTTAGCTTCCAGCGCTTTCGTCGGGACGAAAGAAGAGAGAATGCAATTGCAGCATGCGAGAAATCTTCGTAACTCTACTCGCACTGGACGGATTGTTAAAAATTTTGCGGTATTCGGCTGCTGACCCGCAGGTCGCGGGTTCAAATCCCGGCTGCGGTGGCTGCATTTCCGATGGAGGCGGAAATGTTGTAGGCCCATGTGCTCAGATTTGGGTGCACGTTAAAGAACCCCAGGTGGTCTAAATTTCCGGAGCCCTCCACTACGGCGTCTCTCATAATCATATAGTGGTTTTGGGACGTTAAACCGCACATATCAATCAATCAATTTGTGAGGCAATAAGCTCTTCTAGTGAGTTCATTCCATTGTTACTTGAAAAAGTGTTTCAGGGCCCCTTAAAGGAATTTGTTCGACAGGTGTCACGACGAAAACGAGCCCATTCGGCGATTTGAAGGCGCATTTTGGAGGCCTCAAACTTCGTCTGAAAAGGTTGGGATAGTGCAGCCATCGCCGCCAAAGACACAAGGACTTTCAAACAGCTCTAAAAATAGAACACTATGTCCATATAGTGGAAAACATATCATACCTATCCAGAGGCGGTAATCAAGCAAACAGTGAACGCTAGATAATGTGCTGCCATCCGTTAGGCATTGTGAGACCACTTTATGGCCTCGGAGATGGCAAGCGCCCGGCGTGTATCTTGAAGGCCACGTGACTCTTGCTTTATATCAGAAACCTGTATGTACCGTTCCCGCGCGCGCGCGTGCGCGAGTGTGTGTGTCTGTGTAACAAAACATATTAATAAGTATGCACTTAGCGATCCCTTTGCCGAGAAAATTCGCCACGCAGCGTCGCCCAAACGTTCAGATTTCGAGCCGCACAGATTGCGAATATTCAGTGCACAAAACGCATCACATATTCATGCTACAGTTCATGGACACAGAAAAAGATGGACTTCTCTTCTCAAGTCACCAACAACAACGAAAACTTTCATCGGGCTTGGCAATCCATGTCTGCCGAGCGACGAGAGCAGGCGTAGGACCACCTGCGTAGGAACACACTGGTAAAAACGGAGTGACGTCAGAGCCCGTGGCCGATACAGTGAGCAGGCCTGAAGTTATCTATAGGTGGTATTAGCTCAGCAGACAAAGCTGACTGTCGGAAAAGTGACGCGCGGACGAGGATACGTCACGAAAACTTGCGCGCCTGCTGGCGCTGCTTCTATCATGTCATGACGTCAGGGTTCAGTAGGAACCGAAACTAGCTCTTAAAAGCATGCTGTGTTTAATTTTTCAGAGCGCGCACTTGTCCATTTCTTGCGCTCCCAGAAGCTTGGCCTATCATTTGACGCAAAAAAAGGAAAACGGAAACTTCGTGTCAGTACCTCCTTAACCCAAATAGTGCATATACTTTTTCCTATAATGTTACTCGAGAAATTTAAAATGTGGATTACAACAATGCAATCCATAAAGTTTAAAGTGACTGGTGCCAGTGAAGCTTTCGCACATGGTTCCATTTCTGTAATGGGTAGCACGTTTTGAGCCATAAAAAAATCATGTGCGTGAAATATTTTCGAACTAGCTATGCACACATTACGTGGTCTTAAGCAAATAAGCGCCGTTACGTGTGCGTCTTTTGTAATAGCTGGCCTTAAAGCATGAAGTGGTTATGATAATCACATGTTCTGACGCCCGATGGCAATGTACGCTTGCACCACGCAATATTGGTGGGATATTACATGTTGCATTCTGAAGCTTGTATGCAGGACGTGTGTGTTTTTAGAGCATGAAAGTTATTTTCACTGCATTTTCAGGTAGAGGAAGCTATTTTCACAGTGTTTCCAAGCAGAGGCGTGGATGTGTGGTAGAACACTTGCTTCTCAGACAAGCGGCCGGTGTTCGATCCTCAGTCGGAGCAGGAAGTTTTTATTATTTATTTAGTTTGCATCTTCATCGATTTTTATACTACGGAAAAGTTGGCTATTTTTCACTCACAAGGAACGAAGCAGAAATTTCTGCGAAACGAGCTCTTTAACGCTGTCGGGTTAACGCCTCATCAAACGAGAAACTGAGTGAGCATCAACAAGAGCGGTGCACAAAGAAGTGACGTGGCGAGAAAGTACTGTTTGTGACGTCACGTGACGACGCCCAATATTCCAGGGCGTCGCAGAGCCAGTGCACTACCAGGTGAGGAGCAGGACATTTTCGTCTGCTCCTCACCATTCACTCCTAGCTCCCCCCCTTCAATCTCAAATTGGGGATGCTTTCTTGGCCTGGACACTATCATTCCAGACTTATTTACCCCTCTCTAAGCGCTGTTTAATTTATTTATTATTCCTGTCTCCGTCTCATAACGACTTAATATATTAATTGACTGCTGGAATCCCTGTTCGAAACCTATCGAAATTGCATAATTCGAATCTAATGACATTTGAGTTAGCTGTTTCTGTCCACCTAAAAATTTTTTTGTAATATATATATATATATATATATATATATATATATATATATATATATATATATATATATATATATATATATGCGTCATTTTATACCAAGTGTCCCAAACGTGGCGTTCGACTCGACCACCACAGATTCTGCTGAATCATTCTGTGAATAGACCATGGAGTATAGTGGCCAAACATTTTTTTCTCGAAAAATTTTTCCGAGACTGTGGCGATTGATTGATATGTGGGGTTTAACGGCGTCTCTCATATGATTATGAGAGACGCCGTAGTGGAGGGCTCCGGAAATTTCGACCACCTGGGGTTCTTTAACGTGCACCCAAATCTGAGTACACGGGCCTACAACATTTCTGCCTCCATCGGAAATGCAGCCGCCGCAGCCGGGATTCGATCCCGCGACCTGCGGGTCAGCAGCCGAGTACCTTAGCCACTAGACCACCGTGGCGGGGCGAGGCTGTGGCGAGCTCTCAAAGTTCGTTTGCTTTTGTCGAAGTGTGCACAACAGAAAATTCTGTATAAAATTTACATTTGTTTACGGAACTTAAAAATGGTGCTTGAGATACTAAAGAAGTTCTGTTTAGTTGCGCTAAGGAAGCGTTCCAAAAATTTTGAATTTACCTAGCAGCTATGCCTTTTCAAAAACAACAAAAATCTTCAAAGTTCACCATTTTTTTATGCTTGCCGGAACCATCGTTAAGCAATCTTGTTAATATTGTGGTGTTCAGGAAAGTTTACTTTTGTACGAAAATGTTTAGGGGCGAAATAAGCTTCAAATATCCACAAAAATATTTTGAAATCGGTAAAAATATGCGATTTGTCCCATATTTGACCGCATTTTTGTACTGATGCGATTCAAGAAAAAAATCTCATGATGCGGCGTTTGAGAGACCACTACATGGCAAAGTACCGAGGAAAGCCTAATCAGATCATTTTTTGTTTTAAGGATCAAAATAAATTTTTGAAGCTGGCTGTCGGAACGCACCTTGCATTCCTTTGTTGCCACTTCACCGCAAAGGACGTGGTCACCCTATCGGCAGACATTTATCACAGGAAGCGGCAAGGTGCAAGATGTATGTAAGCGGCTTGTAAGTGGTCGAAAGTCGTGTTGCTTTGATGTCAAGGCCACGAGTATTGAGTTTGCTTTACGATGTGAGGCTGGTTGGCGCACCCATTGGGAAGTATGGAAGCTGCACAGAAGCTTGCAGTATCATTGGCACATTGTGCTACAGGGCTGTTTGTAGTACTAGTAGACAGAGACCAAGACAAATAAAAGAAATTGTGTACACTTTCTCTGACGTACAGTAATAGTGCTGACAGCTCTGTACGGTGACTTCTGGAAACTCTCTTTATAACACATTTATATTACGTATTGGAATATATTCAGTTGTGAAACGATATTTAATTAGTACGTATCTTTTATGTTTTCTTCTGTACCTGCGTGTTACGCACCTCGAATCATATCCGCACTACTACCATGTGTATGTATACAGTTCACAAGGGACATTGTCAAGTAGTTGTCGCCAGTTTTTGTCTGATAAACAAATTTTGATTTTAATTGAGTATGAATTTAATATATTCGTTTCTTCGGGACATTATTCAGATCTGGACATGGGCTCATAGGGCCATCTCTTGGCAGTATCCTGGTTCCTGAAATGCATTGTGATGTTATGCACCATTGCATGTGTATGAGGAACAGACGCCGAAATCATATCCGACGAATAATTACAGTTTCTTCATGGTTAGACTAAACTGGGACGCCCTGGTGAAAGTGCAGTATCGTTACACAATATGTGCATCACAAAGAAAATTTCAATATCATACAATGCCGCACATGAAGCATTTTGGTGGAGTTCAAATGTCTCAGGGACGCACATATTTTGTACCACGTTTCTAGAATTCCGCCAGAATGCAACGGTGGCCCTCTAGTAGGCATTGTTGCAAGCCGATTTGGACATCAATATTCGGATACGGTGACCTATTATAAATTGAGCAGGCGGCCGAGAGATGGTGCGACTTGTCCCCGCACGCTCTACTGTATACCCTTGATTTCCAGCCATTGAATCGGCAGCCTGGAAATGTTAAGGTACCTTTATTCTGTTGGGAACAGCGTTTCGTAGCAATGCAGCTCAGCTCGACGAGGCCTTCTTGGTGTCGGAGCGCGTTGACGCGGAACATTAATTTGAACGTGCGTTATAGGCGCAAGTAGCGTCATGAAGATGATTTTTTTTTCACACAGTAACAAACTCCGGGTGGTATCCGGTATGCATTGCGAATGTTCCAGCCTCACGGCATTAGGTGCGCGCAGAGGCAGGGGGCACCCCTCGGGCCATTTTATTACCAGCGTGCGGGGAGACTGGCCCCACGGGCACTGGTTGCCAATATCTCTTCTGCACTGGGGAGCCGCCTAATTGCTGCCGCTGAGTCGGGCGAGCCAGCAGCAGCAGCGCTTCCGGTGACAGCGTTATTGACTGCAATGGTCCGCTGGATTGACGTTGCTTGCTGCACCTGGTCACGTCTTGGATGTTGCCTCCCTGCCGAGAAATTGAGTCCCCAGTGTTTGGCTTTCGCGACGTCGTCGCGCAATGACTCTCTTCCCCCGGCTCCGAAAACAGTATTAACTTTTCACTCCCTGCGTCTTCCGGTCCGATGATAGGACGGCGCCGAAAAAAGTATTGGCCGCTGCGAGGAACACCTTGCCCGCGGAAACGTCCTTTCGGACATTTTCGTCCTCTGTTGCTTTCATCTAGAAAACTTTTGGGATTTCTGCAGTGAAAAAAAAGGACTGAACTGGATAAAGAGTTACATGAAACAAGGGTCATGTCAGCAAACATATAATATGCGAGCTAAAAGCTTTGGGACAGAACGTCCCAAAATCACATATGTGTATTGTAATGATTGATATGTGACGCAAAAGTTTTGATCTGTCTGTCTGTCTGTCTGTCTGTCTGTCTGTCTGTCTGTCCGCCGGCCGTAACAATACCCCAAACGGCACCAAACGATACCGCAAATGGCCAACCCTATCCGCAGCACCCGCCAATATTGCTTAAATTTCAGCGTTCATACTTGTGTGATTGTCAATTAAAAAGAAATTATTGCGCATATCTGAGGCACCAGAACAACACGTAAATATTTTGTATGTGCGTCTTTATACTATAGAGAAGGTCCACAAAATTAATTCTAACGACCGTAGCGTTTATCACGCTGCACTGGCAATGCAATGCGATGATCAAAAAGGCAAGTGTTTTCAACGCTATGCTAAGATGACACAGTGGTGGCACCTGCCCATCGCTTTGCGTTCAACACCTTATCACATCTGCGATAGGCGCGCGCCTTCCTTCGTTTTCGAAGATAACTGCCAGGTAGCGCTCGTGTCTAACGTGTCTCTATCCGCTCGTTCGCCTTCACTGCACAGATCTAGACTTTCTAACGCAGCGCCTCCAGAATACCATTCACCAATTTTCTCGCGCAGAACATCAAATAAACGTTTTGTTGACTCTCTCCAGACGTAAGACTATCGTCTTTCGACAACACTTGCAGTGAAACATGCAAATACGGAGCCAATTTCTTTTTTACTCGCACATTCCTTCTCTGCTAAGCGGCACAAATCTTCCCTATCTTATTGGCAGCCGGGAAAACAACGTTAACTCCATATCTAATTCCCTTTTTTTAACCTCTGAGATATACGCTATAAATGTACGCTACACGTACGCCACGTGTCTACTCATTGCTTTCCTTCTTCCTATCGTCTTCACGGCTTCCGTCTTGATTGATTTGTGGGGTTTAACGTCCCAAAACCACGATATGATTATGAGAGACGCCGCAGTGGAGGGCTCCGGAAATTTTGACCACCTGGGGTTCTTTAACATGCACCCAATTCTGAGCACACGGGCCTACAACATTTCCGCCTCCATCGGAAATGCAGCCGCCGCAGCCGGGATTCGAACCCGCGACGGCTTCCGTCTTTTCCGCCGTCGTGCACACCTTCCATTGTCGGTAAGCGTCTGCGGTGTCCAGACTTGCGCACATGTTTTCTTGCGCACGTGTTTTCACGCTCCATCTCTTTAGAGCATGTATGTATTCCGCACTTTTTTCTCTACAATAAACATCTAGTGATCTTAAGCTCTCGGGCTCTTTCTTACGAAAGTACTTGGCACCTTATAGCAGTCGTTGCTGAGCAAGTGCAGAATGATTTTCTGCCTTTATTGTGAGGTATCAGTGGTTGTAGTTGAGTCGCACAAGTGTAGCTTCGCCGTTCACATTGATTGCGTGACAGAATACTACGCCAAAGTTATTCTCTGAAAATGACTCTATAAAGGAGGCAGCCTGAAAAGTAAAGCTGATTACTTCAGTGGTTGAACACTACAGGAACACTTCTACGTAGTGGCGGCAGCGATAGCAATTCACCAGTCCAATTATAGGCCTGTAAAAATTTGGCGAGTACAGGCTGTCGCAACAGAAAACGGCGCACAAGGCCACATAGAGCCGATTAAATGAAATGCATAAAGAAACGATGCTGTAATGATTAATCGCCATTACCAGAGAACTGCTCGGACCTTTTCACGTAGCACAAAAGAGACGCTGTGTTAGACCGCGCTCGCTGGACAGCTTTGGGCGGCGTAGGTCTTGTCTTGTCATGTCGCCTAGGAGATCTTGGCTCATACCCACATGGGGGATTGGCTACACTGTACCTCATAATAGATATTTTTTACAGCACTTGCTACAAAAAGAAAGAGAAATTAGATAGGAACAATAAAAATGTTTTTTTGAAAAAACGTGAAAAAGTGCAGAAGAATGCGATAAACCAGAATACATAAAAAATTAACAAGAATGAGGAAGGGGGACAAAGAATCGGATATATCTGGCAGTACCACTAGCAGCGTATCCTTCCGGTTGCCTCAATGAATTTATGTAGCGCTGACAGAATAGCACTGCGGCCCACACCCAACTGATTGCCTCCAAACGATAGTAGGGTGGATGTATTGACTGGCAATACGAGCATACCAATCGGTCTTTCAAGAATTATTCGAGACAGTGAGGCGAAGCGGCGGCATGTGAGAAGAAAGCGATCTATTGCTTCCGGTTCATTGCAAACTGCACATAGGTTAGTTAATGAAAATCCTGATTTGTTGAGATAAAAATTTAATCGAGGAACTCTACAGCGAAAGCTTGTGAGGGTTACCCTACATTGACGGGAAAGCATTTTGCGGTGTTCCATGTGAATTGCAAGTGCCGAAATTCTTCAGATTGTAAAAGCAACGTTTCGTTGATTTTCAAGATTAACAGTCGTTTGAATCGTTCGGCAGTAATAAAAGGAAACTGTGGAGCTACAAGCACCACCAGGAAATTTAAAGATGCCGAAGCGAGTGAATCAGCAATTTCATTTAGTACAATTCCAGAATGTTCATATAGTGGTTTTGGGACGTTAAACCCCACATATCAATCAATCAATCAATTCCAGAATGCCCGGCGACCCAAATAAACCAAACTTCTGATAGGCTATGCGGTACGAGAGACCAAAATATCATGAGAAGAGGAGACTGCTTTGCGTACGTTAGATGTGTACATACAGACGAAGCATCTGAAATAATAGCTTTTAATTGCTGATAATTTAGTTTTCGAAAAGCCGATGTAATAGCGGCGTAGGTATGCTAGAACCAACCGTTGCTTCTTTTTTTACCTTCTTGAACCAAACAAAAAGATGGTGGAAATATTAAAACGTTTGGAAGGCTTACAGCGCAGAAACAGTGTTGGGCTTCTGTGATGTTTGTTAAAAAAGCATCATCATGGCCTTCACTACATGTGCTACAGTACCACAAACGATCGATGTAAAGATACAAAACAAATAAAGTGGTTAATTGAAGACATCCTCTGAGATTTACGTTCAAAGAATTAATCGCGATATAATCATGAGGCACACCGGATTAGTTTTGATGATCGGGGAGAACCTAAGTTCAGCTGGAAACAGAGGAACGACATGGCCGGTATCATGGGGGCTGAAAACTGAGATGCGTCAAGAAATTCTAGGGAAGATGAAGACAGTGAATAAATATGCAAGGCGAAAATTGAGAGATAAAAAAAGGCAGATCCTACGTAGAGTAGGAATCGATGATATGCGAAGCATGAATGAGGAAGGTTGATATGTCACTTTAAAATCGACAACGTTACAAGGCGCACAGATGCAGTATACAGTAAACACAAGTAGAAATGTGATGCGCACTCAGGTATCTAGATAAGATGCAAGTATGTTGCTTATAGTCACGTAATGATGGCACCAAAAACGTTTGCGATACCAGACCCAACAGTAGTATACAGGCATGTAAATTATGCCATGCATGACTTCTATGTCATGATTATCATGCTTTTGCCGGACATTTGTGTTCGTCATCCATTCCCGTCACGTAAAACCAGTTTTAGTACATGTGAAGCTGGCGAAACGACCATGAGCACACTATGAGCGTAGCATGTAGTCATGTTTTACATGACACGCATCTCAAGATTATCATGATTGAATGTGTCATTTACCGTCGTCGTCTATTTAGATCACGTAATACTGAATTTGGTATATGTGAAGCTAGCGAAACGGCCACGAGCGCGCTATGAGTGTAGCATGTAGTCATGTTTTACATGACACGCATATCATTATTATCATGCTTGGACGTGTCCTTTACCTTCGTCGTTCATTCACGTCCCGTAATACCAAATTTGGTATATGTGAAGCTATCGAAACGGCAGCGAGGGCATCATGAGCGTGGTATGTAGTCATGTTCTTACATGATACACAAACCCGTCTGACGGTGCGACACATCGACGATGGCGAGGCACCCGAGGTCGGAGGACATAATACCTCTGCGACGACGATAACAGATCCCGAGGCCTTACAGGAGGACTGCAAGGACATCATGGTTTCTTTACACGAGATCCTTAACCACTATAAAAAAACTCGATAACGTTACCTACCACCCAACATGCAGCTAGATTGGTCTCAGGCGTCTGATCTGAGGCGTCTGCAGACCGACACATTTGAGAATCCCCGACACCTGCATAGACTGTGTCCCTCGCTTCACCCGTCGCCCGGCTGTCCGTGGTGCGGGCACGAGACAGCCGACATGGCGCATATACTTGAGAGTGCGAGTGTGGTGTTCGCCGCCACTACTCGGACGAGCGTGTGTGTACCGCAGGACGACTGGCTGAGCGGTGGCGAGCCACCCTT
The DNA here is from genome assembly GCA_013436015.1 of Rhipicephalus annulatus. Classification (NCBI taxonomy): domain Eukaryota; kingdom Metazoa; phylum Arthropoda; class Arachnida; order Ixodida; family Ixodidae; genus Rhipicephalus; species Rhipicephalus annulatus. The sequence goes on along the minus strand of WOVY01011876.1, from coordinate 249,654 downwards.
CTCAGCCCACGTGCAGTGGACCAAATCTGGACTGCCCTGCGAGCCAGGCCTATCGCCGAGGACATCGCACGATGCTCCGCGGACGACGGCTACTGGAGGCCTAGCCCGGGTCAGTGATTCCTCATTGGATCCTTAATAAAGGTAATTACCTGCCTACCTTACATGATACGCATGTCATGATTATCATGTTTGCACCGGCCATTTACCTTCCCCATCCATTAACGCCAAGTAATACAACACTTAATATATGTGAAGCGAGCGAAACGGCCGCAAGCACATCACGAGCCGTGTTTTGCATGACATGGATGTCATGATCATCATGTTTAGACGTGTCATTTACATTCGTCGTCTATTTTCCGTCACGTGATACCAAATTTGGTATATGTGAAGCTAACGAAACTTCCGCGAGCGTGCTATGAGCGTAGAATGTAGCCATGCTTTGCATGACACACATGCCATGACTATCATATTTGAACGTATCATTTACCTTAATCGTCTATCCACGTCACGTAATACCAAACTTGGTGTACGTGAAGCTTAGCGAAACGACTGTGAGCGCGTCATGAGCGTTTGGCGTGTAGTTGTGACTTACATGACATGCATGTCATGATTTACACTTTAGGCCTGCCACTTATGTTCGTCATGCAGTCATGTCATACCATACCAGTTTTGTAATATGCGATGTGAAAAAACACCGCAAGAGCAGAGAAAGAATGACATGTAAATCATGACATTCATGACCTACATATCATGATTTTCATGTTATGACTAGTTAGTTTTGCTCGTCATGTTATGCCACAAATATTTTGGTATAGATCTCATCATTGAAACAGCCAGGAGAGCTAAAAGTCGTAAGTGGCTAGATAGATAGATAGATAGATAGATAGATAGATAGATAGATAGATAGATAGATAGATAGATAGATAGATAGATAGATAGATAGATAGATAGATCCGCTTAAAGTCGCCAAAGTTCGCTAAGAAATACTTCGCTTTTAACATGCATACCATGCCTTGTCGAATTTGTTTCATGTGAAGCAGTAAGTGAGTAATTGTCTCTATACTGATCTTTTCACACTAAGAAAAAAAAAGAAAAAAAGGCTTAAAAGGAACATCAACTATACTGCTTTTAAAGGGTGACTTATAGTGTGATGTAGAGCCAGTGCTCACGTTAGAACGAAGTCGTTAGTATTATTCAAACAAAGTGCATTTTACGATGAAATAGGCTGCGGCGGCTGCATTTCCGATGGAGGCGGAAATGTTGTAGGCCCGTGTGCTCAGATTTGGGTGCACGTTAAAGAACCCCAGGTGGTCTAAATTTCCGGAGCCCTCCACTACGGCGTCTCTCATAATCATATAGTGGTTTTGGGACGTTAAACCCCACATATCAATCAATTTACGATGAAATAATGTGATTTTCATACGTAACTTTCGCTAGTACATTTTTACATGGTCCAATAACGCTAGAATATAGGTGGCTGAAGCATAGGAATGAGCTCCCCTAGCATCACTTAGTGACGCTGCGACTCTGAACAGGTAGCGCCTATTCTGGCAGAAATATGGCAACTGAGAATATACGTCGCGTGTTTTTCCCTCCTCCCTATAGCGCTATCCGCTTCCAGTGCCACATTTGCAACGCCGCGCAATGCACCGCTTGAAAATGATCCACCAGCTGGTTAGGCGCTTCGAAAAGCGAACGTAATCAAAGCAGAAAACTGCGTTAATAACTTTTACGACGTGGGGCAGACGACGGACAGAAACGACGCCCGATTTAATGCGAAATACATTTTCGAAGCCTCCGACATTGCCATGCACGACTGTATACGTCGAGGAAAGCTTCATTCTGTGATACAATCAATAATTTTCTATATTCCCGGCGAAAGGAAGACACGCACTCGATTGACGTCCTACGTTGTCGGCGACGAAAAACATGATTGTTGTTTGGATGTGCATGCTGGCAGTAGCAGACGTGCACTGTCATGAACGAACTTTCGAGGAGCACGAAAAAGAAGAGAAATGAAACAAAGATTACGCGGCCATTAAACTAAAAAGCCTGATAAGGTTAGAGTCACGTCCTCAGTACCACTAGATCATCACCCGCTGGCTTCGCCGAAGGAACGCTGCGAAGCAAGTTGAACTGCTCGCTTTTTCTTGTTTTTTTTGTTTTCGCGCTGTCTTTTCATGAGAATATAGACTTCACAGGTGTAAGACCTGCTGCGCAAACGGGACTCCGCCTCTGTGCCAGAGGTGCCGAATTTCAGGAACGATGTGCTATGCGGTGCGCGACGAGCGCACACGTAAACGCGCACTCCAAGCATTGTATACAGAGTGTAACACGCACACGCGAGGTGCGCGTAAAAGAAAACCAAGCAATATCTGAAGGTGATAACTACAATTCATAAATTAAGTGCCAGTTAGATTAGTTACATGCGACACAAATAGAACAAACGAGCAAAACGATGTGAAAGTATGCTGAAAATGCACACACGGTCGTTCCGGCTCAACGATGCAGCCTTCCCGACGCGTGAATCTCTGGAGGCGAACCTTAGACAGCGTGTGAAGTTCAGTTCAAAGCAGCCAACAACGCAACGCTAACCGCGGTATGACGCATGCGAGTGTGAACAGTCAACAACGACAGCTACGTCTCACAAACACAAGGAATCAAAACACAAGTTCAGATTTTAGATTCAGATTCAGATGTTTTATTTGTACGAATACAAGAATGTGACTTGTGTTTAGTATACAAAAGGAGGTCCCAAATTCAAAGATTGTATCGGGACCTCCTGTTAAGGGCAAGTTGAGGTAAACACTGTTAGAGGCAACAATAAGCAATAATCGAAATTATAAACTAAGCATAATTGCAACAGAACATTGAATATATATATATATATATATATATATATATATATATATATATATATATACACCATACATACACATACAATATATACATACCAAAGGTAAACAAACATAAAAGAAAACCAAATGAATCAATGAGTAATGTGAAGAGTATAACTGAAAAAGAATACAAAAGGTTGTAATACATAACATGTGGACATTCACACAAGGTAGCGCTATGGTAAGCAACAGTAAAACTAGGCATGCATAATGTGTGATTTTAGTTTTTTCTTTTAGTGATGCAAGTTTCTAGCATTTTTAATAACAGATGGTATTGTGTTCCAAAATGCTAGAGATGAAAATTCAGCAGTTAGTTTGCCATAATTAGTACGTACCTTAGGCAAAAGGACGTTGTTAGAAGTACGGAAGCTTGGGCCAGTTGTTTCAACATGCACCCGTAACTGGACTTTCCCAATGTGAGAAAACAGCCAGCTGTTACTACTGCAGTTGTTACACGGACGCGCTGTGTTACGTACTAATTCAGGTAGTCAAAACAAATGATTTTAAGCAGATTGAGTCAATCAAAACGGAAGGCGAGACAGAGCTAAAACTTTATTCCTTTAAATGCAGTGATCCACGCTTGCTTTCTTTCTCTCTCGTACGACTTGTGCGGTAACCGTTAGTTTTGCAATCGGATCGCGTGCCTTTCGTACTGTCTACTCTGTCATGGCACACAGGAATACTTCGGGCCTCGCTTCCGCTTTCGTGGGATTGTTTCTACTATCGCCGTAACGCAGCTTTGCAAAGCAAGCCTTTCGGTTCAGCGTATCAAGCTCACGGCACAGCGCCGTAGTTCCCTGCACCGACCGAAAACGCGTATACGCACGCTTGCCGCCGCTGCCGGCGGCCGGTGAAACGGGCTCAATCGGCCGCGCCCTCTGTCGTGGTTATCCCCAGTTTCCTCAGATCTTGCCACAGAGCCGCAGCGTGGTGTTATCGTCACTCCACAAACTTGAGCTTGGGGTCCGTATACAAACGTAATATTTCTTGCACTGATATAAAAGTGGAGCCAAAACTGTAAGCACAATTACCGTTAACCTGACATGATGTCTTTATAACAGTAGTACATCATCATCATTATTATCAGCCTGATTACACCCACTCCAGGACAAAGGCCCCTTCCGTAGTCCCCCAGTAAACTATGTCCTGTGCTTACTGCTGACACTACATACCCGTAAACCTCCTAATCTCATATGCCCATCTAACTTTCTGTCTCCCCCTCACCCGCTTGTTTTCTCTGGGAATCCAGTAAGTTACTCTTAATGACCAGCGGTCATCTTGCCTTGGCGCTACGTGCCCTGCCCATGACCATTTCTTTTTTTAGCTTTCGACTATGGACGGACTGACGGATGCTTCACCCCACTCATCATCATTCACTCCGTGGATGTGCTGTGATTTTTTTTTCTCTTCTCTTCTCCTCTCGGTTACGCCACATGCAAGACAATGTTTATACTAAGAGAAGCTTCGCCCCTAAAAATCGGGCAATCGTCCCCGTGCGAGCTGCTATCTTCAAGGCAAATTGCGAAGCTCTCTGCGAGCTGCTGTAACGACAGCATTGAAGTTTCCTCCGCACTCGCTATCCGTCTTCTTATCGACATGGTGCATGTATGGCTTCGTAGATGTGAACTTGTAACATACACGCTCAAAAACGCCACTAACAACGCATGTGCTTGAAGTATTACGTGCCCGGTGATGCCTCCTTCCGAAATGCGCGCTCACGCTTCTCACTTGGTTCACCTGCCGGCCGCCACGTGATTGGCCAGCTTGCGTCACGTGATTCGTCTTCCCGGTCAGATCGCGCCATGCTCTCACTTCGAAGCCACAGCGGTCGGTAGCCCTCCGAGTCAGAGGCTGACGCTCTGAAACAACTAACCGAAGGTAAGTCCTAGCGCTCGAATTCCGCAACCAAACGCGCAGCCACTTTACAGAGCGGTCGTGAACGCCCAACTGAATGTGCCGTAAGCAAAAGCTATCCTACATTGCAATTTTTTTGCGGCTAGTAATCTCTGAAAACTCCCTCGCGTGTAAAATAACATACACAACTCACTATTTCTGCCACAATGACAGGAAACACCCAGAGAGAATAACGCACACGCTTTTGTGTTCGCAATGCTCTTGGACTATAGGTGGCGCGCCGTGCAATCCAAGATGGCTGCGGGAGGAGGTTTAACCCCTAAACTCGCATAGGAAATGATAGGACGCACGGACGTACGCCCCGTGCCGCTTTTATCGGATGAGCGTTTGATCGTCGAATGAATGTACGTCGGACCAAAGTACTTTCCCAAACGATAGGAACTTCTCAGTCTTCGCTACCTCCTTTCTTGCTGCAGTGCGAAGGGTGGTGATATCAGCTGATCGACCGTGCATCAACGACGCCTTGCGTGATCCTGCGCGTGCTACAGAAAACTGCGCGAACGCGAATTGGCATGTGAACTGAACGGCACTTTGAGATAATTTGTGCTGAGTTTGCCTGACGAATTCGCCGCAGTAGTGGGTCACTAGCGAGTATCGCTGTCGTGGCTGCGCGGAACCGAATGTTTAACGTTGCGATAGTTCGCAAACATATTATGCCGTCATCACTACTTGCACTGTAAACACCATGTATTTGCTTCTTCAACGAAACACAATGTCATGATGTGGATTGTGTGGCCCGTGACGGGGCGAAGAGGGAACGGCAATTCTGCTTTTCCTTGTCTTCGCCTTGGAGGCGAAGACGAGGAAAAGGAAGCGCGAGCGGGGCGTGCGGCTCGAGCAGTTGGAGCGTGACAGTTGGAACGGCAGCTGCTGGTCGGCGGTTCGGGTCGCGACATCGCTGAACCAGGTGTCCGGCAGCCTTGCGGATCTGGTGAGCTGGCTTCCTGCTTCGGGCTGCGTCAGTCAACCAGGTGTCCGGCAGCCTTGCGGACCTGGTGAGCTGGCTTCCTGCTTCGGGCTGCGTCACTCAACCAGGTGTCTGGCAGCCTTGCGGACTTGGTGAGCTGGCTTCCTGCTTCGGCCTGCGTCACTCAACCAGGTGTCCGGCAGCCTTGCGGACCTGGTGAGCTGGTTTCCCGCTCTGTGGCCGGCGCTGACACGGGGACCGGCAGCATAGTCTGTTCGTGGCCTGAGGTCCTGGGGCCCGAGTGGTGGCACGAGGTGGCCACGGCTCATGTTGGCGACGGGCCATTAACCTGCACTGCAGTGGCCTGGTGATCTACCGGCCTGCAGCACCATCATCACCACCTCACCACGGTCAAGGCAGCGTGACTGCACAAGGAACACCGGTGACGACCGACCTCGCCGCAGCGGCAACAGTCATAACGGCGAGTAGGACAGTTCGTGTGCCGAGGCGCGTAGGACGTTTGCCATGTAAATAAGGAACGCTATAGTGTGTTGTGTGTGAATTGTAAGAGTGATCGGTTGTGTTAAAGTCTGTGTTGTGTGTACAGAGTCACCTGACTGCCGGTTGATTTATTCCGGATCCTGGGCCCACATTACACCATCACACACAACAATGTACAAGCATTTAACTGCCCATTAAGTAGCGCTTGCGTCACAGCCATTATCACTTTAACAATATGCAATTCACTGCGCTCGAATGTAGCTGGTTCCATCCGCACGATCGCGACAAGGAAATAGAAACAAATACACGCGTACGCTTTTCGCAACGTCGAAATTCTGAAAGTTCGTCGTACAACAACGTCGTTTGGATGGTACCGGTGAAGTGCAGGAGAAGTTAGCTGATAGTCTTGGACTCTAGTCGCAACTGCACGTTTTATTGCACTAAACATTTCGCTTCGCTGGTCGAGCTCGAGCATGTTGGTGGCTTGTGGCGCTTCGTAATGTCCACTGTAATTGAGCTACATGCAACACACAAGAAAAACTATGCTTTTATTTTGAGCTCCCTGAAGTATATTATTACAATAAGTAGAATGAAACTGAATTACGAGCGTAAAAAAACACACAATAATGCACGAGGGGACGTGAAGTGCAACTCGCAGCTGGTGAGTTAGCAGCTGATCATTCATTGTCGCTGTCATTCTCGGTGCGTTCTACGTCCAGTGAAAAATCCTCGACATCAAGATGGTTTTTTTGAATACCACTGCTGAAAGTAATCTCAGGAATTTTCTCCACTGAAGGACCTCGATAACACTAACAACGCGTAACTCACCACGCGCAACAACAACACAGCGTCACTCAGCACGTTTATCTGGCGGTGCGGAGATCATTTCACTCTGAAACCCGTTGACAAGTGAATTGCTTGCAGTGTGCAGTCATCTGTCAACAAACGCATAAAAACAAGTGGCTCATCGTTGGCCATGCTTTTCGAGAGCAAATCACGGGCCCATGCGACTTCCCACGTACATTGCATGTTATGGGATTCATGCACTACAAAAGCACTGGCAAATGCTATAAGAACGTATAACTAGGAGAGTTTCAACTAAAATTTCAGACAATAACATTAAACTATCTGAAGCGGCTGCAGAAGATCTCGCGAAGCTGATATGTGTACTCTGCGGGCTATAATCGAACGCGTGAGTTGCCACGTATTTTCACGAAAACTTTGCGTCTCGTTAGAACGAATCAAATTTGTGGCATCACGGATGGTTCCGTATATTCAGTGATGCACAAAACATACAAAGTGGTTCGTGTTCATTTCTTGCTAAGGCGTCGATACTGAGGCTAGCACCGCCGAACAAGGAAACGTCTGCCTACTATAATCAACCTCTAGAGGACGCTGCGGAATGCCGATAGGCGGCGAGACAGTCTATGAACTTTGCAAGTAGGAACTGCTAAATGTTCCTTTTGCCGCAGTGCGAAGGATGGGAGGGGGGGGGGGTCAGCTGATTGACTGCATCAACGATGCCTTGCGTAATCCTGTGTATGCTACAGAAAACTGCGTGAACTAGAATGGATGTATGAACTGAACGGCACTCCGAGGTAATTGGTACGGAGGCTGCTGGACGGATTTGCCGCAGTAGTATAGGCCGCGCGGCGTACTACTTCGGCAATTCCGCAGTTCCATGCATACAGTCGCGTCATTGTGGCTGCACGGGACCGAATGTTTAACGTGGCGATGCTTTGCAAACATACGACGCGGTCGTCATTATTTGCGCTGTCAGCAATATGGAGTTCCTTCTTTGACGGCTGACCACAAGCATTTAACTTCCGATTGAGTACCGCTTGTGTCACATTCATGCTCTCACTCTACGCATGCGTAATTCACTGCACTGGGATGTTGCGGGCTCTATAAGCGGGAGATGGAGCCCGCAAACATATTGAAAAGAGTACACACGTGTGATTCTTGCATTGTCAAAATTGTGAAAATTCATTGAACAACAACGTGTTTTGGATGGTAGAGGTGAAGTGCAGGAGAAGTTTGGAGAGAAGCGTGGACTGTCGTAACTGCACGTTTCATCGTTCAAACCAATTCGCTTCGCCGGTTGAGCTCGAACGTGTTGGCGGCATGTAGCACTCCATAAAATCCATTGTAATCGGGCTACATGCAATGCACAAGAAAAACTTTGCTTTTATTGTGACCTCGCTGAAAGTTATTATGCTATAAATGCAATAAAAGTGACTTACGAGCTTGAAAAACATTACCGCATAAAGGGACGTGAAGTGCAACTCGCTTCTCGTGAGTTAGCAGCTGATCGTTCACCGTTGCTGTCACTCTCAGCGCATTGACAAACCTTCTACGTCCAGCGCAAAATCCTCGTCGTCACGATGATTGCTTTCAACATCACTTCTGAAAGAAATCTGAGGAATTTCCTCCACCGAACGACTTGGACAACACCGCATCACTCCCCACGTTTATATGGGCGCGAAAAACACTTCGCTCTGAAACCCGTTGACGAGCAAATCGCTTGCAGTGTGCTGCCATCTGTCAACAAACGCACAATAACAAGTGGCGCATCGTTGGCCATGTTTTTGAGAGCAAATCACGGGCCCGTGCGACTTTCCACGCCCATTGATTGTTATGGGATTCATGCACTACAAAAGCACTGGCGAATGCTATACGAACGTAAAACAAGTAAGGCGAGTTTCAAGTGCAAAGGTCAGATACTAAAATTGAACTACGTAGCTACAGAAAATCTCGTGAAACTGGTATGCGTTCTCTGTTGGCTATAATCGAAAGTGCGAGTTCCCACATTTTTCACTTCATGAAAACTTCGTCTCGCAAGAACAAATCAGATTTATTTTCTCACGAATGGTACGGTTTGTTCACTGATGTACGAAATACGCAAAGAGTGTTAGTGTTCGTTTCTGGCTAACGTGTTAACACGGAGTCTAGCACATGCAGCAAAGGAGCATCTGCCAACTGACCCTCCTCGAGAGGACGCCCTGAAGTTCGCTTGGCGGCGCGACAGTCAACGGGAATTGCGAATTTGGAGAGGTTGTTTAGGGGTCCTTGAACACAAATTCAAAGGTTTGAACAAGCCGAGCACCCGAACGCTGTGCTATCTTATTGCAGTGCGAGACAACCGCGATGGGTAAAGAGCCAGGATCGTTGCAAGAAATGTGACAATAAGCAGAAATATGAAAAGGTAACTGTGTTACTTTATATGTGCACAAACTGTCCCCTGTCCTATGCTTTAAGTTATGTAGGAAGCAGATACAGGGTTGAAGCAGTGTTCTTTAGGCCTAACAAGTTATCTGGAATTTGTCTTCTCATTAGTAATATAGAGCTGAATGGCGTAAAAAGCGAAGGTTCTGGAACAAAGCATATCAAGTATATAGGTGTTTGACTTCTAAGTGTGGGGTGGTGTTCCGGATCCCTCCTACTTGTGGGAATCCTTATGTGGGGCCAACCAGCAGGTGTCAAAGTCAGCCTTTTAAGATAGCATAATCAGCCGCTGAAGAAATCGCACGTATTGCATCTGTGTATCACTGCTGCACATGTGGTTCTTTTCCAGTGTTTGCAGATACGAATGTTCTGTCTTTACACAAATGCAAGGTTACTCAAGAGGCCATAGAAGCCTTCTGTAGTATCGTAAGGGCGAAGGATAAGACGATGCATGGCCAGAACAAGAAGGAACAATGTTTATTCACGAGGCTGCTGTCTTGGTTTTAATACCCTGGCCCGAGGCCGGAGCATGCGCCGTGGCGAGGGGTGGAGGCACGTGTTATCGGTATGTTCTTCGGCGCGTGCACCTGATAATCTACGATATATCACTTCCTCCCCTCTGAGCTAGAACCTATCCGGCGGCTTGCGGGCACGGGTGGAGCGTCGGAGTGGGAGTGGTTCTGCCGTGGACCTTGGACTTGCTGGCTCGATGCCACCGCCAGACGCTTCCTCACCAGGCTCGGACAGACCGGCCTGGAGGGCTTCGCTGCTAGTTGACTGGATGCCGCTGGATGAGAGTGGCAATTGCTCCATGGCAATTGGCGTTTCGCACGGTTCTTCCTTAACCGGTGTCGACGAGTCGCGTGGTCGTACTTGATCGACGTGTCTACGTTGCACCCCCCTTGGCGTGTTAACGGTTAACAATCGCTTGCCTTCGACTTTTGTCACGGTTCCGGGTAGCCACCTTTGACCTAGCTGACTGTACTGTCGACTCCACACCTCCCTTCCTGGTGCAAACTCTTTCTTTCCAGAGTTCGGAACTCCGTTGACGGTAGCCTCCCTCTTCGCCCCGTCTTCCTCTGCCAGGTAGGTGCTCAGGCGGGTCCGTGGTTGGAATCCAAAAAGCCTTTCCGCGGGCGACTGCTCCTCTCGGGTCGGTGTGGTCCTGTAACGCAACAAAAATTTGGCAAGCCGACTTTGCAGCGTTCCCACCCGATTTTTCTTCAGGCCCTCCTTGATGGTGCGTACTGCCCGTTCCGCCAAACCGTTGGATTGCGGGTAGTATGGGGCCGTCGTTACGTGGCGCACCCCATTTTCCCGGAAGAACCGCGCTGTCTCTGCACTGGTGAATTGCGGACCATTATCCGACACGACAGTCCGTGGTATGCCAAATCGCGCGAAAATGCACCTAAGTGTGTCTACCGTAGTCGCTGCTGTCGCCGTCTTCAAGGGCACTGCTTCGATCCACTTAGTATCGGCGTCGACGAGAACGAAGATCATATGCCCTTCCACGGGACCAGCAAAATCCACGTGTAGGCGGTACCACCGTCTGTTGTTCTTTGGCCAGTTTGCCGGGACCTGCGCTGGGGGCATGGGCAAACACTGCACGCATTGGGGACACCGTTTTGCAAGCATTTCAATTTCACCGTCTAGCCCTGGGTACCAGAAAATTGAGCGCGCGAGGTTCTTCATTGCCGTCATGCCTGGGTGCGTATCGTGCAACTCTTTCAAAACAAATTGTCGGGCAGCTTTAGGCAGAACCACACGGTGGCCCCAGTAGAGTATCCCGTTACTCACGGCCAATTCATGCCTCCGTGCAAAATACGGTTGGTACTGCTGTTCCTCTGAACCGAGACGCCTTGGCCAGCCTTGCAAGATCCAAGTCTTCACTTGCTGAAGTACGTCATCTTTGCTGGTGTGGTCTGAAATACTCTGCGCAGACAAAACAAAATCATCCATAGCCTGCGCATACAGGACATATTCGGCTAGTTCATTTTCCCAGCCCTTATCGCGAACTGGTAATGGCAACCGGCTTAGAGCGTCGGCATTTCCATTTAGCTCTCCTTTTCTGTATTCCAAGTCGTATTGATAAGCTGCTAAGAGCAGCGCCCAACGTTGAATGCGGGCCGCTGCCATTTGCGGAATGGGTTTATCTGGACTTAGCAAACCAGTCAGAGGCTTGTGATCGGTCACCAGAGTGAACTTGTTGCCAAACAAATAATCTCGAAATTTTACAACGCCGAAGACAAGCGCTAGTGCCTCCTTTTCCAATTGTGAATAATTACGTTCCGCCGACGTTAGAGTTCTCGAGCGGAACGCTATGGAATGATCCACTCCTTGTATGCGGTGCGACAAAACTGCGCCTATACCCTCGGCCGACGCATCACACTCAAGCCGCAAGGGTCTTTGGGGGTCGTAATGCACAAGAAAGTTCGCCCTTCTCATGGCGCGCTTGGTTTCTTGGAATGCTGTTCTCTGTGCGGGCCCCCAACACCACAGTGCTCCTTTAGACAAGAGTCGGTGTAACGGGGCCAAAGTGGACGACAAGTTCGGTAGAAATTTGGAATAGTATGTGACCAGTCCTAAGAATGATTTAAGCTGGCTTACCGAAGTCGGTGGTGGTGCCGCTAGCACTGCTTCCAAATTGTCCTGCAGTGGGTGGAGGCCTTTTGCATCGATTCGGTGCCCTAGAAATACCACTTCTTTGTCCCGGAAGTGGCACTTCTCCTTGTTCAGTGTTAGGCCGTTCGCCCGAAGTCGTTCGAACACTTGCCGCAGTATCGTTGTGTCATACTCTTTTTCTGCTACAATAATGTCGTCCAGGTACACTTTCACCCCTGGTATACCCTGCAGCACGGCTTCTATGCGCCGCTGAAACAGCGCAGGCGCTGAGGCAATGCCAAAAGCCAAGCGGTTGTAGCAGAAGAGGCCTTTGTGTGTATTCAACACAGTTATCTTCTTAGCATCATCATCCAGGGGAAGCTGGTTGTATGCGTTTCGCAAGTCGAGTGTGGTGAACACTTCGCCTCCTGATAGCGCCGCAAAGATGTCGTCAATTTTCGGAAGCGGGTACTGCTCTGTTCTTGTCGCTGGATTAACTGTTAGCTTAAAGTCCCCACACAGCCGGATGTCTCCGTTCTTCTTTGCTACGGGCACGACCGGTGTTGCCCATTCAGACACGCTCACTGGGGACAGAACGCCCACTTCCACCAGTCGGTCAATTTCGGCGGAGACTTGCGCTCTCATGGCATACGGGACTGTCCGAGCCTTCAGAAATCGAGGTTGCGCACTTTCCTTGAGGTACAGCTTCACCGGTGGTCCCTTACAGCATCCGAGGTTCTCAAAGAGGTCCGGAAACTCGTCAAGAAGTGCGGTTAGCTGGCTGTCGGCGTGAACAACATTCACCGAAGACGACGTGCCTTCTACTAGCAACATGCCTGCTTTGCGAAATTCCTCTATCGTGTCCCTTCCGCACAAAAGGGGCCCTCGATGGTCCACCACTATCAGCGAACTGCTCACCGTTACTGGTCCAAGCTGTACCTGCATGTCTACCTTGCCAACGACCGGCAACGGTCCCAGGAAACATGAAAGGCGTAGTGGAGTTTTTTGCAGAGCCGGCCACCACTTGCGATGCTTCTTGTACAAACTTTTGGGAATCACGCTTACTGGTGATCCAGTATCGACAATCATTCGCAGCCTACGGCCTTCCCACGTTAAGGTGCGCTCGATTGGCTGCACCAAGCGCTTATTGGCGGAACTGTGTGCAACGAGAGCATACAACCTCTCTTCTTCGCTTTCACATTCGGTTCCGTCGACAGCGAACGTTCCTGACCTGGGGGTGTGGGGTCTTTTGCAAGCCCTAGCAAGATGCCCTCTTTTACCACATTGATGGCATATGGAACTGCGATGTCGACAGGACGCCGTTGCATGCGCCCCTTTGCATCTGTCGCATGAAAGGCTGCAATTCTTCCTCCACTGTCTGCCTTGTTGCTGTACCACGTTGACGCCGCCACCTTCGGTCCGGGCGTATGAAGTACGCATGCCCCGAGCGTCTTCGTTCGCTTTCTCAGAAGCTAAGGCGAATTCTTCGGCTTCTTCACGAGTCAAGTTCTTGCGGCCCAGCAGGCAACGGCGCGTTTCCTCATCCCGAATCCCACAAACGATTCGGTCCCGCAACATACGGTCCAGTGTCGCCCCGAAATTACAATTTACGGCCAGTCTTCTCAGTTCAGCAATGTAGTCCCGGACGCTTTCTTGCTCATCTTGTTTTCGCATAAAGAAAGAATAGCTTGCTGCTATTTCGTTTGCCTGAGGGTTGAAATGTTCTTCCAAGCATTTCACAACGTCATCGTACGTCAAGGAGTTGATGGCGACCCCCGGCTGGTGCCCTTGCAATATCCGGACGACACTGTCGCTCAACGATGAAACCAGTAGGGCCCGGCGTTTCGCTACGTCGGTAATATCGTTGCCCTCAAAGTAGGCTTCCAACCGGACACGATACGTGCTCCAGCTACTCACGGCGTCGTCGAAGGCAGGGGGTCGGGATCCCATTCTTCTGGTCTCAGCGTCGGAGTGCAATTAACCGGATCCCATCCTCGTCGCCACTGTAGTATCGTAAGGGCGAAGGATAAGACGATGCATGGCCAGAACAAGAAGGAACAATGTTTATTCACGAGGCTGCTGTCTTGGTTTTAATACCCTGGCCCGAGGCCGGAGCATGCGCCGTGGCGAGGGGTGGAGGCACGTGTTATCGGTATGTTCTTCGGCGCGTGCACCTGATAATCTACGATATATCACCTTCAGTAAAAAAAACGAAACGGGAGACACATGCGTTAGTCAGGCATTACTGTCATTGACGCGCAAAAAGAGTTTTAAATGCGGAGCATTTCTTATCGAACTTCAAGGACTTCGAGCGTCTGTCCGTTTGTCCATCTAGCTGCATACGGTGTTGTGCCCTTCAGATGGTATCGTTATTGATTCTATACCGAAATTAAGACGCAATAGCGTGACTGGATCATGTCAATGAATGACTGATCATATCATAAAAGTCATGACTATCTTTGATGAATGGTGTGATTTACACGGCACTCCTGTGGCCGTTTCCTTGACTTGATACATAAAACATTGGTATCACGAGACATTACTGCATATAAATACCAGGTGGTAATAAGAAATTCCTGACGTGCATGTCATGTACAACATGGTTTACATGCCGTGCTCATGGTGCACGGACAGCCGTTTCGCTAGCTTGATATACACCGAATTCGCTCACTAACTATACATCGCCCACCCACCAAAACTTCTACTCTTTTCGAGCTGATTTGATTGATTTGTGGGGTTTAACGTCCCAAAACCACTTCTGATTATGAGAGACGCCGTAGTGGAGGGCTCCGGAAATTTTGACCACCTGGGGTTCTTTAACGTGCACCCAAATCTGAGTACACGGGCCTACAACATTTCCGCCTCCATCGGAAATGCAGCCGCCGCAGCCGGGAATCGAACCCGCGACCTGCGGGTCAGCAGCCGAGTACCTTAGCCACTAGACCACCGCGGCGGGGCTACTCTTTTCAAGCTTGTATTGTGCGAAAGCACAGACTGTCACCCAAGGTGAGCATCCATTTCATTGGCAGATTTTGCTACCCCAAGTGAAATTGTCTGACGGCCGATGGTTATTCTAAACAACTAAGCAGCGCTCGGCAACCAGCATTGTCGACCAATCAATGGTGGCCCAAAAGTGGGGCTTTGATCGGCAACCAATTACGCTAGTTATTAGATGGTAGAACGCATTAAGCCAACGGTCAGCAAATCATAGGAAAATAGTCGACACCCTCGGGCGACCAAGTGTGGTCCTCCGTAGGGCTATGCTTTGCTACCTACCACGTTGACTGCAGGTATTACGAGCCAGCCGCAAGCCGACTGCATTATATCCGTGAGCGCATTTTTTCCTGCATCACCCGCATAATTTCTCGGTCAGCGAAAATTTCTTGTGTGAGAGTTAAGCGTCGCCTGTCCCTAGAGACCGCTTCCAATCACAACGCGCGTATCATAAATACATTCCGGAAATGTCACCTCATGGTGGCCTTCACACAACAGCTCGCTACCGCTTTTTTTGAAGGCGTCGTTAGCATGGTTACTACGAACCACGTGCGTTGAGTGGAAGATGCTCCCACGGTCACAGTGTTTAAGATACACACATACAATTTGGGCAGGGTCACTTCTCGGCTTGCATTCAAGACTCGTTCTACGGCTACGCCGGCACCCACCGCCCGTCACATTTTTGGTTCGCTAAAACGCGGCATGCTTTGCCACTTTTAGTTGCTGCCATACCATAGCCTCATTCGCAGCCTAAGTGTTGTGTTCATTGTTCTCAAAATACATCATTTAGAAAGTGTAATGATTTCTTTCTCGGAAAGTATAAAAAAAGTTTTTGCTGCTTTTAGCATTCCCTCGTATGGCCTAGCTACCACCATATGAATATTGCATGCTATTTCTCGCGTCCAGCCAATCAAAAGCGAATGGTGTTTGTCGTCACGTCAGATGACATTACGTCACTTCCCGTAACAATAATAGCCAATGTGTGTCGCCGTAGTCCAAAATCAAGGTAGCTTGTCTCTTAAATTAAAATTAAAACAGCGTCGATTACGGTGTTGCCATTTGCGCGACAATGACAGCGCGTTCCACAGCACCAGAAGAACTGATGAATACATGCTCGAACAGTGTCGCAGGGCCCCTTTCACGTAGGCACCACCATATTGCCTAGCGGGCGGCGCCGTCCCTGGTCTGGCACCCCACTGGAGCATGCGAAGCCCCACGTTTCTATGGAAGGCATTCGTACATTTGCAGTTGCTGTCGATTTCCATTGCGATAGCATTTATATGGAGCCTCTCGGTTGGATTTCACCACCGTCGTCGACGAACGCCGTCATTCAACTTATATGAGTACGTATATAGCTATGTAGATACGAAAATGCACGAAAGAAAAATAATCCAGAAATGGACTCCGTCGCGCTTAATAGAACGTCCAATCCCTCACTGGTGAGTGCGTGGCGTTAACCACTGAGCCACGAAGGAGCACCTCCTTCTCTGTTCAAACGGAGAGCTATTTTTACTCTACAACTTACCGCTGGTTATGCCGATCTCAGGGGAACTTGTGTTTTCAGCATTACCAGCGAGATGGCGCAACGATGGCGCGTCGCCAGATCGTCACGACGCGGTGACGCGGGCTCATGCGTTTTCTCCCACGTCTACTTTGCCCCACGGAGGGTGCGGTGGGGGGATAGACGCTCACGCGTGCAAGCGATTATCTCGCAGTAGAGAGAATCATAGGCCTTGGAATATCACCGAAACAATTCTGTTGTAGTTGCCGTGCGCACAAATGTTACTGCACTCGCTGCTCAGTCTCCGTTTGCGAAAAGGGCGGGCTTTTCAACAACCGAAACACTTGTTTGCGTTAATCTGTACCTGTGAGCACGTTTCGTGTGTCATTTGTGCGTTGGAAATGCGGGGCGCATTGCGATCGACTTGCCATTCTTCACGTGAAGTTACAATTTGTTGCTATCACATTCATTGCTTCGTCTTAGCGACAAAGTTGACATTTTTTCATTCTGGCGTGCTGAATTCTGTCTCAAAAGGTACAGTATAGGTAAAGAAGAAAACCGTGAAACGTCCTGAAAGGTTCGGGGTCAAATATAGTAATATGTGACGGCGCAAACATTTCGCAAGTGGTTGGTGTTATATGTTTTTGACACTCTTTCTGTTGGAAACACCTAAGAAAATTTCGACCCGTTCCAGCAGGGCAAGCAAGTGCTGGCATCCTTTGCAGACACAATGAATTTTTATATGCGAAGCAGCTATTTGACTAGCCTGTGTAACGCTGCCCCTCCATCCGCACTACTCCATTCACCGCAGGTGTTGGAGCAGTGCCAAGTAGGTCATGACCTCCTAGCAGTGCGCTGTGATGTATCTCTCTCTCGACAGTCGTGCACTCACCACGTGTCAGCTCTCTCTCACGTCCCCCTCTCTACCGCTCGAAACGCTAGAGCTGTTGCGACTCCGGGTCCTGCGGGTCTCAGTTTGGTAGCGGGCCCCCGTCCTAGGACCCATCGTCGAACAAGTCAGATGAGGCGCTCGTAAAATGACAACACTGTATTTACATGGTTAGTAACTGAGAAGGAGAACGAGAAGTCAAAACGGTACAAGAGAACTGTTGAACTGCAGAGCTTTGGAGCTTCAAAATACACAAGAGTCTTTCGTTTATATAGCGCCACGTTGCCAACGCTGGGCGCAAAGTCCACGGCTTCAGCCAATACGGCGCTCCATGGTCTAGATGCTCCACCCACGAATGAGGGGAAAGACACCACACAATGCATGAGGAGAGGGCACAGTCTACACGATGCCCAAATATGGTCACAAACGCACTGCACCGACGTTTTTGCACACGTCACCAAGTTTCGCGCACGTCCGATAATATTGGCTTCGAAGACTCTTCCGGCAGGTGGGTGAGGTTGGAAAAACCGGCTGCCAGTACACGTGTCAAACTTGCCTGACTGTTTGGGTAGGACAATGTAGTGGTGGGCCAGCATATCTTCAAAATATGCCACCCCATTCAGCCGATCCTATGGAGAAAGGGGAAAAGGAATAGTCAACTAATCCCTTGTCGCTGAGGCGGGCTCCCGCAAGGCTGCAGAACATAGTGCATTATCCTTTTCTTCACACCCACATTCCATCCTGGTTGTTTGCTGAAGGTGTGGCGTAGCAGCGCATATCCCGGGGCTCCGATTGTCCTCGCAAGATGCAGCCACAACCAATTTGGTTTTAGCTTGCAGCCTGAACTGCAAATACCATGCTGGTTCCGAGATTTCCAGATCCTCGGTGACCTCGAAAATGGCCCAGCTGCCTCCGTGTCTGCTTCGAAAGCCTTGCTCGCAGCAAACACAATGGCCTTTCTTGGCTCGTGTGCCTTCCTTGCGCAGACTGGTCCTGGCCCCTTTTCACGTTTTGCTGACAGGAAACCAACCCGTCTTGACAGCACACCCTCGCTTGGAATGCGTCGACATATTTTCCACCAGTTCACAAAGGCCGAAAAAATTCAATAATTATGACGGTTGTAGCAGAGCCCACTCCTCACGTGGGCATCATCTCTCCCGCGCCTCGTCTCTTCATCTGTCGGCGAGAAGAAGCCGTGAGGTGGCATTGAAAATCTCGTGGCCCCGACAATGTGGTCAGCATGCCGTTGCTTGCAGCGCGATCGCGCCGACGGGCGGGACACTGTCGCGGCATGCTTCACGCTAGTGTGCGCGTACCTTTTCCGGCTGTGACCAGTGTTGCGAGGGTTAGCGAAGTCGATCGCGTTTGCGAATGGCGACGTCAACACCAATGAGGTGCGAGCCAGAGAAGTCGAATGCAAGTGTCGGCAGTGGAAGACCAGCGACATCGAAGAGGCACGAGTCAAGAATATCGATCGCGTTCGAGGATACAGACGGCGCGCGGGTAACACCGACGTGACGCGAGCCAAAGAAGCCGAGCGCAAGTGTCTTCAACGCGTCCGTGTCTTTGCGTTTCAAACAAAGGTTTACTCGAGTAAACGCTGCACAGAGTTTCGCTTCAAACCGTTCTTTCAGCACCCGCGTCGACGCCAGTTTGAACCGGGTGAACGCCGTACGCATCGATGCTACTTCGCATCCAATCAGGGTTCCCTTCGGGGAAGTGGTGCATAGTTTTTTTCTTGGACTGATATTTAAGTTTAGTTTTCACTCCTCGGGGTTTGTGCTGTCACAGAAATGTTTTGGCGATGATGACATTTGTTTGTTGCTTACATACTTTTGCCTATATTTTGCCCGACCTTTGACGAACCCTTCTTACGCTCTCGTTTATTGCCCACTGGTGTGGACCAAATTATAACTACAGGCGATGGTACTCAAACAAGCCAAAGGGAGTTATGATTGCCGTTTTCGAGACGTCATCCGGATGGACGGGTGTGGTTGTGTAGGCCTTCAACGAGTCTTACACGGAGAACACGGGGCAGGCATGAATGAGATAGGTGAATTCTTCTATGTGGTGGACCGGGTACCTGTCCGGCATTGTGCGCGCGTTGAGGTCACGATGGCTGCCAGCCTTCAGTATTCATCGGGACAAGATGGAGTGGCGAAGCCCACGGACTGTCAGAGCGACGCCTGATTCGTTAGCGGAGCATGGCCTCAAACTCTGCTTTGGCTTTTGCCTATGTGCATGCGGTCCTGGGCGAGGCGACGGGCGCGGCAGAAAGCCAGGGTGCCTGGAGTGGTCCAAATGTAGTGCGCGGTGGTGTGCTGCACTTAGCGTGACAGTCCACTGGGGCGCGTCAATCCGGGAAATTCGGCGACTCTGAGCGTATCTATCTATCTATCTATCTATCTATCTATCTATCTATCTATCTATCTATCTATCTATCTATCTATCTATCTATCTATCTATCTATCTATCTATCTATCTATCTAATCTATCGAGCCGCCTGCTACATTTAGCTCTCCTGGCCGTTTCGATAATTTATTTCTTTATTTGCAATACTGCTACTCTCTTTCAAGAGCGTGGCAGTTGGACAGTACAATTGTTTTTCACACAAAAAAATAACAATAGAAAGCAGTAAAAGCAAACAGTTACAAGTATAACAACAGAAGATGAATATCGTCCATACAATTGAAGAATGAAGGAGTTGAATATAATAATAATTGACATAAAATGACCACAAAATATATTGCAAGTTCTGAATATTATGCAATGCTGTCATCAAACTGAATGCAAAAAAGAGCAAATGTATGGCGCTAAATGAAGGCTGGATGAATGTAATTACGATAACTTTAGTATCGAGACTTAAAATGTATTAAAAACTTGATTTGCAATCACCGAGAGCTTGTTTGAAAATGTCTAAATGATTCTTGAGTGCAGGTGTGAACAAATAAAGAAGAACGGAACCTGTGTCGCTTTAGCGCTACCGTGGCCCTTCACACACAGCTTCTGTTATACACGCACAGTTTTTTCTATTTGTGACGAAAATTCAGATAATGATTCTGTGTTGGGGATAGCAGCATCAAGTAGATTGCATTCTCCTATTGCGAGCGGGAACAAAAAATGGCAGCATATCCACGGAGTGAATGATGGAGAATGGGGCGAAGCATTCGTCCGTCCATGCGTCCGTCTGTGTGACCGTCCATGCGTCTGTTTGTGCGCCCGTCCCTGCGTTCTTTCATGCATCCGCCCCTGCGTCCGTTCATGCGTCCATCCATGCATCTGTTTGTGTGTCCGTTCGTTCATCTATTCAACACTCCAAGTCCCACCATCTCGCATCTTTTTATCATATATTCCCCATATAGAAGCACCGTCATCCAGCGGACATTCCAAGGACTAAACGAGAGGTGGCACACGCACACTTTCTTACGGCCTGCGCTTTGGGTCCACTTCCCACCTTTAACCACCTCGAGTTCATGGCATATTCTAGTTCACTGTATTCATGGCACTGCGACCAAACGCTCGCTAAACCTTTCGAAAACCAAGGAGGTTACGCCCAGCGAGTATAACGTAGCAACCTTTCCCTGTCAGATAGGGCTCAATTTACATGCCAATGGCTGCTAATGAGAAATGAGAGACAGGAGAATTCGGCTTTTACTTTCTTACGGCTTGCGCTTCGTATCTACTTCTCATTTTTAACCACCTTGAGTTCATTCATGGTATATACAAGTTCATTGTATTCATGGCACTGCGGCTCAACGCTCACTAAACCTTTCTAAAGCTAAGGAGGTTACACCCAGCGAGTATAATGTAGCATCCCTTTCTTGTCCGATAGTGCTCAATGTACATGCCAGTGGCTGCTAATGGGGATCGCAGCGTGCGCGTTGACTAAAAGCCGAATGCTCATGTCTCTCATTCCCCATTAGCAGCCATTGGCATGTACATTGAGCAGTATTTTTTATTGTTAAACAACGCGCAGAAGAAATCTCTCACTGGCACCACCTTGGAGGTCAAATGTTATACCTATTTCGGGTATGTGCCACTGGTGGTTACATACGAGGGACGCCCAAGCCACGCCATAAGGAGCTTCGCCCCTAATAAATACTTAAATGCCTCGCTTTCGCATACGTATTCTGTCAATGTGTGCGTATACTTACTGCATGTTTGTCTAGCCTGGGAACTTGAGACGTATTTGGAAGTATCTAGCCTGCAGTTATTTTTAAGTAGCTGGAACAGAAATTTTATGCGAGCATGTTTCGCTCTTGTGGACAGTGTCTGTAGGCCGGAGTGGATGAAAAGATATGATGGCGAATATAAGCGTCTGCATTTTTTGTGGATGAACCTAACAGCCTTCGTTTGTATCGCCTGTAATTTGCCTATGTTAGTCTGCGTACGCGGAAATCACACCGTGTTAGCGTATACGACAACTGGCCTCACAAATGATGTGTAAGCCAACAGCTTCCTTGATGTTGTTGAGAGCGCTAGACTTCGTTAAAAAAAATAGTTGGCGCAGCGCCTTCAAAGTAATATTATCTATGTGTTTGTCCCATTTAAGATCAGAAGTGAGTGTAACTCCTAGATATTTACGTTTCTCAACTTTATTAAGTGGAGTGCCGTTAATGGTGTATGTGTAGTTAGATGGTTTTCTTTTCCTGTCTACAGTCGATACCCATGATTTTTGTATTTTTATTTTCATCTACCATTTAGAGCACCAATCAGCTAAGACGGCTAAAGAATCGTTAAGTTTGATATGGTCGTTGTAAATATTAATTTCTTTATAAATGAGACAGTCGTCCGCGAATAATTTTATACTGCAAGCAACGTTATCAGTAATATCAATAATGTAGATTAGGAAGAGCAGAGGCCCAAGCACAGAGCCTTGAGGAACTCAGGATGTCACTGCAACCGTGTTAGAAAACGTTTGTTCGTAAAATACGAATTGTGATTGGCTAAATAGGAAACCTTTTTTCCAGGAAGAAATTTCCCCTATTCCAAAAACAGGTTTGATTTTAGCTATTATTTTG
This sequence comes from Rhipicephalus annulatus, assembly GCA_013436015.1. Taxonomy (NCBI): domain Eukaryota; kingdom Metazoa; phylum Arthropoda; class Arachnida; order Ixodida; family Ixodidae; genus Rhipicephalus; species Rhipicephalus annulatus. The sequence continues at coordinate 227,204 of WOVY01011876.1, read as the reverse complement.
CTGTGACACACACAGTCAAATGCCTTAGACAGGTCGAATAAAATTAAGTCAGTTTGGCCACGGATGTGAACTGTAGCAGCAAGATAGTGAACTAGTTCAGTAAGCTCGGTAACTGTCATCAAGCCACTTCTAAAGCTATGTTGGTTGGGAGAGAAAAAATAATGCGCTCTACGAATAATGTCATGTGTTTTAGGATTATGTGTTGAAAGAGTTTACGTGAAGTGCTGGTCAATGAGATAGGTCTGAAATTTGAAGGTAACGATGCGTTGCCTTCTTTGTCTATTCGTATCACTTTAGCCACTTTCCAATCGTTAGGAAGTTATGAGGTCTTGAGTGATTTTCGGAAAATAATACCTAGATACCGACTGCATCATTCGGCATATTTCTTTAGGAAACGGGTGGGTATACCGTCGGGGCCGCTACCTTTTTTGGGGTCGAGTTTTAGCAGCAAGTTGAAAATACCAGTGTCAGCGATATCTATTTTGTCCATTTTTATATCATGTTGCTGAATAATTGGTGGAATAACGTTATCAGCTACAGTAAACACTCATCGAAAAAAAATCGTTATATGTGTTGGCCTTAACCGTTTTTTTTCCAGGGAGGAGATGCGATGTTGTTTCCTTAGTGCAAAAGTGATTCCAGAACCTGCGGGATTATTGATAAGAAAAGTAGGCAACGTTACGTCGAAATAACGCTGTTTAGCAAGCTTAGGTTTAAGCTTGCATTCCACGATGGCATCTGGTAGATTCTGAATTCTCGATTCTCCCCTGCCTTTCGTTTTCATTGCTCTGCGTAACCTTTTCAAACGTCGCTGTGCCTGCAGTGACGTCACGTGTGATCCAAGGGTTATTTTTTGGTGGGAGCTTCATTTTTGTTGGTACGTAATGAGTGAAGCAATAAAGTACAACAGATTTGAAGAGAAGCCAAAGGTAATCGACATCTACCGAAGTATTCAAGCCCATTTCTGAGAAATTTTGAAATTCATGAGCTGGGTGAGTTTGTATGCTATCGTCATCAGATTTTTAAAAGTCTGTTACAACAGATGCAGAAAAATGTGTGGTTATGATATCACCAATCGGGATGAGGTGCATCGGTACGTCGTGGTCAGATATTCCCCTGCCTACACCGACTCTTATGCGGTTTATGTCGAAGTGGTCACTGAGAAATATGAGATCAAGTATGTTCTGAGTTACCCCGTGCGAGCGGGTAGGGTGCGAAACAACCTGATGAAGATTGAAGGTGAGCATGAGATCAAACAGTATGTCCGAAGCGGAGGACGAATTGTGCGTACTATCCCAGTTAATGTCTAGTAGATTAAAATCGCCCATGAGTACAACACGTGAACCAGATGCATGACTTTGCATGTAATCATAAATTGCATTTGATAGAATCATCCCCTGAATGGGGACTTCGATAAACACAACCTACGCATATGTTAGTACCATCACAAAGTAGCTTAAAAAAAGCTGTTTCGGCATTTTGCACCTCAGGAAGGGCCACAAAAGAAAGGCTTTTTTTTTAAACAGTAGTGCGATCCCACCACCATATGTTCTCCCTATCATATGTGATCATATGTGATCTTTCCGGATAACTGCATAATTTAATGGTGCAAACTCATCATCTAAAAATTTCGGGCATGAGCCACGTTTTTGTGACGACTGCTATGTGGGGTTCACGATCAATGATCAAATTTTCAAGTTCTTCAGGCTTATTAATCACACTTCGAGCATTGACCGTGAGCAGTGTTAGCTCGCCAATTTTGCAGCGCGAGGGGTAGTAGCTCCCTTTTTTGTTTCGTCACCGGGTATGTTTGTCGCCTTCGCTGTATGCGAAGTTTCTAAGCCAGCTCCCACGTGTGCTTTTTTCAGTGGAATCTTTTCATTGTTTTCGTTGCTACAAACATATGCGCGATTATTTATATACAGCTTTCCAAAAACTAAGGACACCTTATCTTTATTTTCTCGGTTCGCCTTCGCACTGTGCTGAAGTTTCTTCGATTGTCATGTACTGGTCTCGAAAAATCTCCTGCGATATATAGGCCTGTATCTCGAAGTTTATGTCCCCGTTTTAGTATTGAAGATTTGTCTCTTGAGTCTAGGAGCTTGAAAATTACCGGCCTAGTTTCGTTCGTATCAGCTCTACCAATCCGATGTATGCGTTCGACTGCTACTGGTTATAATTCTAGTGTGTCTTCAATTAATTTTTTGTTCACTGCATGCCCAAGAGTGAAGGGTGTCTCTCCTTCTACCCACGGAAAGCCATATATTATCAGGTTATCTTGCCTGCTACAATTCTCTAGATCATCAATTTTTTCTTGCAAAAGGCCCGATTACCGTTTTCATGCTTGCTACTTGTTCCTGAAAAGAACCCACTTTTTCTGAAAGAAAAACTGGATTTCATTGAATCCACTGTTCCGCTGTTCCTGAAAGAATCCACTGTTCCTGAAAAGAATCCACTTTAGGCTTGTGAGCAAGTCTAGTTTCTTGTCAATCTTGGTTAGGTGGTTTTCCTTTATCTCTTTTATATCCACGGCTATTTCCTTTAATTGTTGACTGGTTTCGGGGCCTGGATTTGTCTCAACGTTTTCCGCGAGTAATAATAGTTTAAGTATTGGTACAGCACAATCAATCACAAGAGCACATAGCCGTGGGCTCGGCAGCACACAGGAAAAGGTCGTTTGAATGGATACTCTTTCCATATCGCTTTCTCACCTGTAAGATGAAGACGAGCGGATTGTTAGGTGACTGCATTCCTTGAATGCTGCCATGCCCAATGGACCCATCTCGAGTGACGTGGTTCTTTACAGCCGGGTTGAGTGGTGGCGCTGAGCGCAGGTGATGCGCACACGTTATGCGACCAGAGTCCGCGCAGGTAGATGACGAGTGATACAGCATGGTATCCCATAACTTGATTGGACCGAAATCCTGTGCACGGATAACAGTGACATTGACGCCACTGGTTGGTTCAATTTTTCCTGGTGGCTCGAGACCCGGACTGGCGTGAAGCAGCTGTCCGGGAACGAGCTGTAAGATGAAGATGAACGAATTGTTAGGTGACTGCATTCCGTGAGTGCTGCCATGACCAATGCGGGTCGGAAATGGTATTGATACCAAAATTGGTGTGGAATAACATGACTATGACGAACATAAAAGACTAATAACATAAATGTCTAGCGGTGGTTTCGTTCACATGACAACCTAACGAACTGGCCCAACTAACCATCTGACTACATATTGCGAAACTGGCATAGTATGAGATGACTGCATGGCGAGCATAAGTGACCGACGCTAACGTGTAAATTATGACATGCATATCGTGTAAGTCATGACAACACGTCATGCTCATGGTGGACTCGCTGTCGTTTCGCTAGCGTCACACATACCTGGTCTAAGAACTGGCTAACCTCCCCGTCCTTCCTCTTTCAATCCTCCTCCTCCTCCAAATATAGCGAATTTGGTATTACGGGATATGAATACACGACGAATGCATGGGACTGGTGCAAGCATGATAATCAAGAGATGCGTGTCACGTAACAACATGACTGCATGCCATGCTCGTAATGCGCTCGCGGTCGTTTCGCTAGCTTCACATATACCAATTTTGACGTTACGTGACGTCGATGGGTCATGAAGGTGTATGAGTAGTGCAAACATGATAATTTGACAGGCGTGTCATGTAAGAACATGACAGCATACTACGTCACGATGCACTCACGGCCATTTCGCTAGCTTCACATATACCGAATTTATTTTTACGTGATGTGAATAGACGACGAAGGTAAACGACACGTGCAAGCATGATAATCATGGCATGGGTGTCATGTAAAACATGACTACATGCTACGCTCATAGCGTGCTCGCGGCCATTCCGCTAGTTCCACATATACCAAGTTTGGTATTACGTGACGAGAATAGAAGACGAAGATAAATGAGACGTCTAAACATGATAATATTGATATGCGTGGCATGTAAGACATGACTACATGGTATACGCTCATAGCACGCTCTCGGTGGTTTCACTAGCTCAACATAGCAAATATGGTATCACGTGAGGTGAATAGATGAGGTTAAATGACGCGTCCAAACATGATCATCATGACTTTGAATTCATGCACGGCATAATTCACGTCCGTCTCGTAACATTCTGCTGGTTTTATTTAGTGACATAATAATCTTCCTCATCCATGTTTCGTGCCTCTTCCCTGAGAGAGAAGAGAGAGAGAGGGCGTATGGCTAGGTGATGCTGCGTGCGCTCTCTCCATAGGGAAAGGGCGTGATGCCGCGTCAAGAAAGTCACGCGCTGCCGCCCTGTAACGGCTACGTGTGGTTTGGCCTCAACCATAGAAGGCGGCGCAAGGCCGATCGTGCTGTTTGTACAGTGTGTGAATATAAATGTCGCGAAAATATGCACCACACTCGCCGTAGTCTGTGCGTCAAGCACGCGTGCTATTGCGCGTGCTTTCTTGTCGGCGATCTGTTACTCGCTGTCCAATACCCGGACGAAATGATTTCGCCATCCGTATCGCGCTGGCCTAGCGTCTTGGGGCTCGTTTTGTTGCTTTCGGATCACCATGGCACGCGCCTCGCACATCCCACGCGCTTCTCCAGCTAGAGAGAGAGTCGTGCCTTCTGCTTCACATTCGGATGTAAACGCGATTTATTGACTGATATGTGCGGTTTAACGCCCAAAACCCCCATACGATTATGAAAGGCGCCGCAGTGCTCCGGGAATTTCGACCAGCTGGAATTCTTTAACGTGCATCCGAACCTGAGCACATGGGCCTACAGCAGTTTGGCCTCCATCGAAAATGCAGCCGCCGCAGCTGATATTCGATCCCGCGACCTGCGGGTCAGCAACCGAGTACCTTAGCCATTAGACCTTCGCGGCGGGGCGGTAGTAAACGTGAAAGGAGAATTTGCCCAGTCAATATGGTCAACTTCCGGCTTCACCTCGGCTTGACAGCGAGTGACGTCAGGGCCTCTTCTAAGTTGTTTCCTTCATCCATGGGAAAGAATTAGGTTAGAGAGAGCCGCTATATCTCAAACGAGGGCTTCCCCTCCCGTCATGGAGGCCGACAGCGTTTGAAACGCCAGAGGTGTCTGCGAGCGTCGCTGAAGGGCAGGCGACCCGCTGCTCCGCACTTCCTACAGCTATGACGTTGAACGAAACTGCATTTTTCTTTCGTACTCACCAATGGAGGGGCAGTGCAGGGAGACAGCATGTAGAGATAGAAAGACAACAGGGAGAGATTGGAAGGTTAACCAGTGGAAGACACCGGTGTTATACCCTGCTCTTGGGAAGAGGAAAAAGGGGTGTAATGGACAAATGGACAGGTATACTTCCATACAAGAAAAAAATTGAATAATATTGTGCTGTGATTATGAGAAGCACAGAATTCACAGCGCATTGGTAATAAAATATGATGCGTATCTATGAAAGGCCGAATGAGTACAATACAACGTATTTGTGAGAATATGAGCACAAAAAAAGTTAGCACACTAAGCCCGTTGTGTTGATTCTGGCTGCAGCGAATCTTCGCCGCAGACTCGGTTGGATCATCACTGACTAAGTACACCACTGGGTTGCATGTACTGGTAATGCATGGTAGTCTTTCCAGCTGCTCCGGATCTCTTTTTTTCTGTGACGACCTTTGGTACAAAGACGGCTAGGAAGCGTCATAGTAAGCGCCCCAACAGGACGGTGAGCTGGTAGCGTCATGGTGTATGCGAGAAGCGTTTTAGACGCCGCTTGATGCCCGGCTTGTCTCTCAATTAGAGCAGCAAGTGGGACCAATTTTGTGCCTGTCTACAAGTTGGCACTTTGTCGGCACTGTTGCTAATTACGGAGCAGTGGCTGCATTATTGACTTGTGTGCGCGCAGGAAAAGAGCTCGCCAACGCCGCCAGTCGAGGTTGCGAACCCTCGGTCCGGCGCGCGCGCACCCGAGGGAAATCAAGGGCACAGCGGCCGCCTTGCGCGCTAATGCGATGGGGGGACTGCCGGCGCAGCCGATCGGAAACGCGGCAGGCCAATCGCTGTTGCGGTGCCCGACGTGGGCCCCCCGTCACGCCACCTCACACGCTTCTGCGGTCGCTCTCGCTCTTATTGAGTTCGCCCCCCCCCCCCCCCGCCCGCGAGTCTTTGAAGAAGCTGCATTCACGGGGCTTCGTGTTTCTTGGACGTATTTTCTCTGCAGCCTTACTTCCAGTGGCACCAAGCATCGAACGCTGTTATTGTTTCTCGGCTACCTTTTAGGGCTTATCGTTGTAGGGCAGGGCGATTGAAAAAAAAATGGTGCAACTATGTGGTCATCAGGTTGTCTAACAAGCAAGTATGAGACACAGGAACGCTTACTGCTGCAATTTTCTGCTTCATTTTTTATAAGGGCCCGATATGCACCACGGAAGCCAACATTCCCTGCAATATTGATCAAAACTTGAACGCGAAATGCAAGGGCCGGACAAGGAGTGTATGTAACACCTGTATCTGTAAAGGTCTAGTTGGCAAAAACACGTGCGGCCGCATTACGTAATGGGTGGGGTTTTGTTTAGGTTTTCAGCATTTCCGATGGAGGCGAAATTGTTGTAGGCCCGTGTGCTCAGATTTGGGTGCACGTTAAAGAACCCCAGGTGGTGAAAATGTCCGGAGCCCTCCACTACGGCGTGTCTTATAATCATATGGTGGTTTTGGGACGTTAAACCCCACATGTCGAACAATCACTCAATTAATCAATGAATCAATGAATCAATGAATGAATCGTTCAGTTTTCAATAAGACCAGTAGATTGCTTGAGTTCGGATTGTGATCAACGACACGGTCTTGAAAAGCAGGTCAAGTAGTGATAGTGTCCCGGAGCCGGCCATTTTGTTCGGGAAATATTCATAATATATGGGGTTTTATGTCCTAAAGCCCCGATATGATTATGAGAGACGCTGTAGTGAAGATCTCCGGAAATATCGACCTTCTGGTGTATACTTTAACGTGCACTAACATCACACAGGGCATGGGCCTCTATACCATTCCGCCTCCATCGAAATGCGATCACCGTGGCAGGCATCGAACCCGCAACCTTTCGATTATCAGCCGGGCACCCTGCCCACTGGTTCACCAAGGTAGACATTCTCAGAAAAAAAGAATAAGACAGAAAAAGTGACTGTACGCAATCAACCTGGAGTAGGTGCGGCCAGATAGGCGGGCTGTGGCTGTTATGTAAGGTGGCAGATCGAGTGACTGATTGAGTGATTGAGAAGGTGGCAGATTGTAAGGTGGTAGATTGAGTGACTGTAAGGTGGCAGATTGAGTGACAAGATTGATACTTGTAATGCACCGATGAAAAAAAAAGGGGGGGGGGGAGTGGTGCGGAAGTCCGAGTTTTGCTTGCAAGGATGAAATACTGATGTGCTTACGTTCTTGCATACGTGTAAGAGTGAATGAACCTGGTGGCACGATCAAGCTATTTATAGACTGGTAGCGAAGGCTCCATAGAAACCCATACGTTCTGAAAATGGCCGCAGATTGGCTGCTCATGGGATTTAGCGCCGTCTCTGTGAGGAGGAAAACAATTCCGGCGGAACGATAAATAAAGTGGGTGTGACGCAATGACTGATAAACAAGTGACGCCAAATTGTTTGAACTGACGCGAAATTTGATCTCAAATACTTTTCATAGGCCCCTGATCGAGGATGACCCGCTATAAGGCGATCGCCGGCGACTCATCCACCTTATGCACTTCAAGTCAACGCCAGCTAATCTACTATGATGCGAACTCATGACTAAATAGTGATGGAAACTTAATCTTCGAACTTTTATTCGCTGTTCGTGGCATCTTCCACCGATGGGTTTATGTAACCAACAGTGTATACTATAGCAGTGTATACATGTGATATATGCAGCGTGGTTTATTTGTTTTACACATACGCAGGTTCTTTGATTGATATAGGGGGTTTAACGTCGCCAAACCACCGTTTGATTATGAGAGACGCCGTAGTGGAGGGCTCCAGAAATTTCGACCACCTGGGGTTCTTCGAAGTGCACCCAAATCAGAGCACACGGGCCTACAACACTTCCGCCTCCATCGGAAATGCAGCCGCCACAGCCGGGATTCGATTCCGCGACCTGCGGGTCAGCAGCCGAGTACCCGGCTACTATAGACCACCATGGTGGGGCATACGCAGCTTCTTTATGCTTGTGATTTTCAGTTTTGACAGAAAGAAATGACGCCTAGTCACACCTAAATTATGACACTTTAGTTTTAGTCAATAGTAACAATGACTCAAGCTTATTACACTGAATAAAATGGTAATAAAAACAAAAAAATCTGCGGACACTCCCTGTGTTATGTTTGCTTTGTCTTTGCACTGTTATTCGATAAATTACCGCTACGTAAGCGAATGAAGACGTGTGACTCGTACCGTGATAGATAACTTGGAAATCTGCTCACCGATAACGCGAACAGTAGGCACTGCATGCTCGAGAAGGAAACCGGACTGTAGGAATATTGATGGATGAAAGTCCAGCGAGCAGTGCATTCCGAACCATTGTCCTTGAAGACATGGGTTAATAGGAATCCGTTTGTTGCTAGTGCATCCTTGCAAAACACATCGTTTCCGTAGCTACCGACGAAAGCACTCGGCTTTCAATGTAATTCGCATCGTTCCGCTGCTCATTGAACACTGCACTGAAGACGTTCACCAACGATAAAACGCACCTAACAATTTCGCGCACAATAAAGAACGCAAGCAAACGCAGATCACTAAAACACGTGAGGGGGTGTGTCTTCGCAAACAAATGTTACGAGCGGGCCTTGCCATGTATATTCATGTATTTCAAAGGCTGCATTGAGTAATCATAGCACGGGCAGAGGGCACTAAAAAGTTGTTTCGTGATATTAAAACCATCATAAATTCTTTGTTCATTTCACCTACATAATAGTGTTGGGGAAAAGAAATTCATATCTAAAACCTAGTGATTGTTCCGACTTTGAATCAAACTTGGTTTTTAACTATTAGTGTTTGTTCCCTCCGCACAAAGTCGCGCTTCAATCGCAGCTCCCATAACTCACCATGCTGATATCGCTGGCAATGGCTTACGAACCGCTTTTCACCCGAGCCTTCACGACCTATTTAAGTAGACCTTGGCACGATTTCGAACTCTGCTAATACATTAAGTACATGTTTGATGCAGGCTCTATGTGGTAGATATTGCCACTCGCACGTAGTGGGTCGACAGCAAGAGCGGCTCTCAATCTGGAGGTAAAAAGAAGGTCGCGTGCTTCTTCTCTGCTTGAGAGAGTGAGCTTTAGGTATTTGGCTTGGCCGGCTGTCTTTTTCGCTTAATGTTAGCAGATGTGATCTGCTTGTATTTCCTCTATCCGTTCCCGTATTTCTTTCACTGCATTATCGAAACGATCTGATTCCACAAGTAACGGCACTAAAATATCTTGGCATTGTTCACGTGGACAATTTAAATTGCCAGCAACAAATAGAATCAAACACCCGTAAAGCAGAAAGCGCTTTAGGATTGCTACGCCGGTTTTCAATAAGAATTCAGGGATGCGGAGGGATACGTTCCTTATGATATACAAACTTTACGTACGCCCAATTCTGGAATTTGGTTGCATTCTGTTTTCCGGAAGTGCTAGCTGAGTACAAATGAAGACCTCTTATATTGCTAGAAAGGCAAGCTCTGCGGCTGTGTCTAGGGCTACCCAGGTGTGTTGCGAATAGCGTGCTTTATTTGGAAGCTCGAATCATTCCACTTCATGCAAGATTTCGACAGCTTACCGTGCAAACATTCTTAAAACTGTACAATGCGCCCCTCTCCTGTTCACAGACAGTTTTCATCAAATATCCCGTTTCTTTATTCAAGCGCCCGTACTGCCGTTATCAGAGACCCCAAGTAATTTTTGTCGAGTCTTTGTTATCAAATCTTCATGTTTCCCTCCAGCACTTGACTCCCCGAACCCTATACTCGGTGCCAGTTGGCTTAATTTTAGATAACATTTCCCCCAAAAATGCCAAGTTACTTCCAAAGCATGTTCTGGAAGGCTTCCTCCAAGACCATCTCAGTCATTTTTCTAACTACGTAGTAATTTCGGTGCATGCAACGCAAAATCTTCAGAAGGCTGGAGTAGGTATTTTTTCTCATCAGCCTAATTGGTCTTTCGCGCTCCGATTGCCTGACTTCACACCAATTTATCTCGCCGAATTCCTGGCTATTACATTGGCTCTTAGAAAACGAAGTTCTCAGCAATCAAAAGCTATTATTATTTCGGATGCTTTGTCTCTTTGTACACATCTAACGTCCGCAAAGCAGTCTCCTCTTCTCAGGATATTTTGGTCTTTCGTACTGCGTAGCCTATCAGAAGTTCGGTTTCTTTGGGTCCCCGGGCATGCGGGAATTGCACTAAATGAAATTGCCGACTCGCTCGCTTCGGCATCTTTTAAATTTCCCGGTGGTGCTATAGTAGCCCCACAGTTTTCTTCTGTTACTCAATAACAATTAAAACGCCTGTCAATCTTAAAAATTGAACGAAACATCGCTTCTACAATCTGAAGAATTTCGGCACTTGCAATTCACATGGAGCACCGCAAAATGCCTTTCCCGTCAATGTGAGGTGACCCTCACAAGCTTTCGCTGTAGAGTTCCTCGGTTAAATTTTTATCTCCACAAATCAGGATTTTCATTAACGAACCTATGTGCAGTTTGCAATGAACCAGAAACAATAGATCACTTTCTTCTCACATGCCGCCGCTTCGCCTCACTGCGCCGAGTAATTCATGACAGACAGATTGGTATGCTCGGATAGCCAGTTAATACATACACCCTTTTATCGTTTGGAGCCAGTCAGTTAGGTGCGGGCCGCAGTGTTATTCCGTCAGCGCTACATAAATTCATTGAGGCAACCGGAAGGATACGCTGCTAGTGGTACTGCCAGATATATCCGATTCTTTGTCTCCCTACTTCATTTTTGCTAATTTGTTTTATATATTCTGGTTTAACGAATTCTTCTGCACTTTTTCACGTTTTTTCCAAGAAGCTTTGTTATTTTTCTTATCTAATTTTTCTCATTTTTTTAAGCAAGCGTTCTATGTAAAAAATCCCATTTTAAGGTACAGTGTGGCCAATCCTCCTTGCGGGTCTGAGCCAAGATCTAGGCAACAGGACATGACAAGAGAGCCAGCCATGACTGACGCATCGACCAGAAGCTAGCTACTTGGTGGTTTAATAAAGCCCTCAGTACTTGTGATTCATCGTGACAAACAGGTGGAGGTGCTGGGTAGTCTCACGGATGCTGCAAATCCCCCCCCTCCCAAAGAGCCATGATACGAATCCAGTGCCAGTGAACACTCCCGTGCATCGAACCAGCCGCCGAATCAGGGGATTGCCTTCAGAAGTCGATGAAACTGCTCCCACCACGTTGACAAATATATAGGAGCCCGGCCCGATCCAGGAAAGCTTGCCGCTGTTGCCAAATTACCAGCTCCTGTCGATAAGAAAGCCGTCCGGCGCTTCCTTGGTTTGTGCGCCTACTACCGCCGGTTCATTCATGGCTTTTCACAGATAGCAGAACCTCCGACTCGTCTCACAAGAGACGACACGCCGTTTGTCTGTGAAAACGAGCAACAAGCAGCTTTTCATGAGCTGCGACAGCGCATGCAATCAGCGCCCGTTCTCGCTCATTTCGACGATGATGCTGACACGGAGGTCCATGCCGACGCTAGTAACATTGGGCTCGGTGCAGTGCTCGTTCAGCGTCAAGAAGACACCAAAATAGTGATAGCCTACGCCAGCCCGTCTCTATCCCGTGCCGAGGCAAATTATTCCACTACGGAGAAAGAGTGCCTCGCAGTCGTGTGGGCAATCACCAAGTTTCGCCCGTACCTTTATGGTCGTCCCTTCATGATAGTGACAGACCATCACGCGCTCTGTTGGTTGGCAAGCCTGCGCGACCCTTCAGGACGGCTAGCAAGGTGGAGCTTGCGGCTGCAGGAATTTGATGTCACCATCGTCCATAAGTCCAGCCGTAAGCATGAAGACGCTGACACACTGTCACGCGCACCCCTTCATGTAGTTATTTAGGCCGCAGAGGAAGGCGAAGGCTTCCTTGGTGCCATTAGTTCATCAGACTTGAGCAAACGGCAGCGACATTACGCAGAGATTCGTCCAATCATCGATCATTTAGAGGGCCAGGGCGTAATCATATAACGTCACTTATCCCGCTCGTTGACGTCGTTCTGCCTGCGAGACAGTGTGCTGTACAAAGAGAACACTCGTTCGAACAACCGTGCTTACTTCATGGTGGTTCCTCGACACAAGCGAGACGACGTGCTCTTTGCTTGCCATGACGAACTCACATCCGGTCATCTGGGTTACTCACGAACACTTTCTAGAGTGAGCGATAGGTACTATTGGCCAGGACTTTCGGCAAGCGTCAAGAAGTACGTCAAGAGCTGTCGGGAATGTCAGCCCGAAAGCAACCATCTGTTAAGCCAGCTGGTTCACTTCAGCCCATTGGAGCACCTTGCACGCCGTTAGACCAAGTCGGCATGGACATTCTCGGGCCATTTCTCCTGTCTGCGGACAGCAACAAATAGGTGGTCGTCACGACCGATTACTTGACACGCTACGGTGAGGCGCAGGCAATGCCACGAGCCACGGCTTCTGAGGTAGCACAATTTTTCATGCGCCACATCGTGTATACGACACGGTGCTCCTTCCAGTGTATTAACGGACAGAGGGATGGCATTCACGGCGCAGCTTATGGGCGAAGTTTTCAAACTAAGCAACACCAGACACAGAAAGACAACTGCGTACCACCCGCAAACCAACGGACTTACCGAGCGATTGAATAAGACCCTCACAGACATGATCTCAATGTACATCAACGTACAGCACAAAACATGGGACCGGATCTTACCTTACGTGACCTTCGCGTATAATACCGCCGTGCAAAAGACCACGCGATTCACGCCATTTCTGCTTCTCTACGGCCGCGAAGTGCAGACCATGCTGGACTCTATGCTATCGTGTCAAGACGAAGACGAGTTGGCAACTGACGCCGAAGAATTCGCAGAGCGTGCTGAGGAAGCCCGGCAGCTCGCGCGACTGCACATCGGCCAGCAACAGCAGGCAGACGCACGACGCTCTAACACCCGCTACAGAGAAGTGTTTTACAACCTAGGAGACCAAGTGTGGGCGTGGACGCCTGTCCGCCACCGTGGCCTTAGTGAAAAGTTACTGAGCCAGTACTTTAGCTCATATAAAGTGTTACGCCATGTCAGCGACGTGAACTACGAAGTGGTTCCGGACTCAACACCGCCGGCACGGAGCAGGACATGACAGAGGCCGGACGTCGTTGATGTGTTGTGCATGAAACCATTTATTGCACGTTGTTCGTAACTTTTTTCTTTACCGTACACCGTCCTTTGTGCTTTTATTTATTTTTGTGAACTTGCTTCTTCAATCATTGACTTTTCCTCTATTGGTAGGGTCTTTAATTTCTACTTTCACTTTATCCGAATTTCCAATTTCTTTTTTTCACGTGTTTATGTTGTAGCATCGAGGTGGTGCTATGCACTTTTCTTTCCCTCTTTAGGACTCTTTTCTTCTTTTCGAAAGCTGGTATAATGCCACCCGCACGTAGTGGGTCGACAGCAAGAGCGGATCTCAATCTGAAGGAAAAAAGAAGATCGCGTGCTGCTTCTCTGCTCGAGAGCCAGCCATGACTGAGGCATCGTCCTGGAGCTAGCTACTCGGTGGTTTAATAAACCCCCCAGTACTTTTGTACTTTTGATTCGTCGTGACAATATATATTCCTAGTTTATTTACTATAGTGAGTTATTTATATGTGAATAATAAGTGAGCGGTACGCAATTTACACGGGGGGGGGGGGAAGAGGAGGTCAGGTGAAGATGGCGCTTGAGAAAACCGGGTGCTTTATTTGATGCTCAAACTACGTTACAGATGTGGATAGGCAACGGTAAATTGTAAGGCAAGCTTAGTAATTTATAAGATGACATCTGCTTCAGTTTAGGTGTGGAAAATACGATGTTCGAAGCGATGTGGGCTGTGGCGACGACAGAAAGATACGAATTTGCCTTTGGTAAGATTGGAGTTGATGAAACTTTTACCGCACAAATTAAGCACTCTGTGAAGATTTGCCAGTAGAGACTTGGCAGATCATGCAAGTTGCCGGTGGTGTGATAAGCTGCACAGGGATGAGAGAACTTGAGAATGGTGCGCGACACATACTCAGGTAAATCGACCATATATAATAATTAGAAAAGGGGTGAGGACAGGCCATTAGTAAATGCCGGATGTGACTGGTGAAATGTTATACAGACGACCAATAACAAGCACTTGCTGATAACAATTCATCATAAACTGTTCAATTTATTGAAGGCTATTAAGGTGTCAGTTCGTTCAGTTACAATTTTTAGTGAAATGAAGTGGTGGGGAACTTCATTGAAAGCCTTCGCACAGTCCAGAAAAATGAATATTACGGTCAAGGTTAGTGTGCAGGTCGTGAAAGAAGAGCGGTAATTGAATTTCGCAAGAGAGGCCCTTACAAAACGTGTTTTGTGATGGGAGGGAGAAATGACTCGAGTCCGAGAGATTTACAATTTGAGAATAGGTTACGTTGCACATGACTTTACAGGGTACACTATAGTGAACGAAATGGGACGGTAGGTCAAAGATGCGTCTATGTTACCTAAGTTGCTCATTGGAAAGGCTTTTCCCGTTCTCCAGGCATTTGGAATGGTTTCCGAAAAGAGTGATATATGATGAAATAAGAACAAATTTGTGGCATAATTTATTTGACGTTTTCAGTAGGTTTGTTTTATTAATGTTCACACCAGCTGATGAGGAATATTTCGTACTATCATTTACGGATGCCACATCTTATTTGAAAAATCTAATATCTGGCGTGAATGCGTCTATATTAACTTTTGGTAATACAAATATGCGGGAGTTTCTCTAGTTAAGACAGGTGTGAATGCCTATTAATTGTTCGCACACCCTCATGGTCAAGTGGCGAGTCGTTAATCAGTGTGCTTAGGGTTCCAAGCTTGCCGAAATTGCCTTGAATTGCAACCTTTGGCTGAACTAAACAGCCATCTTTTTTATGTCGCTTTCTATGCACAGAGAACCATGGTTCATTCTAGTTAGCATGCACGTAACTAATATCTTTGAGGCAAGGTGGAGTTTGGGGCAGCTCACCGTGGGTAACCTTTCCGGGCAAATGATAACTTGCTGGTACGAAAGTGACTTTCCACCGCCTGCCATCTCCCAAGTACACATTGTTTGTTTGTTTGCTTCCCGGGACTCATGGATCACACCCACTCAAGGGGATTGGCCAAGAAAGTGTAGTGCATTTTTTCTGTGATCATTATAACTCTGTGTAATGAATTTGTATTATAATATGACTGAGAGATAAACTTCTTCTTCACCTAAAAAACGAGGGAACAGAAAATAGACTTGCGCAAGAAATAAGCAAAAGGAGGACACTTCTATAAACAACACACAAACTGCGAAAGTGTGAAATAACGATTAGTGGTAGCGGTTTCTGAATTGGCTCTGGGATAATTGTCAAGAAAGATGCTTTAACATTTTTTTTACAAATTCTTACTTACTCCTTCAATTCGAAGCCGAACACTCCGGGCCGAAGTAGCCGATTATACTCGGAGAAGGGAGCAACATGCATTCTACGGCATCGCCGCAGCTGTAATTCTTCTCAAGGTTAAAGACTAAAGCCACAGGCTGCAAAACATTTATGCATTACGCACACCGATATGCATAGATACGACCAGTGGCTTTTTCACATTGATTGATTTGTGAGGTTTAACGTCCCAAAACCACCATAAGATATAAATCAATATGATTATGAGAGACGCCATAGTGGAGGGCTCCGGAAATTTCCACTATCTGGGCTTCTTTTACGTGCACCCAAATCTGAGCACATGGGCCTACAGCATATTCGCCTGCATCGAAAATGCAGCCACCGCAGCTTGGATTCGATCCCGCGACATGCGGGTCAGCAGCCGCGTACCTTAGCCACTAGACTACCGCGGCGGGGCTTCTTTTTACATTGAAGCTGTTGCAATATAAGTTGACTAAAACGTATTGTTGAGCAAGGTAGTCCACGGTCTGACAAAAATGTGAAAGCACAAATAAAGAAAACAGAAACCAGTCCTTTAATTTGTTTACCTCGTTTATTTGCGTTTTCAAATTTTACCAGTCTGTATAATTCGGCTGAGCGAAAACCCTTTGGCACCGTTGACGCCGCCAGAACACTAGCGAGGAGCCAGGAGCCATATGTCTAAAATCATTAGTTGCTCGTACGGCAAATCATTGCATACCAGCAACGGGACAGACTTGGTTTGCCGGCGATCTTCGCTCGCTCTTCTCTCTGTGTAGATTTGTTCATCTAAATGCGCTAGCGGGAACGATGCACAAACGTGTTCTTACAATCGTACGCTCATAAAACACAAAAACCGTGGATGTAGTATTGCTTATGGAAGTTCGCTCTGCATACTGAATAAGTGAGAAGAGGAAACCTCTGACGCCAAGAAATGGCGCCGACAACTCCTTTATTTCAACACTAATGAAAAAGAAAATAAATCGCGATTGACTATTTACCACCGAACCAACGCCTCCTTTATTTCATTCAATGTCAGTGCAAACGGGCGCTTCTCAACAGGAGCCGTCGGTCCGCCTTAGTTGAAAGCGTGGTTGTGATGTGACGCCATAAGTGGTAGGGCTACTTGCATCATACGTGCTTACGAGCACTTTCCCACGGAAACACGATAGACGCATAGAGAAACATACTTACATAAAGAGCGGACACTCCCGTATACGGCCCTGTGGCCCAGCTAGTGCGCTGCTTTCAGTGGCAAGAGTGGTTGGTCAGACCCGATAATGTCTCCAATATAAATAAAATAACATTTTTTTCGTTCCAACGGTGAGATTTGAACCTGTGCCCTCATGCTCCGAAAACGAGTGTCTTTACCACTACGTTACACAACCATGCGTTCATAGAGGGAATACATGTACAGTACATCTAAACCACATGAATGTGTCTCTTTGTGCAAAACAAATGCAGAAAGACAACAGCTTCTAGTGATATTTTACTGTTTCTGTCGTAAGGCCTTAAATGGCTCAGCGGCATATGATGTACATCAGATATGAAAAATTGCACAAGTTAAAAGAAAAAATTTCTTCTTTGCAAAAAATTGATGCCAAACTTGGGTATTCATTGTCCTCCCGAGGAGGCTATTACATGTCTTAACAAAATAGTAAAAGCGAAGATGGGTACGCCATCTAGTGGATGCTCAGACCCTTTCTTGCTAGGCCATGAAAAGGCTCCAGTGGCCACTCTTTATATTATAGTATGTTTCTCTATTATAGACGCGTGTCCCTCTTCAATATCATAGGTCT
The DNA here is from genome assembly GCA_013436015.1 of Rhipicephalus annulatus. Lineage (NCBI taxonomy): Eukaryota > Metazoa > Arthropoda > Arachnida > Ixodida > Ixodidae > Rhipicephalus > Rhipicephalus annulatus. The sequence goes on along the minus strand of WOVY01011876.1, from coordinate 209,766 downwards.
GTCAGATTTTTTCCTTTAGGGCTCCTTTCTTGGTGCAGGAAGCAATGCCGCCGCCACCTCACAACGCTATACTTGTGCAGCGGCGTCACCGTGACATGTTTCTATTGATTTCCCGAAGAGCGTCATGAACGGCGACATGCTATTTCAAAACACCATACCACCTAAAGAGCCAGCGTGACCACCAACATTGTTATAATGAGCAATGAAAGACGCTTACCCACGGATCTGTGCACAACTGAACACAACATTGCTTTATATTATTCCCGTGGTGAGGCACTGCATGAAGGACTCTCTTCCCCATCACAGAAAATCACACAGGAATGTTAGGTGATGGGCGCGAGCAGGAAAGGGCCAGAGGAGAGGGTGGTGAACAACAGGATCGGGCATATCTGGCTTACAGCCATGTACTGGCAGATTTTTCCGGCCCGGGCCCGGCTTGGCCCGAAAAATGGATGCGTCGGACTGCCCGAGCCCGGGGTTTTTAAATATGACTCTTCCCCGGCCTGAGCCCGAAAGGATGGGGCCCGGCCTGACCCGGCCTAGCCGGTTTTAGCCGAATATGCCTTAAACATAAACGAAGCACTCTCCAATCTTCGGTTATCATGTTTATATCTGCAGCGCGCAAGATAACGTCTAAAGAGTGTTTTGAGAATTTCTTTCGGGGCCACAACTATAACCGCTTCTGTGTATATATCCGGCTAATTACACCTGCAACACTTTTGGGAAAATAAATTCTAAAGCGATGTCAAGTAAAATTGGAGCCATCGCTGGCTCTCTCATCTACGCAGTGCTAATCATGCTACCTTATTTTTGCATTTCAAAAAAGACTGCAAAGTTTAATATCCTCATAAAGTTTAAAAAAAATGCCATACATTTATACTCCGACTTTATATAGAGTGCATAAGAGCTGTGGCTATTGATTTATTGTAGTAAGTCTCCTGCGAATTTTGTTTATTGAACAATAAAATAAACACAAATGGCACCTGCATCTTCCCGGGGGTGGGGGGGTGGGGACTCAAGTAAATGCATCGCAGAGTGGGGGGTATCGCTCGAATATCGCGTAATCAGGTATGGTTTGGCAATGCTTAATTGTTCGTCATCATCTTCAGCAGCAGCAGCAGCAGCAGCAGCAGCAGCCTGACTATTCCCACTACAGGGCAAAGGTCTCTCCCATGATTCTCTAATCAACCAGGTCCTGTGCTTTTTGCTGCCCCTTTATACCTGCGAACATTTTACTAACTTTCTGCCTCCCCGTCACCGCTTGCCTTCTCTAGGAATCAAGTAAGTTACCCTTATTGACCAGTGGTTATCCAGCCTACGTACCCTGCCCTCGTCCATTTCTTATTCTTATTTCCTATTTATTATTCTTATTTATACAATGAAGCAGGTGTGTTGCCTTCAACGTCAAGCGAAAGCCAAGACGCCCTTGACTGAATTCCGAACGCGCGATCCAGAGCGTGAGAAGTCGTTTTTTTACGAGCAGACGTTGCCTGTGTCGGCCTTGTCAAGCGAAAGAGGGGGAGGGGAGCGACAGTTTGACGGGTGTCTGCCGACACGAGCCGCCGCCGCCGCCGAAGTGCGATATCGTGCGTGCGACTAAAAACGCTCCAAATTTAAAACACGCTTTAGCTACTTTTATCAGGGAAACACCAGGCTGAGTAGCGTTACATAAAACTGTCGTGTCGACTCCTGGATAAGCAACTGTCCCCAAAGCACACTATGTTTTCGCTCTCACAACAAGAAGGTTTCTCATCCTACCCTTCTCCCCCGAATCTCTGCCACTACCTTGCCATAGATATGTTTAATCGAACCACTGTACTCGATGTTCCCTGACAATGCCTATCTCGTCGTCTTCGTGTGACCGCCTTCGATCTTTGAAAGTGTTAACCAGCCTGCGGTATTTTTGGCATCCCCCTCCCCGCAGTACGCTGTGTGTCGAGTGTCCGGAGTGAGATCCGCCGCCGTGACCCGAAGCTGGAGATTGGGTGGCCAAAGTCCTCGGTGGTATCAGGGGAATGAAGTCTGGCTATCCGTGGCCCACAGTCACGGTGCACTTGGAGCCGGCACACTTGCCGACATGTCGCTGATGCAACTGTTGTTGGTGCAGGTACCTCTGCTGCTGGTTTCTGCGATCCACTTCGATGCAGCGGAGCGCAGGACACCGCCCTTTTTGTCTGATCCCTGGTCAGCATCTGCAGTAGCTCGACTATCATCCACACGTGTGCATGGGTCATCATCTGTCGTCAGAGGCACGTGTGGCCCGAGCCACGGATGGATCAGCGAGGATCAACCAATCAATTTGGGCCAACAGAACTCACGTGGTGCCGATCAGGCGTATATAGGCACTCAGCACGATGGCTTCGTGGGATTTGGAGCCGGCACACTTGCCGACATGTCGCTGATGCAACTGTTGTTGGTGCAGGTTAGTCATTACTACCCATCTCAATCGCGGAGACTTGTATATGCATTGCCGGCTCCTCCCATGTTGCTAACTGTTCGTAACAGAAACCACGGATGCACGATCCATACGTTCGCGTCTGAAGAGATTGCGATTATATTCTAACAGAGTGCTGTATTTGATTTTGTATTTAATACTCGCGGGGGATGTTGAACTGAACCCAGGTCCTGCTAAGACACCGGAAATGGAGGTGCTGAAATGTTTGCAGAGTGGGCAGGAAACTTTAATTTCAAAATTAAACGGCATTGAATCCAGGTTCGAAAAAAATGAGAACATACTGATGGAAGTAAAAGATAATCTTAGCCAAACTCAGAACCAGACTAGGGACATCAGCAAGATTGTAACGGAGCAGGCAGCTATAATACGGCAACTCATGCAACAGGTGAAAGATCTGCAAAAGAAAACAAATGACCTCGAAAACAGAAGTCGCCGGAAAAATCTTGTTTTCTATGGCATTGATGATAAAACCTCAGAATCCTGGGATGAATCCGGAGCTATAATAAAGAATATTTGCAAAACGAGCCTTGGAATGGAACTTGAATCTGTGGAAAGGGCACATCGCTTAGGACGCTATAATGAGAATAAGAAGAGGCCAATTATTGTTAAATTCTCATTGTACAAAGAGCGTCAGGCAGTGCTTCTCAATGCCAAAAGATTCAAGAATTCCCAGTACAGCGTTAGCGAAGATTACTCGCATGAGACAAGAAGTATCAGGAATAAGCTTTGGGAATATGCTAAGACAAAAAGAGAGGATAAGAACAATAAAGTGAAGCTGAATTTTGACAAGCTGATTATTAACGGCAGGGCTTTCAGGTGGGATGACGAAAAAGAAGAGGTCGTCCCAGTACGCAGGCGATGACAAACTAGAAAAAAGGAGAAGTACCGATGTCAAGAACTTGTTGCCGTCATCGTGAACTGCCGCAGCGTAGTTAATAAAGTTGCTGAGCTCTTGGGCTTAATTGAGAGTGTTAACGCAGATATAGTCCTTGATACAGAATCTTGGCTAAAGCCCTGGATTGCTGATAGTGAGGTGTTTCCGCAAAATTGCGTCGTCTATCGCAACGATAGGCTCACAGCAGGTGGTGGCGTTTTTTTACTTGTTCGTTCTTGTTTACAGTCATTTGAAGTTGATTATAAGTGCGACGCACTGGAGTTTGTATGGTGCAAGATAACACTGCCTGATAACTTCGCATTTTTGGTCGGAGTGGTTTATCGCTCGCCGAGCTCAGATAGTAGCATAATGCAAACATTAGATGAAATTCTTTCTGAAGTATCAGCCCAGACAATACTCCTAGGGGGGGACTTTAATCTGCCTGGCTTATCCTGGTGTAATGGTTCCTGTATAAGTATAAGCGGGCGCATGAACCTTGCGATGAAAAATATCGTCGACAGGTTTGGTTTGACGCAGTACGTTACCACCCCTACTCGCAATGACGCTGTGTTAGACTTGTTGTTTTGTAACTCGCCAAATTTCGTAAATAACGTGACTGTGATTCCAGGAATTAGTGATCATCTTGCTGTTGTTGCTTGTATCCAAAGGAAAAAAGTGTGTGCGAAGTTACGTACGAGTAGAAGGATCTACTTTTATGACAAGGGTGACTACGATGCAATTTCTAAAAAACTTCGTAATTCGTTCCCTGTTTTCGAATGTCTTTTTGAGGAGGGCAATGTGCATGATATGTGGGACAAATTTAAGAATATACTTTCCGAATTAACAAATAGACATATCCCCAGTGTTCATCCATCACGGCTAAAAAAGCACAAACAACCATGGGTAACAGCACATATATTAAAACTTATCAACAAAAGAAAGAGGGCATTAGGCGCATTCAACAAAAGCAAATCAGTTGCTCACTTTGAAAAACTGAAGTCGATTACCCACGAATATAAGCTAAAGATAGAAAAAGCTAAAGATGATTACTTCACTGAGCTAAGCAACAAAATGAAATCAAATTCTAAAATGTTTTGGAAGTACCTAAAACAGTGTGGCTCAGATTTCTTTGAAATACAGTAGTTAAATTATAACGGCACGGTAATTACGAATGACGAGGATAAGGCTGCATGCCTAAACAACTTTTTCCACTCGGTATTCTTACCTAAACACAGCTGTAATTATCATAAAACTATTATGAGCATTTTGCCTATGCTTCCTGTCGAGCTTAGTGTTAATGGAATTGAAAAACTATTGAAGGACGTTGATGAGAGTAAATCTAGTGGTCCAGATGGAATTTCTCCGCGTGTACTCAAGCGTTGTGCGGGGCCAATTTCTATGTATCTTTATGCAATTTTTGAAAGATCTTTAGCGACAGGTACATTACCACATGACTGGAAAATTGCGCACGTGGTACCGATACATAAAGGTGGGTCCAAAAAAGACGTTGGTAATTATAGACCAATATCGCTTACGTCTATCCCGTGTAAAATCCTCGAACATATTTTATACAAAGAAATAATAACTCATTTAAACAAGCATAAGGTACTAATCAACGAGCAGCATGGATTTCGCAGAGGGCTGTTTTGCACAACACAATTAGTCGAATTTTATCATGATGTAATATCGGGCGTAGATACTGTAGGACCGGTTGACGGTGTCTTCTTGGATTTTCGGAAAGCGTTTGACACGGTGTCACATTCACACTTACTGTTTAAGCTTGCCACCCTGAACATTGATAAAACTGTTTTTAAATGGATCGAATGTTACCTTTCCCAAAGAACACAAACCATAGTACTAAATGAAAAATGCTCCGAATACACCGATGTTACCTCAGGGGTCCCGCAGGGCTCCGTCCTGGGTCCGCTATTGTTTTTAATTTATGTTAATGATATCTCTGCAGGAATTTCATCTTCTATACGGTTGTTTGCGGATGACTGTGTTGTGTACAGAAAAATTTTTGATCACAATGATGTATTAGAACTTCAGAAAGACTTATCACTCATATATAGCTGGTGTACCGAATGGAAAATGAATTTGAATATAACAAAGTGTGTACATATTTCATTTACTAAAAAGATGAAACCATTTCAGTCACAGTACCATCTGAACAATGTACAGTTGAAACAAGAGAGTACATATAAGTACCTAGGTATAATACTATCATCGGAATGTTCATGGAGGCCTCAGGTTGACACTCTCATAGCCAAAGCTGGTAAGGCTTTAAATTTCATTCAAAGAAACCTGCGATGTTCGCATGTGAATTTAAAACGTATGGCATACACTACTTCGTATCAGACCTATCTTAGAATACGGTTGTGTCGTGTGGGACCCCGCCGAGGTAACCTTCATTGCTGCTCTGGAACAATTACAAAATCGTGCTGCCAGGTTCGTCTTGGGACGGTACGGAAGGGGGGAGAGCTGCACTGCAATGAAGGCTGAGCTAGGATGGGAGTATCTTTCTGACCGCCGCCAGAAGCAGAGATTAAAATTTCTTTACTGCATTTACTACAATAAAACTGGAATTAATAGAGAAATATACCTACACAACCCTCATTACACTTCAGAACGTTTTGATCATAGTTGCAAAATTCGGGAATACCCAGCTAAAACGAACATGTATGCCAATTCATTTTTTCCCAGAATGATTAAACAGTGGAACAGGCTAACTGAAATGCAAGTACATAGTGGGAACGAAGGTATATTTTATTCACTGCTGTAAACCCGTGTTGTAACCTGAACGAAGATGTATTATGTGCGAACAAAATTCTACTATGTGTGTGAACGAAAATGTATTTCAGTTATTTATGTGTGAACAAAGTTGTATTGTGTCGGTGAACGGAGATGTACGTCATTTATTGATGTAACCCCCCTGCTATAACGCCTTCAGGTGCTGCGGGGTATCTGATGAATAAAGAATAAAAGAAAAGAATACTTTAGACGAGTTGAAACTATCCGGTGCCCGATAATATTCTGCTTCGCAAGGAGTCCGAGAGGTGGTGCTACAAACTTTGCCCCGGTAAAGCCCTTTGATCTTAAAGGAGCTTTATGCCCCGGCTCCCCCTCCTCCCTCTCGGTGTAGGAAAGCCCCGTACGTAGGAAAGTAGCGGCGCTCATTTATCGTCACCACAACACCCTCGCCGCACTGTCAACCTCCTCCCTTATCAGCCCCATTTTTGCGGCGCCACTTTATGCGTGTGGCGTAGTTGTTATCACGCGATAACCCTGTTTTCTCAGATTTGGAAGCCATCACCCGCGTGCCGGATGTTCTTTGCGGAACTTGTCAGCAGCCCGCCACGGTCCTCAGTCGGGAGAGCCATCTATCGGCATGCTGTAAACGAGAACATAATCGGTCCATCCCCACCAAGCGCTCGCTTCACGGCGTTTGCTAATATAAAGTATTCTTGCACCGTGTCCACAGTAGTGGCTGCAGACCTGCATCTAGCGACAGCGACAGTAGAGGAGACTGAGATGCGTGACAAAAAGAAAATGTGGTGAATATGGCGGGGAAGAAAAAAGTAAAAAGTAAAGAAAAAATGGGCAGTTCCCACGTACATAAGAATCGATGTTATGCGAAGCAAGCGGAGAGAAGTTGACTACTTTGTAGTTTTTTTAGCGAGACGTTACGGAAAATACAGGTAAAGATGTGTTCAAAAGTTGTATACGCACATATTTATGATGAACAGTGGCATATGGTTTATATAAACAGTTGTTTACAGCTGCGTAAGGATACCAACAGCAACATGGCTTTTGGCAACACCAAAAGTATACTAAGCAGATATATCACGCTTGCGCTCGCGAGGATAGTAGCCCCGAACTTTGCTGCATAAATTAACCTCAGTGGATGGCAGCCATGTACAATGGACTTTAACCCGACGAGACAACTGTATTATAGGAGTACATATTTATTGTTTATAACATTGAACATAGCCAGCACTGCAACCAATCTGGACTTTTCGTGAAAATTAAGGTCTATTCAAAAAGTAGTTGTGAGACCTGGCTTGGCTCTGTGGTAGAATACTTAATTGTCAAATAGATTGCAGGGATTCTAATCCTGCTGGGACCTTGATATTTATTCTTTACATTCGTCGTATGAAAGCTGTCGACGTCGGCTCTTCGTTAGTGCTCTCGCATTAAAATTACGAATGCCTATTCTCTTGGTTCCTGGGCGGATATAAGCTGTCAATCAACTGTGGCATATATTCGCATATCTGTTCATCTTGAAGTTTTTGCGAAAACACATGGAGACAAAGAGGAGAAGCACAAACAGGTGCACATACTTCACGATGAATATATTCCAACAAGGCAGAGTCGCGATTTCGCCACATACTTGCAGAACATACCCAACCGTGGTATATGGGTACGTGCCACACATGTCTGGCGAAAAGGGTTGGACGATGTGCGTGAAGGGATATATATATATATATATATATATATATATATATATATATATATATATATATATATATATATATATATATATATATATATATATATATTGTCCAGTAGATCCTCCGTGAGCGGTCACAACGTGGTTTATTTCGACGTTTCGGCCTAGAGTCTGGCCTTCATCAGAATTAAAGATAGAGTTTGTCGGTGCTCAGCTGTATACAATCTCAAATCAGAGGGCAAGGAAAGAGGAAAAAAAAGACAGAAAAGAAAAAAGGGAAAAAAAGAAAAAGGAAAGAAAAAGAAGAAAAAGAGAAGAAGAGAAAAATAATATACGGTGGACGCCCCTCGGGTGCCCCCCTTCCACTCTTCCTTCCACTTCCCCCCTCCTCCCTCCACCTCCCTCTTCATCTCTCTCCCCCTTCTCCCCTTCACCTTTCTGATGTCAGTGGTCTGTGTATGTTTCCGTTCACTAACGCATTCCTCCCGATCAGACGGCCCCTCCTGGCACTGGCGGTTCGGTGTGGGGCAAAAAAGAGCTTTTCAGGAAGTCCTAAGCCTTTAACTACTCGGAGTCCCGTAAACAATTCGTCGTAGAAGGAGGGGTGCCGCGTATTGTGGCAGAGGCTGGTAAGCGGGCATTTTAGGAAGTTCTAAGCCTTTAACTACTCCGCGCCCTGTCAACATTTCGTCGTAAGAAGAGGGGTGCCCCGTATTGCGGTAGAGGCTGGTAAGCGGGTGCAATGCGAATTCCTTGCCCGCTTCTGGATTACGCGTGTAGTGGGGGCCTCCCGGCTGTGCACAGGGTTGCTGTTGGGCATGTCATGCATAACACAATTGATTGGGTAGTAAAATAAAACAGAAAACAGACGACAGCTGCATTTAGGAAGAGTAGTTACACTTGGAATTGTTTTGGGTTGTCCAGTGCCTTTCGCAGCTGCAGTGCCGTGAACTCAGTTACTATTTTCATTGTTGCCGTTATTGTTTTCTAATGCTTTAATTGCTGCAAGTGTACCAGGATTCTCATTTATTCCTCTATCGAGGGTGTTAAATCGGTGGATAAGGTATATGACTCTCGTTGTTCACGTTCTCGATTTGATTTAAATCCCGTCTCTAAGATCGTTACTGATAGTTTGTCGAATGCATGGTCGGGAAGATTGAGATGTTTTGATAGAGGTAGACTTGGGGCTGATTTCACATGGGCTCTGTGATTATTGAAGCGGATCCTAAATGGTGTTTCTGTTTGTCCGATGTACTGCATACTACACACGTGGCATTCGAGTAGGTATACCACATTAGAGGAATCGCGTTAGGTTTCCTCGTATGTTAATCGAAAACTTGGATTGCGTGCTGGTTGCTTTGTCTGTTTCTCGCATCGCCTTACATACAAGACATCGTGGCTTTAAGCAAGGGCGGCATGAATTATTGGGGGGTGATGTGTTAATTTGGGAGTGGACAAGGGTGTCTTTGAGGTTACGTGGTCGTCGGTAAACGACGCCTGGAGCGGATGGGAATGCGCGTTTCAGACGTTCACTTTGTTCCAGAATGTTGTAATGTCGTTTAAGGATTTTGTTTACATTGGGGAAGTTTGTGCTGTAAGTCAGGCAGAGGTTTGTTCGTTGTAGGTCTTCTCGTGGTGGTCGCTTCATAAGTAAGTCTTCACGCTTTAGTTTTCTCGCTTTTTGAACAGCGTCATTAATTACACGTGGGGGTATTTTTGTTTATATATATATATATATATATATATATATATATATATATATATATATATATGAAGTGGATATGATTATGAATATATATGAAAAAATATATATATGAATATATGAATATGAATATATATATATATATGAATATGAAGTCGATGAAAAAATAACCAGCTCACGGCTGGTTAGTTTTTCATCCACTTTTCTTTCTTCTAATTTACATTCCATTGGTTCTAATAACTTCCCCTGTACATTACTTGGCATTGCTGTCTGTTAGATCTCATTAATATTGTGTTAAAAACACGGAAAAACGAGCCCTTAGGTATACACTTCTTTCCTCCCTCATTTCATTGAACGAGGGTCTCGTACTGGCAGACTTGGTGTGTTTAGGTTGTATAAGAGGGACAATTAGTCAGCTGCCCGCTCATAATAAGTTCACGTGCTACGTGACGCCAAACATGCGCATAAGAGTGTTTTCACACTCGTCGTTTGGCTTATAGATGGCGCTGACTGTCACTCCTACTTCTAAATTCACATATAAACCCGAAAAAGTGGATGGAGGGAAGGCCGCTGTGGTAGCTCAGTGGTTAGAGCATCGAACGCGTTATTCGAAGGTCGTAGGTTTGGTTCCTGCTCAAGGCTGGTTATTTTTTCATCCACTTTTTTTCTAATTTACATACCATTGGTTCTAATAACTTCCCCTGTACATTCCTTGGCGTTACTGTCTGTTAGATCTCGATATATATATCTATGTATATATATATATATATATATATATATATATATATATATATATATATATATATATATATATATATATATATATAGATAGATAGATAGATACGCAGGCATATGGTGCCTGCAGCACACAAGATGATTCGCGAATAAAGCCACATGTCCGCCAGACACACTTGGACAAGCCAAGCGACCGCTGTTCTTCGAATGTTCAGCAAACATACGTCATGCAGTGCATGCGGCTCCCTCAGGTCCCGATTACCCGATTATGCAGCAACTATGCAGCTTGCGAAACTATGCGAGGCAAGCAAGTTGGACCTTTGCAGACACCAAGCAGAGATTAGCTAAGTACCTACAACCTGTATTGAAATTTTACGACGTTGAAATTTTACAAGAGATAAGGATCATGTCAGCACTTTTGATGCATTTTATTTTTCCGTTGATATCCGAAAATGGCAGAAGCTTGAAGAAGTAGTTTCTGAGAATTAAAAAAATCCTCAGCATCGGGTGTGACTGGGGCCTTCAGAAATATATGCCATAAGATGTGTCGATACAGCCGTGACAGTACACCTCCGTGTTACAAAGGGTACAGCCGCAAATCACCATCACATTCATCACCATCTTTATAGCTTTTATTCACTTTCGCTCTGTGAGAGTCTTTACGTTTTTCAGCGCCATAGGCTTGCACTTCCACAAAGTAGTACACTTGTGAATAATTAACAAAATATGGCAAAAAACAAAGGAGGCCGTAAAAGTAAACTAAAGGTATGTTCTTTACGATGGGAATTCAAGTTAAGTATTATTTGCTAATTACAATATGCTACAGATATGAAGCCACCTTGCTAGCAGAACAAATTAGCAACATTGGCATCGATAGGTGCGTCTGGGGTAAGATTAATTCCGTATCATGCGCTTAAAGTGCAAGAAAAACAGGTCCCGATATATTAAAGACTTATTAGTCGCGTCTACCAGTATATGGAGTCACACAGCTGGAAACAGGAGTGGTGGCCGTGAGAGTGTACAGCTGTATACTCGAAATGTTTCCCGAGAGACGCGTATGTAATAGATGCACTACTCTAGCCAATTTATTGTTGCTCTCACCACAATACCACCTGGTACACGTTTACTCACACGCCACTCAAGAGCGTCCTTCACTCAATGTTATAAACCCACATTGAGAGTTTTTTTTGTTTAAATTACTATAGCATGTCGATGGAGGAAAAGTCTAGAGCTCCTTTACTGTGCAATTGCCATGCAAACTAATGAACTCAAAGCGTTCTAAATTACCCAGAGCCCTCATCTGCAGCGTTTCAAATATTATGTATCACTTTGCTACGTTAAACCTCCAGAAAACAAAGTAAAACAGCGTACCCACGTCATTATACTGATACGTATGAGACCCGGACTTATTTCGAGCCTGACTCAGGCCTGGGCCTGGCCTGATCCAACGACCCCTTACCCGGTCCAGCCCGCGGGCCGGGCCCGGGCTTTCGGGCCGGGTCCGTGCAGAGCCCTAATCTGGCTGGCATTGATAAAATAGAGGAAGCACTGCCTGTACGCATTTTGAGTTAGTACCGAATCGAGTAGACGACTGGCCTTCACACGCCAGGAGATATAGATAACTACCATAATCAAAAACACGGAAAAAGGCGACGCAATGCACACTGCAGACATACTACACAGCCTGTGCAAAGATACACCTAAGTTTTTTTTTTTTTTACTTGAATGCAGAGGGAGCGGTCGCCCAACAAGTTTATACCAGGCCCCGGTAACTCGGCGCTAGATTCGGTTTCAAAGAACATGCACGCTCGGAGTGGTTGACGGGCATCCTGACATTCGGTTGAAACGAAGTGAGGTTGATGTGAATGCTCACATTTATTGACTTTTACAAGTTTAAAAAAAATGATACTCCTGAGAGGAACAACTCTTTTGTTTTTATTTCTTTTTTATTCTTTATTTTGCGTATTTTAAGTCAGGCGAAGCGCGGGAAGTGACTGACTTGCGTTCGTAGCACTTGCTTCCGCTCCTTCTCACCCCCCGCTCAGCGATATTATTAGAAGATGTATCGTGCTCAGTTATCTCGCTCGGTTGGCGTGTCAACTACGGTAAAGATAAAGACAGAAAGTTTTGTCGGGCAGAAAACGAAAGCCGCAGAGAGCTACGCCGAGCAAGTCAACCATATTCATTCGTCGAAGATGGCTTAATCGGGCAGCACATGTTTTCCGCTGCTCTGCGGTGTGCCAACCCGAGGATTTTGATTTCCGCGAATGTCTTTCAGCGTTTTCTAAAGACAATTGGGAGCACGAAAATTTGAACCTATTATTGATTGATCGATATGTGGGGTTTAACATCCTAAAACCACCATATGATTATGAGAGACGCCTTAGTGGAGGGCTCCGGAAACTCATACAACCCGGGGTTCATTGACAAGCACCCAAATCTGAGCACACGGGCCTGCAGCATTTTCGCCTCCATTGAAAGTGCAGCCGTCGCCGCCGGGATGCGATTCCCTGACCTGCGGGTCAGCAGTAGAGTATCACAACTAGACCTTCGCGGCGGGGCAACCCATTATTTGAGCAGGTATAGATTTGGCATGAGGACATGTGAGTAAACTCAATGACTTCACGACAGAAATCCAGTATCGCTTGACTAATTGGTGAAAATGGCAGCCATGCTAATGTCGAGAAAATGCGGTTATTGAAATGCTTGAATTCGAGTTGGCTCGGCTACATATATAGTCTTAGTTTCTTTTTGCTTTTGGCATGTAGTTCAAATGATATATAGGCTGCTTCTACTCATAAAATTCTCGTAGCCGCTGTTGAAAAAGTCTTGAGTCTTTACTACTAATATTGTCCCAGAAACACGTGTGATGGCCGGAATAAATACCTCTAAAAATCATTACATAAAGCTTCCGTAGAGTAAACGTTTTGAAAAGTGAACTTTTATTCGTCAAGGCAACGCTGTTATCCTCACGAAGACGAGTCAACTTGCCGAAACACTGTTTCCAGCGGCGTTCTTCCTCGAAAACCTTCTGATCGCTTCAAGCCTCTCCATGCCTCTGAACTTTATTCTCGTTTGGTAAGTTCTGTAAGAACACTATGCGCGCCTTCATAACAACGTGATTGAGTGAAATACGACGTGTCCTACTCGCGATTGTTGATAATTTTCGCATTCGTTCGGATGTTCCGGGTTCAACTTCTGCTCTTTATGTGTGTATGCCAGTTGTAAATTGAAGCTGCTTTTATATATCGACACTTTCACGCTATGGCTGGGTGTCTGTTTTTTTATGCAAAACGTGTAATGAAAATTTTCATTTGGGCCAATCAAGTTCCGTCTTACCGAGAAATTGGCGAGCTTAACGTTCGTCTCTTCAGAAAACACGGACAAAATTAAAAAAAAAGATAAACAAAATTTTATGGCCGCATTGCTCAAGCGGCCAGCGTACCTGACAGAAGGCATGAGTGCATTCCGCTTGCACGCAAAGTAGGAAAGGAGGGATTCCGTGGACACCATCTTCCTCTCCATTTTTTCGTCTTTTCGCTTTATTTGGGAACCTAACCAGTGACGTCATGAAATATATTTTTTGTTCGTGATTTATTTCTAGTAGGATGCCCGGCAACCGCCAGTGGTAAAAGTGGCGCTGCGCGCTGCTGAGAGCGAATACATAGAGGGTATATGGAGTTTCCGCCCCCTTTTTATACTCGGGAATCCTTGAATGCGAAAAAACGCCATGCATTCACTACTTGCAATTCAAAAGAAGTAGTGAGTGAAAAAACAAAACTTGGACCACGATATGAAAAAGACAGATCTTGCGACCATATATTTCACACAAGCATGACCACTGGTTATAGCTAGATTTAAACGCACGGCCAAAGGAAGAAAACACGGTGACAGTGCTGAAACTAACAACTGGCGTTTTATTGAAGCCCTCTGCATGTTGTCACGGGGTCATACGCTGTCAAAGGAAGATACCATTGAGTTTCCTAATATACACTAGAGGGAACTCTGGCGCTTATGTCTATGGAAGCTGCAACGCACGGCACTTCAGCGAGCACGGGAATGATGGGAAGTACACAGATTTGTCCAATCTTTGTACCTCTAGCCCGTTTCTGGCTGCGTGTGTGTTCTTGTGGCTTTGAGCTCTTCTCTCACACAAAAAAAAATCAACAAATTTTCACCGTTTGCGCTTCACCACCTTATTCTTTTCGGCATACCATTTCGAATCGGAGTCATGAAATTTAAAAAGATTCGTTCTTTCAAAACGAAACCGAAACCATGCAGCAATAAACGAAGCCGCAAGTGCGATTCGCCGCACGCAAGTACGCAGACTAGGCAATTCCGTGTACTACCCATCATTCCAATGGTCGCTGAGCGATCGCAGCGCTAGTGTCCCCTCTAGCTAACTTTAGGAAACTTTATAGAATATACGGCTTGTCTAAAATTAAACTGTTTGTATCGTTTAGCTCAGAGACAAGACGACGATGAACACGTGGCTGGGCCTCGCCATGACGAAAGACCCCTGGCCGTTTATTTGCTGGGCTTAAGTAGCCGCGCTCACAGCGGGGAAGGGGGAAAGAAAGAAAAGGAAGGAACGTAAAGCGCACGAAACGGTGGAGAGGAGGAGAAGACGATATCGCCTAGGGCGAATGCTGATAGCAGATAGTCCGGTCTGTTACATCTTCTCTTCACACATTTTCAAAACACTGATTTCTTTTGCACTCATTTACTTGATGGAAGGATGGCCCGTAGTGAAGGCGCTTCGGTTCGCTGCGCTGGCGTCCTGACCTGCGCAGGCCAGCCGGTGGGCTTCCTGGAGTGTCTGGAGAAGTGGTGGCGCTATAATCTTCTGGCTGAGCTGGTTGCACCTGGTGACACCCCAGTGGGTTGTCCGGCGTGATGTTGCCGCGGTGTCCATCACTGAACTTCGTCGGGGGCCTCGTGTCGAAGTTCGGATTACCCTCGGGGCAGACCTTGTCGTTGAAGTTTTCGTCCGTTCGCAGCAAGTGTTGTCGGTTCCGTCTCAGGAGCCCATGGTCTTCCGTTCTTACCACGTATGATCGTGGTGCCGTCTCTCGTACCACTTTCGCTCGGCGTGACCAGCTTCCATGTTTGATCCGGACCACATTTCCGGCTTCCAAGGGTGGTAGTGGCCTGCCTCGGGAAGACTGTCGCTGTTTCCATACGGGTATGCCTCCGTCGACGTTGTATTCTGGAAGAGTGGCGTGCAGGCGACGACCTTGCAGTAGTTCTCCGGGTGAGTGACCGCTGTCAAGGGGAGAAGATCGATAAGCCAACAGACCAAGCCATACATCACCCCGAGACTCGTGGGTTTTCTTTAGAATACGCTTCACGATCTGTACCCCCTTTTCAGCTAAGCCATTTGATTGTGGGAACTCTGGACTTGAGGTGATATGCTCGAAGTCATATCGGCGCACGAAGGACGCGAACTCTCGCGATGCAAATTGAGGCCCGTTGTCGGTGCAAACTTGGTTGGGAATGCCGTATCGCGAGAAGATAGCAGATATCTTGTCGATTACTTCCGCCGCCGTGGTACCTCTGAGTTTCTCGACGTCGGGAAAGTTGGAATGGGCATCAAACACAACTACGTAGTGTTCTCCAGCGAATGTAAATAGGTCTATGCCTACGCGATGCCACGGTCGGTCGGGCGTTGGCTGAAGCAGGAGGGGTTCACTCGGTTGACTGTATGCGTACTTTCGACATACGCTGCACGTTCGCGCTCGTCGCTCAATGTCACTGCTCATTCCCGGCCAGAAAACCAGTCTACGGGCTCTAGCTTTGCACTTGTTCATACCTAAGTGGCCTTCGTGAATTCGCTCAAGAATTTCCGCACGCATTGATTTAGGCACCACAACTTTGTAACCCTTTAGCATCACTCCATTGACCACGGACAGCTCTTCCGCATACGGTTTCAGTACACCGTCTATTGCAATGCCATCTTCCATTTGTTTCATGGTGCGGCTGAGAAGCGGATCTTCGAGGGTTTCCTTCTGCAGCCGCAACATAGTCGCTTTGCTTATGATGCTGGTGACTACTTGCGTTGTGTGGACGTCGACGTCCTCGACTTGGTCGCCTCCACCAGTTGGTAGTGCAGCCCGAGACAGCAGGTCTGCGAGTAACAGGTCCCTACCAGGTACAAACTGTAACAAAAAATCGTATTTCATAAGACGGATGAAAAACCGCTGTATCCTGGGTGGCATATCTGCAATGTTCTTTTCGGCAATCGCAAGTAATGGCCTGTGATCAGTTTCTATCGTAATGCTTCGTCCATACACGAACTGATGAAATTTTTCACAAGCGAAAACAATTGCCAGTGTTTCCTTTTCTATCTGGGCGTATCGCTCTTCACTCGGCGTCAGCGCTCTTGAGGCGTAGGTCACTGGGCGCCAGTCATCCCCGTGTCTTTGCAATAAGGCAGCGCCAATACCTGTTCCTGAGGCGTCCGCAGTTATCTTAGTGTTTCTTTTTTCATCAAAAAGAGCCAGCAATGGAGGATTAGCAAGCGCTGCGCAGATCTGGTCCCATTCGCGCTCATGGGCTGTTGTCCACTCAAACACCGATGCTTCTTTCACCAGGCTACGCAGCAACGCCGTTTTATCACTCAAAGCTGGCAGGTATTTCCGAAAGTAGTTCACAACCCCGAGTAGTCTGCGCACACCCTGTTTATCTTTTGGGGCTGGCATGGCACGGACGCTTTCGATTAGATCGGGGTCCGGACGAATTCCGTCTCTTCCGATAACGTCGCCAAGGAATGCAACCTGCGTGGTGCCGAACACGCATTTAGCTGGATTAAATGTCAGCCCTTCCTCTTGCGCCCGCCTTAGTACTGCGATGACGCGTTCGTCGTGTTCTTCCTTTGAGTCGCCCCATATTAAAACGTCGTCTACGTAGACGCGCACTCCCGGCAGCCCTTCGAACATCTCTGTTAGAGTCTTTTGAAACACCTCGCTGGCTGAGCAAATTCCGAAAGGCAGACGCAAAAAACGGTACCGCCCAAATGGTGTCGCAAAAGTGCATATTCGTGAAGTGGCCTCATCTAAAGGAATCTGATGAAAGCCGGCATTAGCGTCGAGCCGGGAAAAATATTGTGCTCCTGCCAGCTCGCTCTCTATGTCCTCTCTTGAAGGGATAGGATAGTGCTCCCGCTTAATGCTCCTGTTCACTGCTCTAGGGTCCATGCAAATGCGAAGGGTACCATCCTTCTTGTGCACAACTACCAAGGGGCTCACCCATTCAGTTGGTTCATCCACCTTGACGATGATCGAGGCCTTTTCCATTCGTTGCAGTTCTTGTCGCAGGCGTCCTTTCAATGCTATGGGTACTCTGCGGGCAGGCTGCACGACTGGAACGGCATCCTCTCGTAGCACCATTTTGTAGGGTCGCCTGACGCAGCCGGTGCCGCTGAAGAGGTCAGGAAATGCAAGCTGGAATTTCGTTTGCCCATCGCCTACCTTCACGGCGTCCGTCGACACCGGTACCAGACCAAACTGCTGGCATGTCTTTAAGCCAAGGATGGCTTGGCGCCCCTTTTTCACGATAAAGAACGAGACTGAATGCTGTGCTTCGTTTATCTCGAGATCTTCGGTCGCCACGCCAACGTGTTTGATTGTACTGCCGTTGTAGGCGGAGAGGACAGCGGCGCTCTTTCGCGGAGTGCTTGCGTGGGCGATTCGGTTGAACAGGGTTAGGGGCAGCAAATTTGCCTGAGACCCGGTATCTACCTTGAATTGTATCTCCTGACCGGCTATTTTTCCGCGAACCATCCAATCCGCTCCTATATCTCCGGTGACGCCGCAAATGCTGATGCCCAAGATGTCAAAATTTTCATCGCTTTCTTCGGCTTTGTGAACCTCGCTTATCCTGCGCGCATTGTTGCAGCATGCGGCGAAGTGATTTCGTTTTTTGCATGCATAACAAGTTTTTCCATACGCCGGGCACCGCTCGGGGGCATGTACCTTGTTACAATTTTGACACCGAGTTCCATTCGCAAACTTCGTGCGGTGTGTGCGGCGTGTAACGTCAACGTGCAGGCTTTCATTTGACCATGCTGCGCTCTGAATGGCAGCAATCTCAGCAGCTTTGCAAATTTCTTCTGCTTTCTGCAAGTTTAAGTCTTTGTCGCTCAGCAACTTTTCTCGAAGTTTCGCATTATTTGTCCCAAACACCACTTGATCCCTGATCATGGACTCTTCAAGTGTACCGAAGTTGCACAGCTTTGCTTGCTTTTTTAAGTCCCGTAGGAACCGCTCAAAGGGCTCGGCCTCTTCCTGCTTTCGCAATCGAAAAATGTGCCTTTCGTAGACTTCATTACCCTGGTCGACACAATATTCTTCAAATTTCCGCACTAACGTGTCATAATCTTCTTTGCTCTCACCTGCCACAAACGAGAAGTTGTTGTAGACCTCAAGCGCCTCATCCCCTGCGGTGCTCAGAAGAATCGCTGCTTTTACGGCCGATGGGCGGGGCTTCTCCGGTTCCGTAGCGGTGATGAACAGCTGCAGCTTCTGCTTGAATACCAGCCAGTTTTTCCTGATGTTGCCGGACAGTTGCAGCGGTTCCGGGGGCTTGACGAGGTCCATTTCGAACGTCAGTATCCCACTTCTGACACCATGTATCGTTTAGCTCAGAGACAAGACGACGATGAACACGTGGCTGGGCCTCGCCATGACGAAAGACCCCTGGCCGTTTATTTGCTGGGCTTAAGTAGCCGCGCTCACAGCGGGGAAGGGGGAAAGAAAGAAAAGGAAGGAACGTAAAGCGCACGAAACGGTGGAGAGGAGGAGAAGACGATATCGCCTAGGGCGAATGCTGATAGCAGATAGTCCGGTCTGTTACACTGTTTATTTGGCTAAACTTGTGGCCAGGAGACGGAAACTCAGAGAACAGCGATACACACTGAAACTGATGGCGGTGAAGAGAACGTCGGCAGTGGATCAACTGAAGATGATTGAGACGCGTTTTCTTTATTACATCACGCGTCGAATTGTCCAAACTTATCACTGGTGGTTGCGCAAGCTTTACAATAATCTTCAGTGTTCACGTCCTGCACGCTTTCTTAACAAAATGATCTGCTACAAACGAGAAACTTCTCAAGCACTGAGGCATGATCTGCGCTGAGAATTACTCAATGTATTTCTGGCTTTCAACCAACCACATCAAGATAACGCTCGTGACAATAGGTGCAGCAATTTACAGTTAAAGAATGTGGTCGAAGGCAGGCCCAAAATGCGTCAGTGAACCGTCAATTGCTCTCCTTAATAACAAAATATCATTTTTTTATATTATTGCCACTAACGTTGCTATGCCTCGTGTCTACACAGCGGTTGTTTTAGTTGCTTTAGTTTGTTTACTATTCTCGCCACGCAAGAGCATGCGCTAATAATTGTATATTTATGATGTTTCTTCATTAAAGTTTCTAGTTGAAAGTCAGCGCTTGTCTTGTATCTTTCTATATTTATGTCTTCGTGTTCCACGCTGTTTACCTCTTACAGTACGGGATGATTTGTATTTTTCTAAAGACATATACGCTTCACATATTCTACGAAGCCTATTGAGAGATTTGCGTTGTCTGTTGTTGGAATACTTATGTAAGCACATACAAAATACTAAAACTACTGGGCAGTAGTTGCGCAATAAAAGTAAGTAAACATCGAAAGGAGATCTAGAGCGTCCGTTCACCTCACGGTACTAGGGGTCGCGTTTATGCATCGGAGTATTGCCGCATTGCAGTTGTGCGGCATGACTGATACTCGCTGAGCGAGTTAATTACTGTTACAACACAATCAATAAATGCTTATCGAGTAAAAATTTGGCCTATCGAAATATTTGGGCCAATATAAGATTAGAACGCACACGTAGCATTGGTCCAGAAAAGTTTCAACGAAAGTGGAAAGAGGCATTTTGAATACGTTGACAGCGCGGTTAGTGGAGGGGGTAGCTACTCCATGCGTCAACTGCAGGTGATTTAAGCATTCGAATTTTGTGCACAGAAGCTGACAAGAGACAATAGGTCATGGCATAGTGGTGGTTATCAGTCGTGCAATAGCGGTTCTTGACAAAAATGCCTTTTCTTTATGCGATTGCTTGGCTGCCCTTGAAGACAAATATACAGCGTATCTCATGCACCCCGTATATGGTCGCTTAAAGGCTGCTAGAATTGTTCGCTTATTTTGACAGCTGTCTTTGTTGGGAGGTGACGCTCGAATTTTTCTTTGCACGTGTCAAAAAGCCCCTCCCGTATTCTCGCTTCAATGTTGATAATCACTGTGGAAACCTTGGCCGCCCTACACGATGAGTTCTCATTTTGTTGCGCACTTTTCGGCTGCATTTCCAGAGGGACGTCGAAAGGGTGTCATACTCGGAAAATATTACGCTAGCAAAGAATTGGAGCGGCGAAGAGGGGCAAGCGTCGCTCGAAGTGGAATGGCTCGACCCGAGGTTTGTGAATTCGATTCCCCTCGGGGGAGCGGCCCTTCTCCCCTCACATTTCTCTTTTAGACGACCATTGTTTGAATATGTGAGTTTCTTTAGTTTAGACGCATTAAACTGGGTGCCATATATGACGCCAGAACAGACTCGTGCAGATGGTAGCAAGGGCTCCGTAATGCACGACTCGCTCTATATATTTACTCTATTCATCCAGCCGAGGGGAAAACTTGATCTGGTATGTGAGGGGACTTGACTCTTGGAAACTATGTCTATGCGCTGAAGAAAAAAAAAGAATGGTGGAATATTGGAAAACTCAGTTTCACCGCAAGGGTGAAACAATGGGTGCGATAGCAACAAATTATAATGTCTTACAAAATAAAGCAAGAAGCTAAGTTTTTTCGTTTCGACATCGCGTAACATTACAAAATTTTGGTGTGTGAGAATACGGCCGCTACAAGGACAGAATCGGTGTTCATGCAGTCTCTTCGCTTCGAGAGCACACCGAGTAAATGGGTCTACGAGCCGTTTTCTGATGCCTGCAGTGCGTGCGCCATCTATCGCGTCCGCACCCTTTTAATCAAAGATTACAGTAGCAGCTCGAGCTACACAGCCCCCTCCTACATGCTCTTTCTAGAAGGGTGGGCCGCTGCCCTTTTTTTTTCTTGATCAGCAATGAACGGAGGCCTCTCCCCTGGGCTGATGTTATCATATATTATATGGATGCTATAGCATGTGCCGTAAGTGCGATGGAGATGGGCCGGCTCGTCTCATCTCTGCTTCAGCCGCCTCCGTCGCCCCCGCTCGCATGCTGCTACCTATGCGATGCTACGCTTCGCCCTTCAGTTCGTCGTGGCAGACCCCGTAGTGTGTGAACTTGTATGCCAGAATGGTTTCACCGCGATATAGGCGCTTGGTCAGAAGCACGTAGCCCCGCGTTTTGCTGCCGGCAGTTCGCTACAAGGATACCAACGGAAATATCGCGAACACCCCTTTCTCGACCGGGGTTGAAAAGCATCGCCGCGGAGGACGTTCTCATGGAGCCAGCACGTGCACGCAGCCATTGACACCTGCAGGTGTTCTTGTCAGCAATCATCCTCTCCTAAGAGGTCTTCTACTTTTCCTCCACCCCTTCTCCGGACTCTACCTCCTCGCCTTGCGTTACATAAACGAGTATTCGAGTCGTGGGGTGAGAACATCAATGTGCTGTGTGCTCGGGCTCCCCATTCGACCAAGACTGGACCTTTTGCCCATGCTTTTGCTGGAAATTTTGCCGATAAAACGAGGGGCTGAGTTTATGCTCTCTCTCTCTTCTTGGTGGAGCGCTGAGTCATCTGTAGGACCCTAGAATTTAGGCCTAGCTATGCTGTCGCGATACAGGATCGCCTCTCGGAGCCGTTCAGTGTGTGCCGTGGAGTGCGCCAGGGGGATGCCCTCCATGTGCTAGCGCTTGAGCCACTCCTGCCAAGGCTTTCCAATGACACCAGCTTTGGTAAATTTCCAATTCCGCCAGGTTCTTCCGTGGTGGCAATGTTCGCCTATGCAGATGACCTCTCCAATGTCGTCCCGGATGAGGCAACTGTTTGCACCATTTCGGACGTTATGGAGGGGTACTGCTCGGTGAGCGGCGTCAGGATAAATAAGTCTAAGAGTGCCGTCATGTATCTTAACTGTGCTCCCTCCAGCACACGTCCCGTGCACGGACTGCCCATAAGAGAGCGTCTACGCATATTGGGTTTCCATTTTAAACCGGATCACCTGACTACCAAAAAACTGGCGTTTAGCTAAAGAGAAGCTGACCAACAGAATTCGGTAACTCAGTGCCTTGTCTTGTCCACTTACAGCTAGGGTCACGATAATTCGATCGTTGTTGTTTAGCTTTCTCACGTATGTAGGTTTAGCTACGCCGGTTAAACCCCGAATAATCCCTGAACCAGGCTTCTCCTGGAGGGGACCATTTCCTATTTTCTTTGAAGTTGGTCAGCTGCGAACTTGTCGCAACCCGTGCACAAGGTGCACACGGATAAAGGACGACTCGGTATTTCTGACCTGAGCATCGTGGCCATCGCGCTACACGCTAGATGGACATGAGTAGCTCTCGATTCGGATATGCTCCTCACTAGAAACTTCGCGTCGTATTTTCTCAGCACGTGGCTGAGGCTGTTCTCGCCCGAGGCATTTTCGAATTTGGTGCCTCGAGCGGGAACGCGTTCTGTCTTCTTTGCAGGGGCCGCTTCTACTTTGGCCCGTCTCCAAGAGGTGGACCCTGAGATAGATTTAGCTTCGATCGAACTCCACGTGTTAGTCGATAGACTTACGCCAGAGTTACTGGCGCACTGTAAGAGATTTGGCCTGTACCACCACAATCCTAACTGGAAGTTCATTACTGCCAGTTTCCCGGACGTCGAGCGCGCTACATCCAAGTACCACCTGGCACCCTCTGGCCAAGCGCGGATATATATATATATATATATATATATATATATATATATATATATATATATATATATATATATATTCTACTTTATGTTTTTCCAGGCATCATCTGTCGGGACGAGCGGTCAAGCAGTGCGTGCTTCTGCTCGTCGAGTTCCCTACCAAGTGTGGGGGTCGCACGGTGCGGTACCGTCTTTGGTGGGAAGCACCGTAGGCTTCACCAAGTACTTGCAAAAGTATGGAAGGAGGTCACGTTCGTTCTTTACCGAGAGTGGCAGCGCCTAGGTGGAAAAAAGTTTTATGAAATGCGGCACCAGGTTGGCAGTGATTTTCAGTGAGTCAGGAGTCCAGATAACCATCAGTTTTTAATGATGGCGTTTTGCAAGTTTCAAGACTCGGCCTAGTGAGCCAGTCACCCCTGAGTGTAGCTTGTGTTGTTGTTCCCCTGAGTTTTGGAGGCGTTGTGGTGATCCTGTCACCTGGTCGGGCTTCACCCACAAGGTCTGTGTTGGCCCCTTCTCCATGTCCGGCGACTCTACTCGCCGAGACGGAGGATGGCTCCCTTCTCCGAAAAGAATGAAGCAGGCTTTTAGCCGTGCTGGTTTATCAGGGTACGTTAGATTTGTGTGCAGCGCCATTGGCTTCTGCACCAAACAGTAGTCCCGTAGTCTTCAAGGGGCGGATTGCGTCTCAATGCGCTCTAGTGGTAGGAGATGGGCCATGACCCCAAAGCGCTTTGCTCCGAGCGACTGTCCACCCGTCCTGAGGGGACGTCGCAGGCTTCCAACCGTGCGGCAGTGTGAGGGCACGTGCACGCTGTGGGCGGTGACAGAAGTTACCACGCAGAAGGGCAGCCCCGTTGTCACGTGTCGGGCTACGTCCGCTTTGTGGGCGGTGATGAAAGTCACCGTGCCAAAGGGTAGTCCCTTAGTCGAGAGTCCGGGAACGTCCGCTTTGCGTGTGGTGACTGAAGTCACTGCACCAGAGGGTAGCCCCTCTGTTGGGTCTCGCTGGACCCTAGCAGTCAGAAGACGGGCCACGGCCGCAGTGCACCCCACGCGCTGCGACAGCCGACCTTTCCAGGGTAAGTCCGCTTTGTGTTGTGACCGAAGTTACTGTGCTGAAGGGTAATCCCTTTGTTGCATCTCCCTGGCTTGTACGCCGGGAGGCAGGCCACGTTGTTTGGCGCCGAGCGGTGGCCCTCTTTCCGGGGTATGGCCATTAGCCCAAAACAAATCTTCCCTCTCACACAACCCTGGGGAGGTGAAGTTCCGGGACAGACGTACGGATGATGATGGGTTGATGAGTTACGTGAGACTCTGAGACAAAGTGCCTCCGGGCGCCGTGACTTCTTCCTATCTAGACAACGGCATCCATAAAGTATACATAAACCTATTCCTTCTCGTGGGAACGCGTTTCATCACTGCGAAATATCGGCTATGTAGACGACTCCGTAACGAGACCTGCCAAACGTCATCTCTTACCACGGGTATAGAGCATACGATGCACGCAGATGGAGCGTCCATATAATTGATATCGCAATAAGAATACAACAATAAACATTTACCGTTTTTTTTGGCATGCTAGCGGGGTCTAAGGGAATAGCGTTATTATAACGCGACCGTTCGTTGCAGACAGCGCGTTTTAGTTTAGCGGGATAGTGCATGCGTGCCATAGAGTTACTGTATATTTTCCCGTTGCGCATACGTCCGCGACAATGCTCAACGGCTGTGCAGTGAAGCCACTCGTCACGCGCGCAAGAGAAACATATGGTGTGACGTTTCGGAACGGGGTGACGTGTCTCAGACTTATGCTAAGCACGCAGTGAGCGTGATTGCACTTGTACATCGAAGCTTTTCGCAAAGTATTTTATAACGTCACCAGCTCAGTCAATATTGGCTTAGAGGACATACCGTGACGCCACCTGTGTGATGACGTCACTCATAGGATGCCGGGTTGTGTTGTGTACCAGAACACCACATTTCCTGCGCTTTTGTTGTGGACACTGTGCGAGCTTTCGTTTGTTTTGAAGCTCAGTGCTTAAAGAAATGGTAAGAACTGATAGTACGGGCAAGCGAACTATGAATCAGTGTGCCCGGTGGCACCATCGTGTCTAATTTGAACCGTAAAATCTAGACTGAAAACCGGTGCAGCCATGGGGGACGATGCAAGTGGCGTCGCGAAAGCAAAGCTGTCGTATTCCACAACTACTATACGCAGCAAAGCGAGCGCACGCATCCTATCTGTGACGTCAAAAGGATCGCCGCGCTGGTATTTTGAGTGGAGGCCCTCGCGGCCAATAGGTTCTGAAACATCGCGTCCGCTGGCAAAATGACCTGTGTGACACCAATTTACCCAATTCCGGAGGAGTAGCAGTGACTCATACGCGCAACAAAATTAAAAATAAAGGAACTAAGAGAGAATTGAAATTAATCGGAGGTCCTGTATGTGATCCAAAGGTTACGGAGGTAATTAGCGTGATTAGCGATTGGAATGTGAAACTTGTTCGAAGGCGCCCTAATAGAACCGAAGGAATGATGCTTTTAGTGAAGCTGTATATGCATCTCTTAGCAAACGTGCGCCCACGCATTGCCTCGTGTGAAATGGAATGTAATGGAAAAGTTTATTTTTGGCTCACGTGCTCAAACTATTCACAAGAACTAGTTACAGAAATAATAGCAAATAGAAATAAAGCGGCGTCAGAGTTCAGTCAACCAAGAGACCAGGTAGGGTTTTGTACAGGCTATATATTCCATAACGGACCACATCAATACTATCAATAAATCAGGTAATAGAGAAATGCGCGGAATACAACCAAGCTCTATACATAGCTTTCATAGATTACGAGGAGGCGTTGACTCAGTCGAAACATCAGCGGTAACGCATACCCTATGAAATCAGGACATCGAAGAATCTTACATAAACACACTGGAAGAAATCTGCAGCTGATCCACACCTACCATAGTCCTCCATAAAGAAGGCGACCGAATCCTAAGAAAAAACGCTGTAAGGCAACAAGACACGATCTCTCCAATCATATTGACCGCTTGTTTACAGAAATTTTTATTACACTAAATTCAGACGAGTTAAGGCTAAGAGTTTATGGAGAGTATCTTAGTAGCCTGCGATGCGCTGATGACATTGCCTTAATGAGTAATTCAGTGGATGAATCACAGCTCATGGGTACTTAACTAGACACGGAAAGCAGAAAAGTAGGCCTGAAAATAATATGCACAAAACTAAAGTAATGGGCCCCACCGTGGTCTAGTGGCTAAGGTACTCGGCTGCTGACCCGCAGGTCGCGGGTTCGAATCCCGGCTGCAGCGGCTGCATTTCCGATGGAGGCGGAAATGTTGTAGGCCCGTGTGCTCAGATTTAGGTGCACGTTAAAGAACCCCAGGTGGTCAAAATTTCCGAAGTCCTCCACTACGGCGTCCCTCAATCATATGGTGGTTTTGGGACGTTAAACTCACATATCAATCAATCAAACTAAAGTAATGGGCAACAGTATCGGCAGAAAACAGCGCTTTGCGATATGTGGAGAGACGCTGGAAGTTGTAAAGGAATATGTTAAGACAGGTAGTAACCGCGGAGCTAAACCATTGGAGTGAAATAAATAGAAGAATAAGGATGGGGTGGCTCACATTCAGCAAGCATTGTGAAATTATGAATGGGAGTCTGCCACTAACCCTCAATAGGAAGCCATATAACAGTTGGAACGTGCCCAAACCTGGAGGCTTACAAAGAGGGTTTAGCTTAAATTGAGGACGACGCAGCGAGCGATGAAAAGGAAATTAACAGGTGTAACTTTAAGACAGAAGAAAAGAACAGAGTGGGTCAGGGAACAAACTGAGGTTAGCGATATATAGTTGAAATAAAGAACAAAATATGGAGATGGGCCGGGCACGTAGCACGTACGCCGGTTAACCGCTGGTAATTAAGGGTAACTGACTGGATTCCCAGAGAAAGCAAGTGCACGAAAGCGAGAAAGTTGGGTGGGCTGATGATCTTAAAAAGTTTGCAGTTATAACACGGCCACGAAAAGTACAAGACTGGGTTGATTGGCGGATCATGGGAGAGGCCTTTGCCCTCCAGTGGGCGTAAAGACCGGCTCATGATGGCGATGATAATGATGCTCAAAGAATAATACAGTGGAGGCCACCCCCACAGCTTTTGCATACATGCTGCAATCTAACAGCTCAAAAGCTCGCTTGCTACCTTGCAACTGACTATTTTTCACGTGCTCACAACATTTTCCCGCCTGTCCGGAAGACACTCTGAAAGCAACTTCACGCATGTATGGTCGACAATCAGGCGGGTGCATTTTGGCCGCCTAAGTCAGTGACCTTTGCCAGAAGACTATTGCACGTACGATCACGCTGGCACCCACTGACAAAAAGACATTTGTTATCCACCATGATTCGCTGCTGCTTTGCTGTTCGAAAAAGCAATGACGATGAAACTGGCAGTTGTGCATTCGTGTTCATAATGTTGGCTTCACCGCGGATAAATTGAAAACTTGACATCATTGCGCACCACGTGACGGAGGTCGTCAAATAGCAGCATTGCAGGTGCGGTGAAAAGGTATGCGCAACTCTGCTACCTGCGGTAGGATACACACTATACAGAGACACTAATATGCCCAAGCTGTGGCGTCACCTGTCGGAGGATGTATGTGTTAAAAAAGCGAGAAAAAAATGCTTGGGCATTCCCCGCGCGCATCAATATTATATCTTTTCTTGAGTAACCATCAAAATAAATACGAAGCATGTACCAAAAGCGACAATTGCAGATTTCTTTACACCGACATTCTAGTTAGGCCTGATGACATTAGAAATTTAGAAAGCGATCTCAAAATCTGCGCTGTTACTTGCAATACTCGTTCTCCGAAAGTATACCTGAAAACAAGCGAAGCCATTTTACACAGTTTGCTGTGAAAGAGGTGGATCCGGGCACATAAACGCTAAATTCAGTTTGAAGCAGGTTTCCAACACCACTTCCATGTTTTATGTACACTGTATACACTACAATAATCACGCAAACATGGTAACGCTGCATATTAGAATAGCGTGCGTACGCTAAGCCCTATGAACGTTACAGCGTTCTGCGCATGCGGATTTTGATCCCGCTAATCTAGTAAGCCCACTAAACAGCAACTGTCTAAGGAATGCAAATTCTGAGAATACTGATCAATTAGGGACGTCAACTATACGCAAGGACTGAGTATCAGAGTAACAAAATGGCAAGGTTGGCTAGTTGAACAAAGAAGCAATAGTATGAAGGGTTACTTTTCCAAATTTTGCTGCTTAAGTTGTTCTTTATTTGGGCGAAGAAAGAAAATCTGGTGATGGCTTCGGCGTTGCCGAATATACATGCCCTGCGATAGTGTGAATTATCACGCTGCTACGTCAAATGATTCCGTTCTAACCTATTTATCTTAAACGTCTTCTTTAAAAAACGTGTATAACTATTTTCGGTCAGTATATGACTCCCTTTAAAGACATAAAGAGAACTTTCTTTTCGGGTCAGTGTGGCAGTGCGCTCTATAGGAGTGTACCTTGGCTCTCTTAGGCACTGTGCAAAGACACTAATTTGAAAAATCACGTGACCACTGTTGTGAAATTCACGCGACTATTGCTGGCAACGCTGCTAAATGGCTCAAACGCTAGCACTGCATTGTCAGGTGACTCCCCGTACTCATGTTTAGTGTTGCGCAACTACTGTACGAACTAATGGCGTATTCATATTATGCAAGTCTAATGACCTCGTTGTACCGTGTCACTGCAAAAAATAATGCAGCGTTCACGATTAGCATTACTTTCGTAAAACCAGGGTACTTCGGTACTTTTCTGGTCACAAAACTCCCCCGTAACGTTATTACCGCCGCGCCGCGGGGCGGTTCTCGCAGGGGGCACTGAGGAGAGTTTCGCTGCAGTGAGAGCGCTGGGGGCCCGATAAATCGGCAGAATCAGTGTGCACTTTTCCTCGTTTTTTTTCGCATTTCTTCATTTTTGCTACTGCCCCGCCACGGTGGTCTAGCGGCAAAGGTCGCGTGATCGAATCGCGGCTGCGGCGGCTGCCTTTTTGGTAAAGGCAAAAATTCTGTAGGCCCGTGTGCTCAAGATTTGGGTGCACGTTAAAGAACCCGAGGTGGACGAAAATTCTGGAGCCCTCCACTACGGCGTCTCTCATAATCATATAGTGGTGTTGGGACGTTAAACCGCACATATCAAGCAATCTGTTTTTGCTACTCACAGCTGTGATATTTGTATTAAAGGACACGGATGGAGTTCATAAGTTACGATGCCCAAAATATTCTGTGTGCCTTGTTGTCACTCCGACTGCATATGTAAGACCCAAAATGTGTAGCTAGCCTAGAGATGGTGATAAGATGGATCAACGGGAACGTACGATACCGCGATAAGAAGCGGTTGAATGTACTTTCAGTATTGAACACGTTAGAGTGTACGAGAAAGATTTTGATGACACCGACGTTATTTGGACCCAAGACTTCACAGCGAAAGAAGAAACATATACCATTGTAATGCGAGAAGGCTAAGCTGTTTCTTTCACAGCTTGCTAGTATTTTAGGGGCGAAGCTCCTCTTACTCTAACCTTGTCCTGTGTATGGCGTAATTGAGCGAAGAAAAGACGAGAAACCAAGAGAAGAAGAGACGAGAAGAAAGAAGGAAGGCAGTATCTTTCGAACAGTATAATAGTCTCGTTCCCTCTCAGTCCTCAAAGACAGCCTTGCACGGGCTATACGCTCATCCAGAGATCACTATTTTAAGACGCTGCTGCCCAACTTCATAAAAACTGACCCGACTAAATTCTGGAACTACATTGGTGACAGAAAGAAACCTCTCACCGAAATGGCAATTGATAGCATGATTGTAACCGATCAAAGAAAAATTGCTGATCATCTTAAAGCGTATTTTCAAAGTGTGTTTTCCGGCTCTAGTGTTTATGTTCCAAACGGTAGAGTGTTCGACCCATGCGAAGTCTCTTTCGTGTCTTATTCTGGTATTTTTTCGATGCTTCTGAATCTTAATTCTAAAGTCCTGTGGACCTGATAATCTCCCAAATGTGTTCCTAAGAAGACATGCCGAACATGTCGTTAAATTCCTCCTTCCGTGTTTCATTGTTGTCATCAAAGCTACCATGTGACTGGAAAGCCGCACGCATAAGTCCTGTATTTAAGAAAGGTGATCGCTTGTCGCCTCAAAATTACCGACCCATATCCTTGACCTCACCCTGCTGCAAATTAATAGAACACATAATTGCTACACAAATTGGAAATTTTTTGACTCAACATTCAATCCTGACCAATTTTCAACACGGCTTTAGAAAGGAATATTCGACAGTGACGCAACTAGTTACAATAATCCACTCATTTGCACTTAACCTGGATAACAATAGGCAAACTGACATAATATTTTTGGATTTCAGTAAGGCATTCGACAGGGTTCCACACGACAAATTGATCTTGAAACTTAAACGTATTGGCCTTCCCAAAATCCTTGTAAACTGGATTGCTGACTATCTAAATAACCGTGAACAGTTTGTTGCTATTAATGACCAGCGTTCGCAGTCTCTACAGGTCACATCAGGTGTACCCCAAGGAAGCGTCCTAGGGCCATTGCTTTTTCTTTGATATTGTAAATGTCATCACCCCTTCTGTACAAATTAGATTATTTGCAGACGGTTGTGTTTTGTTCCGGGATATTAACTCTTTAGATGATCAAAATGAACTTAACTCAAACCTTCATAATATTCATCAGTGGTGCAATGAGCGGGGAATGATCCTTAATGCAGAAAAGAGTGTCTGCATGCGTTTGACACGTAAGAAAGTTCCACTAAATAATTCGTACCATATTGGGTCTTCAAATCTTAGAGAGGTTACAAGCTACAAAGATTTGGGCCTAACTATAACTAGTAATTTGTCTTGGAACATGTATGTAGACAACATATGTTCAGCTGCCTTTCGGAAACTTGGTTTTCTAAGACATAAATTGCGTACCTGTCCTGCCAATGTAAAGCTTCTTAGTTATTATTCTTTTATACGACCTAAACTGGAATACGCCAGCATTGTATGGGACCCTTACACTAAGCTTAATATTAACAAACTTGAGCGGGTTCAAAGGAAAGCGGTTTGGTTTATATATTCAAAATACTTACCATCGGATTCACCTTCCGCGCTGATGTCTGCAAACGACATTCAGACCCTTGAATCCCACAGACGTGAACAACGGCTGGATTTCCTTCAATTATTACTTAATCAAAAACTCGCAATCGATTCATCGCCTTACTTATCTTTTCTGTCAACAAGGAACACACGACATCATCATCCCAATTTGCTAACCCCATTTTTTGCGAGAACCGATGCCTTTATGTATTCTTTTTTTCCGCGAACAGTGTCGGACTGGAACAAGTTATGCGAACCTCATTCATTGTAACGTATGTGTAACGTATTGTAAAGTATGAGGTATGCAATGTATTGTCGCTGTTTGGCGTAAGTTACTACTTGTGTTGTGGAACATAGTGTAATGTAGTATTGTAGAACCGGGTGTATTGTTGCTTTGCACATTGAAGTTTATTGTAGTGTATAGAGCGAAGCGTGATGTTGTTACATAACGAAGTGTATTGTAGCGTGTAAAACAAAGTGTTTTTTCGTATGATGTACGTCATTACGTCTGTGGTATGCGTGACGCGCCCTTCCTGCTTGGACCACTTAGTGTCCGCAATATGTATTAAATAAATAAATAAAAAAAAATAAATAAATAGACGGCGCTGTCTCATAGAAATACATACAAACTGCAGTTGAGTGAGGATATTCTAGATGACGCTGTACCGATACTCTTCAATTAGCTGCTGCGCGGGTTGTGCCTGAGTGCGCGAGTAAGGAATGCCTCCCTCAGTCTCCTGAATAGTCACCGTGTGTGGTGGATTATTGATGGGGTATGGACGAAGCAGAGTGGTGGGCGCGTTGAAGACGCTTGTGCTCCGCTTCCATGGCTCGCGTCTCGTCGGCGTTACCCGCGCGCCACCTGCATTCTCGAACGCGATCGGGTGCATAGATACATGCACTGACAGACACACGGACGGATGGATGGACAGACAGACAGATAGGCATATGGATGAACGGATGAATGAATGGATGCACAGCCAGACACAAGGACGGATGCACGGACGCACAGATGGATCACATAGATGGAAGCGCGGACGGACGCACGGACCAACACACGGCGGACGCACGGAAAAACGGAAGCACGGATGGACGCATGGATGCTTGCCCCACTCATCGTCACTCATTACGTGGATATGCTGTGTTTTTTTTAGGTTGTCGCCAGTTTATTAGGTGCCTTACACTCGGTGTTGACGGTAACGCGTTACAAGTAACGCCGTTACCGGTAACGCGTTCTTTCTATCTGTTCTGTAACGTACTCACGTTACCATTTCTTGATAACGTGTGATTTCATGGTACTAGCTACTTTTTCATCATCTGGGTGCAATTTCCCCAGCGCTCGCACCGACGATTTTTTCGACGCACCTTCGAGCAGCTGTTATCCTGCCAGGCATGGACAAAGAAAGCGTGGGTGTAATCGATTTTGTTTGGGGAAGTCGCGGGTGTAAATTACATAGGCCGACTACTTGTGGTGAATCCCCCGCCGCGGTGGTCTAGTGGCTAAGGTACTCGGCTGCTGACACGCAGGTCGGGGGATCGAATCCAAGCTGCGGCGGCCGCATTTTCGATGGAGGCGGAAATGCTGTAAGCCCGTGTGCTCAGCTTTGGGCGCACGTTAAAGAACCCCATGTGGTCGAAATTTTAGAGCTCTCCACTACGGCGTCTCTTTTACTCTAATGGGGATTTTGGGATGTTAAACCCCACATATCAATACCTGTGGTCAATGTTGAAAAAAGCTTCGGAATCTGCCATGAGACTCTGCAGGGACGTGCTTTTCGTGGAAGTGCATTGTAGAAGGCGGATTGATGGCAGCTGGCCTTGCCATGCTCAAAAAATGCGATCCCTGAAGAGAAAGCGCATGGGCTGGTTTTCTCAGCTTATACAGTATCTCTAGTATCGTTGTCACTCTGCGTTCGTGGGTGAAGCGAAAATCTCCCCCGATGGTAACATGTTCCCCGATGGCAACAAGTTCTGGTCTACACTCGCCGAGCACAGCGCGGTGAATGACCTCCGCATCGATTTTGACAAGTCCCACATCTACGGCTTTTTGTGAAACTCCCTGTCCTTCTTCATTTATACCTCCTCCTCCTCCTCTGGCACACAAGGAGGCAACTGGTAAGTTCAAATGGTCTACAGATGTGCTGACGATTGAGAATTTTGCGAATCAAAGAGAATAGGCGTGACCAATGGCAAGGAGAAAAGCCTTGCCATTGCGAAAAGCCGTGCGAAACGTCGACTTATGTTCGTTAGCATCTTATGTTCGACGAAACGTCGACTTAAGTCGACGAAACGTCGACTTATGTTCGTTTCAACTTATGTTCGTTAGCATCTCTATCACACGTGCACTATAGCTAACCACGGTTACGGCTAACCACACAGAAGCATAACCACTGTTAGTCTTCTAACCATGGTTATCGCGAACAGGCGATTCCCCGAGAGATGGACAGGGACGCGAAAATGGAAATTTAGATTTGATGGAGTATATTAAATTTTATGAACATACCAACCCACTTGCCCGGAAGTAAACTTAGCGTCTAATTTAGGGGGCAAAAATATTGAACATATTCAACATGGAGGTAACGATTTCATTACCCATCGTTCTCGAAAATTCACGACGATGTAACGCAGAAATATTACTGTTACAAAGAAGACATTTTGTGCATGAAATGTATGTACATCTAAAAGTAAGCTAGCATTGTCTGAAACTTGTAGAGCGAGGAGAAGTGCTGTTTAAAAATACATAAAAATCTGACATTTCATGATAGTTGCTGCCTAACAGCTGCTACAAAGCTGATAAGAATACTCAACCTTGTAAGGCAAATCTAGCTTCTTTCTCTTAGGAACGGCAGCTACGTCTGTGGTTATTGAACGCCTTAACGAGGGAGGCTTGTGTTGAACTTGATATGAATGCTCTGAAACTTTTTGTGATAGTTAAACAGGTT
The DNA here is from genome assembly GCA_013436015.1 of Rhipicephalus annulatus. Taxonomy (NCBI): domain Eukaryota; kingdom Metazoa; phylum Arthropoda; class Arachnida; order Ixodida; family Ixodidae; genus Rhipicephalus; species Rhipicephalus annulatus. Next base: position 175,544 of record WOVY01011876.1, on the reverse strand, counting down.
AAAGTGAACGAAAAATGTTTGTGCAAAGATATATTTTTCAGTGACTGGGACGTTAAAGTATTTCTTTAATACTGCATATTTGCGTATCAATTTCACTAGTACAAGCACGTTGTCGTAATGGGACTTTTCCGCATAGGAAAACTGTGCATGCACCTAATTTTTGGTGGCCAAAGTGCGACAAAATGTTAGGACTGAGAGACTTGTGTCACAAACGCCTCCCCCGCCCCCCTCATTCCCCTCCCTCCCCCCAAAAAATGCCCAGGCCTCCGTGAATGTCTACCAGCGTGCGGCGCACAATTTCGGAGCCCAAGAACCAACAGCTTCGATTTAGACGATCTCCACTGGAGGTGCTGTTGGGAGCAAAAAAGACATATTGCTGTACATTTCTTGCAGGTTCAGCGGTGCTTTCTTTGTTGATAGGGGAGATAATTGAATCAGATATTGCGTACAATGGCAGATTGAGAAAAAAATCATGACATATTCATGAAGTAAATGATGAGTAAGCGGAGCAGTGGGATAATTGGGTGTGGCCGAAAATCACCCATGACATTAACCACTAACGCATGATCCACTCACGCATGTAAATGAGTGTGAAACGGTGTACAGTTATGTGCAATGATTCACATAGAAAACAGCACCAATAACGAGGGACAAGAAAAGAAGGAGACAGACAGCGGCACTGACTTACAACAAGATTTATTTGCTGGAACCGTGTAATATACTTGAGCAGTATCTGACAAATAAAAGAAATGACTATTATATGCAGTAGAATAGAGAATAATATCCAGTGGCTATTAGACATAGATGCTGTGCTGTGTTGAGTTGTGAATTTCGTTTTGCCTTCATTGTTACTGCTTTGTGGTAGCGGATCTAGCCGGAAGTTGGTGAATACGAGGTCTCAGCACGTTCCCCATGATGGTTGTTGATTGTTTCCAGTCATTCGAAAGACGTCGTGGAGCATATCGAGACTTCATCTAGTGCCTAAGCCAGTCGTTGTCCGTAATAATCATCAGCGTCATGGTCATGACGCATATTGGGTTACCTTGCATGTGCTGTGCCGTGATGGCAGAAAGAGAATGAGTGGTCTAGAACGCGCTTGCTCTTCATCGTCATAAGCATCTTCTTCATCACCACTGGCGGCTACGGTGTCACAGCGGACAGGCCTCGTTTATTAGGTGCTTCACATAGAAAATAACTTCACCATGTGCCACACCCATGAACTATGTAATAGAGCTCGATAGGCATCTTTAAGCTACTATAACATTAATTGATAAGGTCCGGTAGACTAAATGTTGTGCAAATATTTTTAAATTCATGCACCGCGGTGTAAGTGGTCTCATTGTAAATAGCGCAATCGGCAATGGCTCAACTCTCGCTCGGAGACTTTGTTCTGCGTGTAATGGGTTCATAAGACTTGTGCAGGTTCAAAAGTTCAGTTAAATATTGTGTGCATCATTGAATAAATGCTCTCGTGCTCCACTGCCTTAGGTAAGGAACCGCGCTGCAACGACATCAGCGAATAATGATGCATCCAACACGAGTGGACCCACCGAACTTCGAAGCCATGGTACTTTGAAAAAGAATACGCGAAAGTAAGTTTTTTCAAGCGCATATGCAATTACCACATTGTATGTCAGGTGTAGTTCAAGAGTTTGCGAAATTCTCCGCAATAACTCATCGACATATATGAAATGAAGAAAAGATATAACGCGCACAAAGGTAGGACCAAAAACAGCAGTGTATTCTGCAGGTCGTTTTCTTCGACTTGTCCCACGTTCTCTCATGCAGTAATTTTTCACCACAATATACCAACCCGCAAAACAGTCTATCCTTCTAAGACACAACGAAGGTTCACAAGAAAACAATAAATAAAAAACAGACTTTGCAGAAAAGGTTGCCATTATCGTGTAAAACACAATAGGCAAATAGCTTTTGAAACATGTGACTAAGTGCGAGATGATAAGAGCCTCTTTTAAACAACAAATGTTTTGCGTAAATTGTCAGTAACCTCCTTTCCTGCGTCTTCTTGTTCAACCAAGGGGAGTGTAATGCAAGCTTAGTTCACAGGGCGAACAGCGCTGCTCGTGACTTTCCCATCCCGAGTGGCAACCTTCGTGTCTCCGAGTGAAGTGAAGAGATGGAAGAAGTGATCGGGGATTATGGGAATAGTGAACACACGTAGACTGATTACGTGAATTGAAAACCACTCTTGGCGCACTACACCGTAACACTATACACCACCGACACGAGTGTATTGCTTATATAACGTGTTACCGAAAACTAGTTTCTTAACGAAAACGAGAGCGGGAGCCTCGTTGAGTGCGCGAATGAAAGCCTTCCTTTTCTGGCAAATTGCTTCACAGTTTGCTAGCATTCTGACTTTAATTAGAGAGAATAATGATTACCCCATGAGCCTTTCTAGAAAAGGTACGCATCTTCAAACTGGAGCGTTTTTGGTAAACCAGATACTTTTCGACACAATTTTTAAGGGTATACGTGACTGTGAGAAGCATAATATCTTTTGAAAAAAAAAAAGCTTACAAGAAAAGCTTAAAACATTAGAGTCAATATGTACTGAGTTTCGTTATTTTTAGTTGTATGCTGCAATAAATTCCTCAAATGCAGGTATTTTCTGCTGATGCGAGATAAGCACAAGTTCCTGTGGAAGGGTGTGGTCCTAAACACGCACTATTTATTAAGAGCCCTAAATACGTAAAAAAAACGTACATCACACGCGCATATAGCAACATTGGGATGTGATATTACACATTCGTAGCCAGAAACACCTTCTCTATTGACTGATGAACTATGGATCATTAACGCGAACAGTTGGCTTTCTCGCTGTAACAAAATATTCGAGTACTATAATCATCAAAGAGTGTGCAATGGAAGTCAGAGGTACAGTCACTGGACAGGACACTGGCAAACTAGTTCAGGAGACGAAAAGAGACGACAAACCATGATAGTCTAAAATGCAACTGAAATAATAGAGCAAATGGAGCTTCGAAGTTAATCAATAGGCGTAAGGTGGCAGACATCAGAAGATGTAACATGGATAGAATTAAGAAGGCTGTAAAAAACAGCACAAGCCTGAAAACTGTGAAGGCATTTATTTATTTATTTATTTATACAATACTGCAGACCCTATTTGGGTCCAAGCAGGAGGGCAAAAACATGAATATAAATATACACACACATATATACATACACATATATATATATGTATATATATATGCATATATCTGTGAACAGCAATCACAAAAAAAATGAAAGGAGAAAGTCACAACTAAACAAGATGTACACTGAAGAAATACGAAAAACATAATCAATGAAAACAACGTCAGAAAGAGATAACAGAAGTAAGAACACATGGCATGCGCATAAACATTTGCCTATACCCCCGCAAGACACTTGAAATACAAAAAAAAGAATTGAAATACAAAAAAGGAGCACTAAAAATAAGAAATCAAAGATTAAGCAACATGACAATGGCGAACATCAAGTAGATATATGTTCAATGGAGTCTATGCTTATTAGTTGTGATAAATGCAGATTATTCCAATCGTTTATAGTGCGCGGAAAGAAAGAATACTTGAAAAGGTTAGTTCTGGTCCTATATGGTGTTAAAGAAAATTCGTGACGATGCCGTGTTCGACGTGCTGCAAGTGGTGTCACATACGCGTGTGGGTTTAGAGAGAAAGAGTTGCTTTTCAGTTGGTAGAGAAATTTTAGCCTGTGTATTTTCCTTCGAAGCTGAAGTGTCTGGATATTATGTTGTTTCATTAGGCTAGTGGGAGAGTCAGTTATTCTGTATTTAGAAAAAATGAACCTAACTGCTCTGCGTTGAATCATCTCTAGAGCGTTTATGTTAGTTTTTGTGTAGGGATCCCATACGATGCTTGCATATTCTAGTTTCGGGCGAAAGAGTGAAGTGTAGGCTAGCATTTTAGTAGAATGAGGAGTGTGCTTTAGTTTGTGCCTGAGGATACACAGTTTTTTTAAGGAGGAGTTACATATGTTGGAAATGTGGTTATTCCAACTTAGGTCACTGGTTATCGTGATCCCAAGATACGTGTATTCGTTTACTTTGGTGAGCGGTGTAGATCCTAGGTTATAAGAAAACGACATCATATTGATTTTTTTTGTTATAGACATGTAGACTGTTTTTTCCTTGTTCAATTCCATACCCCATCGCCCGCACCACGACAAGATGTTTTGATGGTTAGAATTAAGCAACAATTGATCATTAAGAGAACAAACTTCGTTAAACACTATACAATCGTCTGCGAAAAGCCTAATTTGAATAGGGGGAAAATTTCGTTAACGATGTCATTTATATATATTAGAAATAGTAAAGGTCCCAAAACACTACCCTGGGGTACTCCAGACGTTGCTGAAAGTTCATTAGAAGAGTAATTACCGATTGATACAAACTGTTTGCGATTATACAGATAAGCTGCTACCCAGTTAACTATATATGCGGGAAGGTTAATTGACTGCTGTTTTTCAATAAGTTTACTGTGAGGAACAAGGTCAAACGTTTGCTTAAAGTCCAGAAATATCACGTCAATTTGGCTCGACTTGTCAAGTGTACTTGCAAAGTAGTGAATAATTGTCGTTAATTGTGTTACAGTCGATAACCCTTTGCGAAAACCATGCTGATGAGGAGAAAGTATATTGTTATCATTTAGAAACTTTGTTATTTCTTCAGCAATAATAAGTTCAACTAATTTGCAGCACGTGTACGTTAATGAAATGGGTCTGTAATTGGCTACTTGTGCTGCGTTGCCCTTTTTCGGAATGGGAACGACACGCGCAGTTAGCCAATCTGCAGGAAGAATAGCTGACGACAACGAAGAACGAAAAATTATTACCAAAAGGGGGGCTAACGCTTCAGCATATCTGCGCAGAAAGGCATTCGGTATGTTGTCTGGTCCTGGAGATGATTTAATTTTAAGGTTCAGTAACATTGATACCACACCTGGTTGTGATACAATATCAGTGTTCGAGTCACATGGCAAGCGATTAGGGCTCACAATGGTATTAGAACTAGAAAATACACTTTGAAAATAATGATTAAAGCGCTCTGCGATACATTGCTTATCGACAACGACGAGGCCTTCGTGAACGATTTGGTCAATTGAGTTTGTTTTCCTGCTTGTAAAAGACCAAAATTTTTGGGGTGCCGTGCGAATGAAGTTTGGCAACGTGTGCTGGAAATACCAGCGCTTAGCTAGCTGTAGTTCAAGGTTTAATTCATCTTGCATTTGGTGAATAATCACACGGGAGGCCCGCCGTCGCCTTAGGCGCTTTACTTTCCTCTTGAGGTGCAAGATTTCTCTCGTTATCCAAGGAGTAGTTTTCGATGCTTTTTTTTAGTTTTGTTGGGAATAAGGTTGCTAAGACAGTAAGCAATAATTTGTTTCAACTCATCCCAAAGTACAGCAGTATTGTTGCTTTGAAAACTTTCAAGGCATAGTTCCAGATAATCCAAAACACTTTCATCTCTGGCACGAGAGAAATCTTTAACAGTTATCGTTTTACATTTGCTGGTGTTAGGTACCTTCAAAGAAAAAGAACAGTATACTAGGTTGTGATCAGAAATTCCGGGATCAACCGATACAGGAAAGTTTTCTAATGAACGACTAATAAACACAAGGTCGAGTATGGATGCGGACATACCACAGGTGCGCGTTGGCTGTTTAACTATCTGATCCAGATTGTGAGATAGGATGATGTCATGCAAATATTGTAAATGTCAATTATTCGCGGTGCAAAAAAATCCGTTTTCCCAATCGACATCTGGCAGAATAAAATAACCTATAAGAAACACCGTATCGTTTGCAAAAGACGCCATGTGTGTAAAAAGATCGCGAAAGAATTCGGGGGGAGAGTCAGGTGCTCGATAAGCAGCAAAAAGTAAGAATGATTTATCCCAGCAAGAAAACTTTAGTGACATGGTTTCTAAGTTATGAGCCTGTCGTAATGGGTAGCGGCTATAGTGTTTTTTAACAAAACAGCCACACCACCCCCCCTAGTACTTCTGTCACGGCGATACGCCCTGTGCGACGGAGGAAACACAACGGCATCTTCAATATTATCATTAAACTGTTGTAGCACAGAAAGGCGGGCGAGTTGGAACTTATCCATAGTGGGCAGCGCACAAAAGGAAACACACAAGAGAAGGACCCTACATAAACATGCAATAAAGAAGGGCGTAAGGCAGAGAGACACGATCTCTCCAATGCTATTCATCGCATATTTATAAGAGGTTTTTTGATGACCTTAGATTGGCAAGAGTTAGGAATATGAATTAATGGAGGGCATTTTAGTGACCTGCGATTCACTGATGGCATTGCCTTGATAAGTAACTCAGGGGACTAATTAGAACTCATGATTACTGAGCTGAACATGGAAAGCAGGCCCGAAAATAATATGCACAAAACGTGAGTAATGTGCGACAGTGACGTCGGAAAACAGCAATTTGCGATAGGTGGAGAGACGCTGGAAGTTGTGAACGAATAATTCTACTTAGGACAAGTAGTAACTGTGGAGCCGAACTATGAGAGTTAAATAACTAGGAGAATAAGGATGGGGTAGATCACGTTCGGCAAGCATTTTCAAATCATGAATGGTAATCTGCCACTGAACCCCCAAGATCAAGGTATATGACAGCTGCATCTTGCCGATACTTAACTACGGAGCAGAAACCTGGAGGCTTAAAAAGAGGGTTCAATTGAAATAGAGGACGATGCAGCAAGCGATGGAAAGGAAAATTAGAGGTGTAACCTGAAGAGCCAGGAAGAGAGCACAGTGGGTCAGTGAAGAAACCGGGGTTAAATATATCGTAGTTGAAATCAAAAAGAAGAAATTGACATGGGCCGGGCACGTAGCCCGTAGGCGCTAGTCATTAAGGGTAACTCACAGGATTGCCAAAGAAGGCACAAATCGGAGACGGGAAGTTAGGTGGGCCGATGCGATTAAAATGTTCGCAAGTATAACGTAGCAACGGAAAGCAGAAGACCGGGTTGATTGGCGGATCATGGGAGAGGCATTTGCCCTGCAGTGGCTGGAGTCAGGTGGATGATGATTTTGATGACAATCCCCCCCCCCCCATTGGATCGCGTTGAGTCTTTATATGATGTGTGGGTGAGCGTTTCACGGTTTTATCGATTCTAATTGCTGCTTAGCCCCCCCCCCTCATCATCATTCACTTCGTGGAGATGGTGAGATTTTTTGTTTACATGGGTTGCGTCCTTATCCATATACATCGACACTCACTCACGCATTCAAATTAACAGCATATTCTGTTCACCATTTGCTCGGTGGGTAGGTGGGCGCAGAACTTTGTTGGTGTGCCTGCAGAAAATCATCAGACTAGGGCTTAATGTGGGTGACTGGTGGGTGATTAGTAGTTGAATGAAACGTGAAACCTTTTTAATCATTGTTATCCAAGTTGTCGTGGCTTAAAATACATAGGTATATACGTATATGATATCTACACCCACACACACGGGGTACACATTTTCAGACAAGGCTGATTGCCGTCTGCTCAGTGAGTGGAGAAAATATGCAGACCAGGTCTACAGATAGGTCGAGTCTGCGGGAAACGGACTGGGGTGACGGGGGTAAGAAAGGTGAAACCCATTTTTGTTAGTGAAAAAACACAAAAGGAGACTCAATGACATCTACCTGTGCAGTCCTCACTTCCGAATAAAGACAAGCCTCCTCCGAAGTAAATTTTTTCCTCGCCAATGGCTGGTGCGGCAGGCTTGTCCGCACCTTAAGCAGGGCGTCGAGAGCCCTTGACTTGGCCGCTTTTGCGGAGACCAAACAACCAGCGTGCCCTGACCTTCGCAGCACACCGGCAACGACGAAAAAGTACTTGCATTGAAAAGCCTTCTTGACACCTGTGGCATTTACGAATGCCTGTTGATCTTTTTCGTCGCCTTGCTGCCGCGATACCTGGTGCCACTGTCTACACGCGACAAAACGGCTTCGATCTGCTTCATTCGAAAATTTTGGGCCGATAATCACTTGTTGAGACAAGAACAGTGGACGCACTCGTGACTACATCGAAATGCCGAAATTGTGCGCCTCGGTATTAACACTGATGCGGCGAAGGCGCAGGTTCCGGCTGTCGGAGCTGCTCGATCGTCGGCGCCCGAGAGTGTGGCGCACCGCAGGATCTGCGGTCGCCTGCTGCTGGCATTAGCAGCAGCCTCGGGAGGATCCATTTCTCAGTGGCGAAACAAATGAAGGCCAAGACGCTAATCGGCGGCGGCGGCCATTAGGAGCGGGCCGTGCCCTGGGGTCCGGCGGCGCTGCTTTTTTGGCTCGCGCACGGTGCTCCTTCTCCCCCCACGCGCTGTCACTGTTGGGGCGCATTATTAATGGCGCACCGGCGGCGCCTCAGTCCCCCAGCAGTCGTTACCGGGACGGTACCGGAAAAACTGTCAAAAGTCAATTAGATTGCATCAAGAAAAAGTGAGGATAGTGGCGCGCGAGCCAGTTCCCCTGGGGGGCATTAGGGGCCCGCCAATTAGAAAGGCGCCCCGAGCGGGGCCTCGAGGGACAAGGCACCAGCCGAGTTTTTTTTTTCTCTCTCCTTCCACTGATCTTCCTGCGAAAAGTGAACGGAGCAAATGGACGCAGTCCAAGACAGCCCACGACCTTTGGCGTATCACCGAAAATACGGCTTGAATGTTCGTGCATCTTCTTTTGCAAGGGCTTCGAAATGTGCCGCTTGGCCGACTAACTTTGGCGAAGCGTTATTTCATCTAGGAAGTATTGAGGAGGAATGGGCGGTTGTTAAAACACACACACACACACAAAGTTGCATTCCTGTTCGCGTGGGGAGAACCCTTGATGCATGGACCCACTGCAGTTGTTTTTCCTTTAAAGTATTCATGATGCCACAGCCTCGAACATTCTGTGCAAGGGTAAACGTGGTGCAGCCGAAGCATGCACTGTGTCAGACCACTTGCGTGACCTGCTCTCAACGGATCTTTTACCGCGACTATCTCACGAGAAAATAGGACCTATATGCTGCTCCCCCTTGGTTAAGTTGAGCAAAACAAGCGAGGATGCTACGCTGTGAAATATTCTATTGCCACCCCCCCCCTCTTGCATGCACAAACATGATCAACTAGACAACCTTTTTTCCTCCCGGACAATGAATATATACGACTGTTCTTTAGCTTTTAAACTCTGCACCGATAAAGCACTAATTCACGTATCTTTTTCAGTTTGGGCACGCGCGATTGCACTAGAATACCGACACAATGACAAGTTTCTCTCTGAAATATGCTTCCATCGCTTCAGACTGGTATACCTGACAGCAACTTCCATGCTAAAGCCGCGCAAACCAATCTAAGCGCCGGCGTTATTGCATTTTGCTCCTGTCTATCTCCTGCAAAGGTATTAGATTAAATATCTCTGCCACTGAAATTTCTGTGACGTATAGTTTGTCTGCTGCTGACGCGTATAAACAATCAAATGAATTTTGCCGGTAGTTGTCACTTAATCTCAATGAACCGAATCCATCTTAGTGAGATGCAGTGCGTGCGTACAGACGCTAGCGATGTTACTAAGTGCTTTCAGATTGTGTATTGCTTGGTCTTGACGCAATTATTCGCAAGGAATGACTGTTGGAGCTGGCAGAAAGACACGTTTTGGCCGCAATTGATGAACGCGGAGACGATGCGGCTGGCACTTCCAGCTTATTTATTCTTGGGTTATCACCCAGCAACAGTCATGCACGTTCACACACTTAGTATAACGAGCCACGGCTGTCGTTGGTGGCTATATTGCGCCAAATTGGCTACTTTATATAGGACTTCGTCGGGCGTTAAAAGTTTCTCAGGTTGGCGCTATGGCCAGTTTCTGGCCATACTGAACACCTATTTTGCCACATTTGCTTGACAATTTTTTTACTATCTGCAGACAAAATAGCAAGCAAATTGAATTCAATTGAATTCTTTATTTTTTGGCAACAAAAGAAGTTGCCCTGGGGCTATGGCAAAAGGCAACATTTAAAGTCGCCTGACTTGGCCGCTAGCCCCAGGCAGCACAATCACACAAGCAGCAGTTCAATACAAAACGCAAATAGCTCAGAAACTGTAATTGAAAACCTTATACAAATCCATGTTCAACTATACAACAATATCAGGCCAGCCATACACAGTTTGTATTCATTTCTGGAACCTGTAGTCAAAATTTGTTAGCACAAATATATGTAATAAAATAAGACTTGTTACACACCAAAAAATAGTTTTTTTAGAGATTCAACACAAAAGCATTTTTACGAAAGAACACAAAAATACACTCGCACACAATAATAGAGCTACAAATGAGGAGACAAGAACACGACATTACTGCTCGAGTAGAAGCTGTTTAACATTTTTCCGGAAGGTTAGCAAAGAAGAGCAGCTGTGCATCCCATCAAGTAGAGAAGGGTACAATTTTAAAAGAGTTGGTATCTGCGATTGGAGCAGTTGTACGCCGTATCCTGTCTTAGTCTGAATTTTTTTAAATGCAGTGTGTCTTAGACAATAATGCGGATCAGCAATAGTATATAATGATAAAAATATTTCTGGGTCTGATTTCAAGTTCAGGAAGGCTGTTTCGGCTAGGCGTTAATTATATATGTCCTTAATTGTCAATATGTAGCTATATTTAAAATAGGAAGAAACATTTTGTCGACTTGATAAGTTGTGGATGAATCGTAAACCACGTTTTTGTATTAGATAAAGAACACGAATGTTTGTTTTTGACGTAGCGCCCCAAACTAGTATACAATACTGTAGCCTTGTGTGAACAGCGCAATGGCAAAGTTGTCGTTTTATGTTCTCGGGTAACAACATACGAAGTTTACTTAGGGCGCCAATTGTTTGGGCTACACTACGTTTTACATAATTTACATGATACGTCCACCGAAGGGATTCGTGGAAATAGACACCAAGAAACTTACATTTTAAAACTTGTTGTAACACTTCTGATTCGAACGATATAGCATAATGACGTTGGACCGGTTTATTTATAGCAGAAAAGATAATACACTTAGTTTTTCGTGTTCTTAAAAGTAGCTGATTTGCACTTAACCACTGCGATAAATTTTGGAGGTAAATATTAGCATCACGTACGATGACTGTTAAATCTTTTGAAGAGAAAGACGCATTTGCGTCGTCAGCGTAGAACACAATTTCAGGATTCTCAGGAATGTTGACAATATCAATAATATAAAGAAGAAATAGTAGCGGTCCTAATATAGACCCTTGTGGGACACCAAAAGCGAGGTATCCAGCATCTGATAATACCTTATTATATACAACAAACTGTACTATATTTCAGAGATAACTATGCAGTTGCTTATACACCGTGCCACGTATTCCGTAATATGAGAGCATTCTGAAAAGAATGTGACGCGTGATTGAATCAAAAGCTTTTTTAAAATAAAAAAATACCAATTGTATAGAGGCGGTTTTCTATGTCGGAAACAATTTTTTCTTTGATTTTAACTAAAGCTGATTCTGTCAATTTCCCCTTTTGAAACCCATATTGTTTTGGAGATAACAGTTGATATTTTAGGTGAATAGTTATTCGGGCGTTAATTACTTTTTCAGCGATCTTTGAAAAAAAGCAGGAGGATAGATATTGCCCTCTAATTACAAATATTGCTAACCGCGCCTTTCTTGTATAGGACAACAACTTTGGGAATTTTCATTTTGTCTGAAAACGTACTACTTTCCAAGATTAAATTACATAAATGAGAGAGCACATAACAAATTATATCAGAGACTGCCTTAATAGGGGCCGCTTTGATACCATCCAAATGACAAGCACAATTATTTTTCTTAAGGATAATTATTGTTTGCAAGCTTTTCCACCGCGTTGGTCGGATGGGCATGCATGTCCTATATATTCTCACCAGAGGGCTGCATGTAGTGCATCAATGCACCCTGAGTTCGGCGAGACTGAGCGGTGTAAGCAAAGGCGTGGTTAGTCCACTGATGACACTGCCCGCCACCTATGTTGCCGGTGCGCTCCAGTTAAAATATGTATCACCAATGAAATGGACCCTTCTTCTTTTCTATATAAACAAAGTGTTTTACCGTTCTCAAACCGGGTTCCGTGAAGGACATCTTGGTGTTCTGCGAGTGGCCAGAGCGAATAGAACTCGTTCCTGTTTTACTCATTAGTGACTGATTTATTTGTTTATACCAGCAAGTTCACGATGAATTTGGCAATTGACAAGTCATCGCAAGCCGCATCTGCACATCGGGTGTCTGCGAACAACGAGATACCAACATGGTAGCAGCATCGAAGACACGTTGTCTATAGGGCACGCCACAAAATTTGCGCGATTTTCAGACTCGTGGTCACAGAACGCGTGGAGGGCTGATAATTCAAACACACGAGGGTTCAAATCAGTTCAAACGACACCTCTGCGCTTGATTCGTGGCTCCTGGCGCGTCAGTGATCCCGTGGCACAGTGTTCATAAACAATGATTTGTCACTGCTCTAGGTCGGTTTGGTAACCAAACGCCCAACGAGCGCTTTATAAGAGGGGTCGCTTTAGGCCTGTAATGCGCTGTACGAGTATGTAGGCTTAGCTTTACGAACGGTTATATCACTTGATAGCCGTTTCTCCGACATATCACGATGGCTTTTTGTTTGGCTAAAAATAAAACGGCACTTGGTTTGTATGAACGCATTGTTTACGCTAAGCGGTGCCCGAAGAATGCAATGTATGACCGGCGGGTGCTTTAAACGACTCGAGGAGGAGGTCGCTATATTATCAGAAGTTCTAGTTCTGCTATATCAACGGTGAAGGCCTTCAATATAAAAAAAGAGAACGGGACAAAACGTGTGCACTATTGCTACTGTGGTTCTGCGTGTCGAGATGTGTTATAGCACTAATCCCCCCCCCCTCTTCCCGCCATTCCCCCGCTTTTTATTAAATAAAGGGTTATGCGGCACTCTGTAAAAGTTATTATGTAAGGTGCCCAAAGGTCAGGACGTTTCAGAACTCCCGTTTTTGACAATGCAATGTTTCAGACAATTAAGATACACCTATTTATAAAGGAAAGTTGCAGGCCGTCGCAATTTACGGCATATCAATCTTCTCCGACTCCGAAGCAGCCCTCCAATGCATTACCTCACCATATCGTCATGGAACAATTGAACAACTATGGTCGCTTACATAAAACTGCTTCATGACCGGGTGGTAGACATAGAGCATAATATAGCGTATTAATAGATACCGTGCCCCTGCAGTATCTGCGTAAACAGTCGTGCAGATGAATCAACCCGATCTGCTCGTGATGCTGTCTCTTGTGCAGCCATACCATTACCAAGAACGGACGCAAGGCTTCGTTCATTTGTACGAGAACTGACACTCGTTCAGTGGAATTCGACCGCCTTTATCAGGGCCCCTCTTTACAATTTAAACCCGATTCTACAGCTCCGTCTTTTGTCCGGAATAAGCAGAGCTGAAATGGCACTCTTGTGCTGCCTGTTGCTCGGAGAGGCCTTTACGAGTCCTTCGTTTGAAATCGGAATGGCGAGCAGGCGGATATGTGACAATAGTAGTAACACAGAAATAGTTGCCGATCTTCTCCGTGAGTGTACTTGCTTCAGTGCACCAAGAAAAGAGCCTTTGAAAGTTCTAGATATACTTGACAGTTGCCCGTTATCGGAAGAAAGTTTCTTAGGACACTGGCTGAGACCGTCCTTCGCCCGCAAGGCATTGAGAGCATCGTAGCGCATCTTGCGGGCAACTGGCCTCAGAGACACGCAGTGTCATATATGGTTTGTTCTTTTTCCCGTTCTCTCGCCCTCAACTCCCCTTCCCTAGCACAGGATAGCTAAGAACTGGCTAACCTCCCAGTCATTTCTTTTCTCCTGATCCAATTTTTATTACATATCTAGGCACATAAGTCTGGCTCATATCCGCGGACTCGTATGTGCCACTTGTATATGGGTATGTGCCACAGGTGATTGACACTTTATATCTACCAAAGAACGGCGAGAACCCACATACATAATTTTAACGGATGACCATTAAGAAAAAAGCTGACGTCGGCGCCATTGACATGCCGAATATAAAAAAATTATCAAGGTCTTATCAGGAATTGAACCCCGGAATTCTGTGGGGAAACCAAGTATTCCATCACAAGCTTCGCCCTAGGGCCGACCTAGCTTCGCCCTATGAGCTTCGCTCTTCGCGTTGACCGAATGAACATATAGAAAAAATATTGTCACGGACAAGATCTGGGATCGGAAGAGGTTTGTTTGATAAAACGCCTCGTCGTTCTCTTCTTCGATCATTCCTCAGTTGTTTTTATATGGCGGTCTTATATAGACAGTTTTAGATGCGGAAGCATCTTATACTCGCGCCTTGTAGTGCGCCGTCCGCGCCGTCCGCACCGCTTCTCGAACATTCGACAGCTGACGCGCGCGCATGCGCCGTCGCACCGTCGCCCACCATCTGTGCCGCGCGCGCTTCTCCTTCGAGAACATTCGACAGCTGACAGCGCATGCGCCGTCGCGCCGTCGCCATCTGTGCCGCGCGCGCGCTTCTCCTTCGAGAACATTCAACAGCTGACAGTACATGCGCCGTCGCGCTGTATATATACTCAAGGTCGGCGCTCGCTCGCTCAGTTGCCGCTCGTCGGTTGGTTTGTATGGCGCGTCGACGTCCAAGGTCGCGGTGAAATGAATTCCAACGAATCCACAAACACAATGATCGACGTCCCTTCGACCAGCGCCGTCCTTTCGCATACGTGTGTACGTGTTCACTCATTTAACACCCCCTCCTACAACCACGTTAACCAATTTAGCCATCGACCCAAGTAAGTCGCACTTTAACACCCCGTTAACTAATTATATGCTCCGCATCCTCCTCAGTGTTCCCCCGAGGGAAGCTGCGGGCAATTTTTTTATATGGCGAAGTTGTTCTACATCTTAATTTATGGCAAGTCTGGTTTTTCAAAATCACAAACATCACGCGTAGTTCCGAAGATCCATCGTTGAATTTCGAGACCGCAATGCTGGTGAAACCAGAACTGAGCGCAACGGTTGCGCCGGAAGGGCACTGCATGTGCCGCATCGCTCCAGAACTTTTACGTATTTCAAACGATGACGTGCCACGCCAGAAACGTTATGTCATTTTAGTAGATCATAATGACCATTGATCCCATGTTCGTAATGTGCGGTGGCTGTGTGATTCTTTGTAATTTCAACTTCGGAAAGAGAGGGAGAAACAACTTTATGAAAAAAATTAACATCTTCCCAAAAGGAACCCTGATTGGGTGGGAAGCAGCACCGTTGCGCACGGACGCGGTCGGCGTTTTTGACTCGCGCCTCGTCGGTGTCGTTGGTCTTCCACCGACAACGCTTCTGTCCGGCTTCTCTGGCTCGCGCCTCGTCGGTGTTGCAGGTGCGATGTCACTATTCGCGAACGCGATCGGCTCTGCTAACCCACGCAATGACGGGGACGGCCGGGTTAGGCCAAATTGCTTCGGCGCATGTTTCGGTGGGCGAAAAAGCTTCGTTTTCGGGGGCCTCTACATCGCAGAGAAACGAGCCGAAAGAGTTCACTTGATGTGCACTCTAACGTTGTGAGTGGTGGAGAGGGTGAACCGAGAGAGAGGTGACACGTGCAGAGTGCAGCAGGTGATGAAGAGAGTGACGTCACGGAACACTGCAAGGGAAGGCGTGACCGCACCAACACCTGCAGCAAGTGTAGCGTGGTGCGGCGCGTATGAACGGAGACATGGATGGACAGTGTTACAAAGGCTAGTCAAAGGGCTGCTTCGCATCTAAACAAACTCCGGCGAGTTATTCGGAAATTTGTGTGAATATCTCCGTCTTGCTGTCGGTAACAAGCCCTTTTGAGCTCTGGCGGACAGTTGGTCTTCGAGGGCAGAGCAGTGCAGTCTTCAAGTGCGTTCGGTTCGAGACTGCGTCCCCGTCTGGAGCTCCATTTCTGTCCCCTTCCACAACATGAGTTCCAAGGTTGCCTTGGCCTCGAAAAACTTGCAGCATGACGGATAAAGCTCTGGGTAAGAGATAACCAAGATCACCGGTTTTGGAAACGTTCTGGTCTGCAACTGTCGCCACGTAATCGCTTGCTTCTTGTCCCGTTTTTGGCGTGATGGCGGAAATTCGCACCTGGCCAGTCTGTAATGCTGTGTAATATCCGTGAAACTGGTGACGCGGTCCTCCCACTGCCACTCCTCACCTGACGTCGCGGCCAAGACGGCGACGGTGTTGACGGTGGCGGCTTGGTCTCCTTGAGCCGCCCCGTGCGCCGACTCTGCCAGAGAGCGAGGTAGAGTGAGATGGCTCCCATAAGATGCGAAGGTCTCAATTTTCTGCTTTGCCCGCAAGTAAAACTTGCCACGTCTCGGGAGAGACGCGGCAGTTGACGAAGTTGCGTACTGCTGTCTGTGATTCGCTGATTTCTCCTTTGTTCGCGGTGGTGGCCACTGCGAGTGCAATAGCCGCTTAGTCCGCTGTCTCGACCTGTCCGTGCGAATCGTGATGCTAGCCTCGCAGGCATTTCAATGATCAATGACCTAGTAGGGACGCCACGCCCGCGCGCATAGAATGGCTGCGTAGACTCGGATATTAGGGCGTAAGCCTTAATTATTTCATACTAGACCTGCACTAGGTCCCTTGGCACGGTGCTAGCTGTGGCATCTCCCCCTCACGCGGGAGGATAAATGACCTTTATGAGCGCTGGAACGCGGGTATCGCCCGACAATGCGCAAAAAGAGAGATTTGATTATTGATATGTGGGGTTTAATGTCCCAAAACCACCATATGATTATGAGAGACGCCGCAGTGGAGGGCTCCGGAAATTTCGACCACATGGGGCTCTTTAACGTGCACCCAAATCTGAGCACACGGGCCTACATTTCCGCCTCCATCGGAAATGCAGCCGTCGCAGCCGGGATTCGTGCCCGCGACCTGTGGGTCAGCAGCCGAGTACCTTAGCCACTAGACCACCATTGCGGGGCGCAAATCGAGAGAGTGCCAACGATGCGAAAAGAAGCAGATTAGTCACGTGTCTCACTGCGATTATCTAGAAGGAAGTTCCGAGGTGACGCAGCTCATGAACAGCCCTTCCCGGTGCGTTCAGTTTTGGTTTCTTCGGCATCGAAGTCCCGAAATCTGACTGTGAAGCTCTTAAACTACGCGTGATATTTTCAATTTTTAAAAACTATGCTAGCCATCAATTGGGACGTAGAAAAACTTTCTACTTCAAACTGCTGGTGTAAAATGGACTATAAAACGTTAATAATTTTTTTGTTAATTGACCATTTCTGATTGGCCAGATTAGGGACAAAATTGCTTTGACTCAGCCTAAAAATTGGTTGCGAAGGCGACAAGTGTTTCACTATTACAGTTGTTTAAGGAAAAATCTGTGTTGCTTAAAAAAAATAGACACCCTGTATAGCAGACGCTTGTGACAAGTTGTTGAATAAACTTTGCTACACGAAACAAGGATTTGATTGATATGTGGGGTTTAACGTCCCAAAATCACCATATGAGAGACGTCGTAGTGGAGGGCTCTGCAAATTTCGACCATCTGGGGTTCTTCAACATGCACCAAAATCTGAGCACACGGGCCTACAGCGTGCTGCATCAACTGACTCGATTAAATTTGTGGACAGTAAGAATTTTGCCGCGCAAGGCACTACTGCCAAAAAAAAAGCTACAGCGACTATCGAACGGGTGCTACAATTGATCTGCTGAGGGGGTTCGAGCAACTCCTAAAAATGCAAGTGGGTCTGGCCTCCCTGACTATAAAGGCTTGGTTCAGGTCAGGCTAAAGCGAACCGACTTGGACCACTATACGTCGGGCAGACAACCCAATTGTCAGTTAGTGCAACGAAATGCCTACCAATAGATGAAAAACGAGAGAGACAATGTCTGATGGAGGAACGAAAAGTTAAATATAATCAGCTTGCACAGCAGAGGGTGATTGTTAGGAGGTACTTTCATTCTGCAGACGGGCTGCTGGTTGTTACTTTTGGTTGCTATTCGTGCATAATAATCATCTAAAAGATATTTTTCGCAATGCGTTAAATTATTTCATCTTTATTAGTTTCATTTTTTTACATCATGGGGTGGAGGCCAGAGAATTCGCGCTTTTCATTCCTAATGATGCTTGCAATGCTTGAGACAATAAAATGTTCTGTTAGAACAGCAATTTTTACACAGTGCGTTAGATCCACTTGCTTTCCTTTGTCGAAGTGACGTATGTACGTTGAGCGATTACAATATGTTAGAAAATTGATTACTTTGTTCCGAAGAGTTCGCGTATGTCAGGAAAGCTTTGGGGGCACAGTAGCCGAGGCCCCAAAGCGACGTGTCAGATTACTTGAAGCTAATTAGGAGCTGTCTCTACCGGGCATGCACTGATGAGACGTCGTCTGCGTGGCCCGTGTGGTGTAGAGATTTAAACAGGCACTTATTGCGAGAGGCATAAGAGGGGTTCCATTAATACCTAATTGAATGCTACGGAACATTATTGCCTGGCTAATGATCCTGCGGCCGTTTACCACGCACTTGTCATGCTCGCATAAGGGCGGCTGTCATCAAGCTCGAGTGTAAGGACGTCATTATAGTTTTTATAGGACGAGGAAGTGGTTGGGGATGAGGCTTCATTGGGCTGCCATTTCGGTGACGCTGCGTAGTAGTTTACGGTGTCTCAGTAATTTGGAGGATTTGGAGTTATTACACGCTTTAATTGCGAAGCATAACTAATTTCACAAAGCCACTTGGTGTTAAAGAAGCTAATTGAAGAACGGCGCATATTCGATAACACCCAGTGGAAGGCACTCACTGTTATTGGCGTCTAAGGAAACGGATAGTTACGGGAAAACACAAAAGTATCCTGAACATTGCTGGTGCCAAGCGCATTTTGCTAGTATCTACGAGGACCAAATTCCCTTTTTTTCGTAACACAGCACTGTTGCTAGACATTGCTGCTTGTTTGTAAGTTTTATGAGACGACTGTGCTCGCCAAGTTGTGTTGATCGCCCAGTCGATCATAGCTGCGTAGTCTTTCCTACTTATGACGGTGCAGCCTCTTTCCTTGCTCGCTGGAGCTAGGTTCTTAAGAAGTACCATGATCAGAGTGCACGCAATACTTATGAAATGTAAATCGTTCACAAAAAAAGGACAGTACACTATCCGCTGCACAAGCAGGCTATGCACATAATGCACCTTTTTGATGTACACGTTTGCTGTTCGTAACAGTGTAGCTGTTGAAGTTAACCATGGCCGCAGAAAACTCGGGCCATCTGTGCATAGTCAGGAGGAAATATATAGCGCGGTCTTGTTCATGGCCATCCCACGACAAATGTTGCAGAGATTTGACGACCATTTATCTGAAATACATTAAAAAATCCTTTTGATATATTGCATTAAAAGCATTCCATTCCTTGAAGATATCCGGGGTGAAGCTTTTTTCGCTACCACAAGAGCCTTCCAAGTTTCGCAGCATGTCGTCTGAATGCTGTCAGCAAACTTATTATAAAAGTTTCGTTGCTCGTGGTGATGCCAAATATAAAGTCATGCATATTTGACAGAAGTGTGTCGGGTTGGGTAAAATTGAAAGGATAAAAAGGCTCTCCGGCCAAGTTAGGTTTTCAATGTCAAAAAGTAGTCCTAAATTTCGAGACCCGTTCGGCCTCTTCATCAGGGGTTGACTGTCCAGCCGGCTCCGAAGCCAGCGCTTTTTCTTAGTGGTTGTCTTTTTCCCCAAAACCGTAATCTCAGCCGCCTGAAAACAAAGGGTTTTTACATACGGAAAATTTTATCAATACAATTTCGTTTTAAGGAAGAAAGCGGTTTTATTGGGAGCTCACTATTTATTTATTATATTTATATTTATTGACAGGTTCTGCAGGCCTATACTTAGGCCCTAGCAGGAGGGGCAACAACAAAAAGAAATTGGAAAGTTGTATACCCTGTCACATCCCGTAATCAGACGACTAATAGAGCTTTTAGCCAGCAGTGTTACGGCAGATAAACAATGAACATACGCAACGAACCCCTATAAATAATTCACTTGGCCACTGTAAACACGCCATATAAATACACCATTCAAAACTAAACTAGAGAAAAAAAGCTACAAACTGTTTTTCAATATCTTCATATTCAAAATAACTTATTGGTAAGTAGTTCCAGTCGGCAATAGTCCTAAGGAAAAACTATTCACAGCTACCTTCCCATTACTTCATAAGGCAGCTATACCTCATCGAAGTTCCCCATTTGCGGCAATTGGGAATTTCAATGAAGAAGCTTGCGTGTTAGGTAAAAACTTTACTTGGCTGGGCGTCTCTTTATTTTAATACTAAATCTCGTTTACAAATTAAGAAAAGGCATTTGTGTGCTGAGTCTGAAGCGATAAAATGTTACTGCAACTTCTCCACTATAAACAGTCCCAGAAAAAGTTTGCCGAAATGTTTCGTGTTTGCAGTTTTTTTATTGTATTATTGCGTTATGTATGAAGGTCTGGGGGATCACTAGTTACTCTAGAAATGGTTTGTTCAGCGTTAAAGATGTTGTTGCGGTTAAGACCACTGAAGTTTGTAACTCTTACGAGGAAAAATCACAACTTTGAGAAAACCTTCATTTTTGTGCACATTGCAATGCAATTATTTTGAACGGTGTGATGCTCCGATTGAAGATCTTCTTTGTGCAACAATTGAAGCAAAATAAAGTCTACTTATATGTCAGTATTTATGATTATAGTCTTTGCTTTAAGGAACAAAATAAAGTCAACGCGGAACTACAAAAAATAATTTCTTCCTTAGGCAAAGTTTGTAGTGATAAAGGTTTTCAATGGGGAATTACAAAAAATATTTTGTTCCCAGAAATAAAAAAATTATGATGGTAAAACTTGCCATACAAGATGAACTATTTATTTGATGTCATCTGAGGTTTCGCTTTCAAGTGAGGCATACACCTGACTTTTAGTTGGAGCACCACGTCGCGTAAATTGTGTCAATATGTACTGAAATCCCGCAAGATCTACAAAATTCAGTTGTCTTGACATAATTTTGAGTAAAATGCATCTTCCGCAAAGTATTCATTACTCAGGTAATTAATAATCAAGCAACAACACAGGAGAAAGACTACAAACATCGAACATTTCGGTAAGTTTTCTGGAGGTGTGTAGAGCAGAAAAATTGCAGCGATAATATTGAACGCTGAACACTTGCCTACTGAAATGGCTTTGCTTAATATAGAAGCTAAAGAGGGTATCGGGTCGATAAATGGTGCTTTTATTTATTGTGACAAAAATTCTCATACGAGATTTCATGCAATTCAGAAGGCCCCAGAAAAATTGACGTTTGGGCAAGTTGGAATTCGTTATGTGTCTCGAGAAGGTCAGCGCGTAAAACTAGGACTCAACAATTGGGGACACACCCAGCTACAGTGTGGTTTTGTTTATTTGTATATTTAATTATTGGTACCTCAAGGGTCTTAAGGGACAATACATAGGGGGGGGGCCTCAAAAATAAGAACAAATGATAAAAAATGTACTTCTGCTTGTGTCCTCGTTTTTAGTGCAGCCCATTTCAATATGCATAATAAGAAGGCTTTCACTTGACTATTTATTTGTCTCAAATATTCTAACAAGTTGCTGCTTTAAAAGCCATAAAAAGTTTTTTTCGAATACATTGCAGATGTTCGCCAGAATAGTGGGGATGTCTTACGTGGAATGATTTGATAGTACAGCAGGGTGGAGCGACAGGGGAAGATTGATGTGACGAGGAAAAAGAGAAGGAAATAGCGTATGTCAAAACTTTACATTGTATTCAACAGTACATCAGGTTAGGAAAGACGAGTGAGAGTGAGAAGAGGAAAATAATAAGGAAGATGAAACGCAGAAACCTGGGCATTGTTGGTGGGCGCTGTGGATGTGGTCGTATTTGTGTTGTTTCGCTTGACAGACAAACTAACAGACATATAGATAGACAGATAAAAATTTTTTGCGTTGAAGTATCCCAAGAAAGACTATAGTCTTTAAAAGAACAGGGAAGAAGGTAGTTTAAAGCATAACTTTTTGTTCTATAGTACAGCAGAAGGGTGGGAAAAAGAAGTGTAGAAAAGAGGACGAAAGAGAAGAGGGGAGAGGCTATATCCAAGCTTAGCATTGTAATATATAGTACAGCAGTAGGGTAGGAAAATAAAGTGAGGGGGAGGGGGAGGGAAAAGAAAGAAGGGGTTGTTTCAATGCTTAACGCTGTATTCTATAGTACAGCAGTGGGGTGGGAAAAGAAGTTGAGGAGAAGAAGAGGGTGCATCCAAACTTAGTTCTGTGTTCTATACTACTACAGCAGGGCGAAACAGGGAAGTCAAGGTTAGGAGGAGAGAAAAGTATTGGCAAGAAGGTATATCAAAGCTTGATCTTGTATTCTATAGTACAGCAGTCGGATAGGTAAGGAAAGTGAGGGTGAGAGAAAAGAACAGAAGAGATGGTATATCAAAGCTTGACTTCATATTCCATAGTATTACAGACACATAGAAAAGGAAAGTGAGGGTGACGTGAGAAAAAAGAACAGGCTAGAGGGTATATCAAAGCTTAGCATTGTATTCGATAGTACATCAGTAGTGTTGGAAAGGGAAGTGAGGGTGAGGAGGGAGAAAGATAGGGGATGGGGTATTTTAAAGCTTAACCTTGTATTCTATAGCACAGCAGTGGGGTATGAAATATAAGGGAGAATAAGGTAGACAAAAGAAGTAGAAGAGAGTGTGTATCAAAGCTTCACCTTGTATTCTATAGTAATAGAGTAACGAGGAAGGTGAGGAAGAGAGAAAAGATAAGGGGAGATGGTTATCAAAGCTTGTCCACGTATCCTATAGTACAAAAGTCGGGTAGGAAAGGAAAGTGGGGGTGAGAGAAAAGAATAGGAGGTAGGTATATACCTACCTCCTATTCAATTATTATTATTATTATTATTATATATATATAGTATATGTGATGGTTAAGGACGTTCGTCACTATGTTTGTTGACAGCGGACGAGAAAGGATTCACATCAACACTGGATGCGAACAAAAGAAGCGTTATATTGTACACTAAAGGACGAAGTGGCAGGTGAAAATAAAACTATATGTCCAACCCTACACGCCAAGCGTCACGCAACATGTACGAGAGTCAGACCTCTATTATGCGGAGAGCTCGCGGATACGCTTACTCCGAGTCCAGCGCGTAGAGTTCTCAGTTCGCAAAGAGGAAAACACTGCCTCACAGTTTGGGTCCCCGTCGTCCCGACATGATGCGATCGTCGACGTGCGCGAGGGCAAAGGTGGCACGGCTGGAGCGGCTGGAACGGCTGACGGCACACGGATGCGCTACCGTGTGCAGCGCCGTTTAGTCAGACGTCGCGGCCAGCAGTCAGGGTCGCAACTCCTGAGGTTCAGGGTCAGGCCCCGGCTCACGAGGACCACGCCCGGTAGGCCTCGCCCACGAACCTGCTCCCGGCCACTGCACCCAGGCAGGAGCCGTTCAGCAGGCCCCGTCCTTGCACCTTGAACAGGCCGGCGGACTCGACCCCGAACGAACACGCCGGAGCTCGACCTGGCCGACACGTACGGGTCCCACGTCCGGCTCAGGAACGCTCCCAGGAACTCGTCCTCTCGAGCGGCGCACTGCTTCGTCTGCCTTCGTGGCCTCCACGCTCGAGCTCGCTTTTCCACGTTCCTTCTTCTTCTCCTCTTCTTTTTCATTTCTTGTTATCGCCTTCGTGCCACCTGCCCTCCGCTCGTCTTCTTTAGTTTCGGTTTGGCGTTCCTCGGCGCTTGCAAGTCCTTTTAGCCACAAATCGTACCTAAACACAGCACTTTTGTGTCCATTCCTTACAAATATCCCCCTGCTCAAGAAAGTTGTTTAGGGGGAAAACAACTTTTCACAAGCGCGCGAGGTGGAGTACCCAAAAGCGAAAACATAGCAAAAAACATTATTTATAGAAGTTCATTCTGTTAGGGAAAGGGTGAATTGACATGAAAAGAAATTGTGCCACCACTAAACGCTAACCAGCGGAGAAGTCAAATGCGGCTGAGGTAGTCGGCACCTACGTTGTCGGAGCCCTTAATGTACTCAACCACAAAGTCATACTCAGTAAGCAATAGGCTCCAGCGGAGTACTCGGCTGTTGATGTGTTTTGCGGAATTTATGTACGCAAGCGGCTGGTGGTCAGTTTGCAGCACGAATCGGTTTCCGAAGAGGTACACATGAAACTTTTGTATAGCCCACACAAGAGCAAGCGCCTCTCTTTCGATTGTTGAGTACCGTGACTCCCGTTCGAGCAGTTTACGGCTTGCGTAGGCTACTGGATGCAACATGCCGTCATGACGCTGCATTAAAACGGCTCCAATGCTGGATGAAGATGTATCCGTGCGCAATATGAATGGCTCTTGTAAGTCCGGTGATCGCAGTACCGGACCAGATGATAGTATACGCTGTAGTGTTACAAACGCTTGTTCATGGCATTTTTCCCAGATGACCTTATTTGAACCTCGCTTCCTAGTGAGTTCCGTTAGAGGTGATACTACAGCGGAGTAATTGGGCACGAAATCCCGATAATAACCGCTTAAACCTAGAAAGGAGCGAACTTCTTTCTTCGTCTTCGGTCTCTTTGCGGCCTGAATCTTCTCCAATGTCTCAATCTGGGGTCGGAGAAGATTGTTCCCGAGAATGTGTCCCAAGAATTTCACTTCGGCAAAAGTCCACCTCACTTTTCGATGGCTTTATTGTGAGATGAGCTGCCCTGACACGTTGCAGAAACTTGGTGAGAGTTGTTATGTGCTCGTCCCAAGTTTGTGTCGCTATGAGCACATCGTCAAAATAGTGATAGATGTTCGGTATTCCATCTACCACTCGTCTCATTAGTCGGGTGAACACAGCAGGCGCTGTTTTGATGCCGAAAGGCATGAATCTGAATTGGTAAAGGCCAGAAGAGGACTGAAAAGCGGTGAAGACCTTCGATGCTTCGTGCATCGGCACCTGCCAGTACCCTTTGGTGAAGTCGAACTTCGAAAAGTAGCGGCTCTGACCTAGTTTGGCAAAGATCATGTCCACTCGCGGTATCGGTTCGTTGTCTGTAACGACGACTCGATTCAGCTGTCTGAAATCAATGCAAAGTCGGGTGTTCCCGTCTTTCTTCTTGACCACGACGATGGGAGCTTGATACGGGGACTCCGAGGGCTCAATGATACCTTGGGATAGCATGTCCTGTAGTTCTTTTTCTACAGTTTCTTGGATGGCGAATGGTATAGGGTACGGGCGTACCTTTACCGGTGTTTCAGTGGTAAGGCGTAACTTGCACTCGACGAGGTCCGTCTTTCCTGGCACGTCAGAAAATACATCATGGAACTCTTTCAGGAGTTCATTAATTTGGTCTGTCTGCGGGCTGTTCAAGTTAGGCGCGACTAACACATTTTTATATGTTTCCCTTTGGTGCAGGGCAACAAAGGGAATTTCTCGCTCGTCAACAGTGTCTGACTGCACAGAAACGGCAGCTTGTTGTGCTTCACTTTCGGGCTCCCTTTCGTGGTATTTCTTGAGAAGGTTAATGTGAAAAAGACTTCTCCGAGTTCCGAGATCTATCTCGTAGTCATAGTCACTGCGTTTTTCAAGCACTGTGAAGGGTCCCTTCCATGTCAAGATCAATTTATTCTTATCTGATGGTAGCAACAGCAATACTTTGTCGCCGGGTGATAGGTGTCGAACTCTTGCTTTCCTATCGTAATATTTCTTCTGTGTCATTTTCGCCTTCAGGAGTTCTTCATGCGCTACCTTGCAGGTGTCTTGCAGTCGCTCCCGGAGATCTATAACATACTCGTATGTTGTTTTCGTTTCAGGATCGATGTTGGCACCTGTCCACAGTTCCTTAAGGATCGACATTGGCCCGCGTACAAATCTGCCGTAGAGGAGGTCGAACGGCGCGAATCCAAGGCTCGTCTGGGGAACTTCACGGTATGCAAAGAGCAGGGGAGCCAAGTACCTGTCCCAGTGTCGCGGCCGTTCTTGACACATGCGGCGAACCATTTGTTTGAGAGTTCCATTAAATCTCTCCACAAGTCCGTTGGCCATGGGGTGA
The DNA here is from genome assembly GCA_013436015.1 of Rhipicephalus annulatus. Taxonomy (NCBI): domain Eukaryota; kingdom Metazoa; phylum Arthropoda; class Arachnida; order Ixodida; family Ixodidae; genus Rhipicephalus; species Rhipicephalus annulatus. The sequence goes on along the minus strand of WOVY01011876.1, from coordinate 149,414 downwards.
TAAGGCGTTGTGGGTAGCTGACGAAATGAAAGTAGCCGACCGAGTTCCTGCATAGACTCGAGGTGAACGACTTTCCACGGTCGCTCACTATCTCACGGGGCACCCCAACGCGAGAGAACATCTCTACTAGTGCTTCCGCTATGCGCTCTGTCTCGATGCTCGGTAGTGCCACCGCATCCGGGTAACGCGTAGCGAAGTCTACCATCGTTAAGACATACTTGTTGCCCTTGGATGACGTTGGTGACAGCGGGCCAATAATATCGATGGCGACCCGCTGAAAAGGTGTGTCTATGATAGGCATATTTCCCAATGGAACTCGTCCGACGAGGTGTTTAGGCACGGTCCTCTGACATACGTCGCACGACTTCACGAACCGTATCACATCAGCCCGTACACCCGGCCAATAAAACTCTGTAAGGACACGGTCTGTTGTCCTTCTTTGCCCTTGGTGACCAGACAGAAGGCCTTCATGAGCCATCTTCATTACGGTGTTTCGAAGATCCTTGGGTACTACAAGTTGCTCCAAGTCTCGCCTTTCTGCCGTGCGGTGGCGCCGGAAAAGAATGTCGCGTACCAGCACAAACTCAGTGACTGCTGGCTTCTTAGATATGGTCTTCCCCAATGCGGCGAAGCAGGTTTCCAGCGTGGGATCTGTGTGCTGTAAATTCTTTAGCGCTTCCCGGCTGATATTCAGGGGTTGGATCCGAGGAACAATCAGTTCACTGGGCTTTTTCCTTTCTTTTCCTGCAGCCGCCGACATGTCATCTTGTCGTCTTCTATCTGATGAGGTTGCATCTTCAGGTTCTTCTTCAGTGCATACTGGATCACGGTGAATCTGTGCTAGTTTTCGACGTCCTGCTGGCTGCTTCGGGGCTGGTTGGGCAGCTGACAGTACACCCGCAATGTTGCCAAGCACGACTTCATACAATGGATTCTCCATACAAACAGCAAGCACCTGACCTCTGAAAAACGGAGAATCTATGTACACCTCTGCTTCTGGTAAGACTTTTGCAGATCGGTCCAATAAGCGAATGGTACGGGTGTTGCCAGTCAAGTTGCAGCCAGGAACTAGTGATCGTTTCACCACTACTGTATTGCAACCGGTATCCCGCAATACGGTAACCAGCTTCCCTTCGAGATAGCCCTTTACAGTTGGCATTTGTTTTGACCCGTTGTCGCAAGTTGCGTTGCTTTGGGTCCCATCACACCTGTCATGACAATGTTTCTCATCCCGATTGTCAGGTGCATCTTCCATTGATTTCTCACGCTGCGCTTTCTGGTATCCCAAGACGGAACATGATGCCTCTCTACGTTTTCCCGAGTTTGAGGGACAACTGTCGGATCTGTGCCCCGACTTCTTACAGATCCAGCACGACGTCGACTTGGGCGCTCGAGACTTAGTCCAGCAATCGGAAGCTCGATGACCCGGCTTGTTGCACAGAAAACAAAGCGGTTTTCCTTTGCTTTCGCTGACAGTGTCAACTTTAGCTGTAGCCATCGGATTCCCTTTTTCGTCTTTTCCTCTAGCGAGATTCACAATTCCCTGAGCTTCCAAATATTGATCAGCCGTCGTTGCCAACGTGTCCAGGTTATGACATCCTCGCTCCTTCAGGAAGACAGCCAACTTCTCGTCGCACCGCCTGAGGAATTGTTCGGACACCATCTTGTCTCGCAGTGCATCATATGTTTTGGGAGTCTTCGCCAGCTCCTGCCAATGGTCGAAGTATCCACAGAGACGTCCCGCGAACTGTCGACCTGTCTCAGTATTCTCGGGCCGGGCATCCCTAAACTTTGTGCGGTATCCCTCCTCTGTATAACGGAACCGCTGGAGGAGCGTCTGCTTGAGCTTTGCGTAGTCCGTAGAGTCTTCAGCAGACATCCGTCCTACCACGGTCAAGGCTTCTCCCGTTAGACACAAGCTCAGTGACAGGGCCCACTTGTCGGTTGGCCAGCCTTGGCTCATGGCAACCCTCTCAAATCTCTGGATGTACGCATCTAGTGCGTCCCTACTCTCATTGTAGGGTGGAATCATTTTGTGTGGGCTGCGAAAACTCTGACCACCACCCATACTATCGTCCGCAGAACTCGTGCTCGGCCGCTGCGCTTCTGCGACACGACGTCGCTCCTCGAGCAGGAGCCTTTCAGCCTCCATGCGAGCTATTTCACGCTCATGCTCCACCTGTGCTGCTAGTCGTGCCTCCTCTCGATCTTTCGCTCTCTGGTCCCTCATTTCTTTTTCCTCCGCGCTCACCCATGCCAGCAAAGCCTCACCACTCAGCCCCATCTCCTTCCCTAGCTCAACTAGCTTTCTCTTGTCGTCCATTCTCGTCCGCCACACACAAACAACGTGAGGCTCTCAGATGTAAGGCGAGAGCTTAGTCCTGTCTCGCGGACGCCAGAAATTGTGATGGTTAAGGACGTTCGTCACTATGTTTGTTGACAGCGGACGAGAAAGGATTCACATCAACACTGGATGCGAACAAAAGAAGCGTTATATTGTACACTAAAGGACGAAGTGGCAGGTGAAAATAAAACTATATGTCCAACCCTACACGCCAAGCGTCACGCAACATGTACGAGAGTCAGACCTCTATTATGCGGAGAGCTCGCGGCTACGCTTACTCCGAGTCCAGAAGGTAGAGTTCTCAGTTCGCAAAGAGGAAAACGCTGCCTCACAGTTTGGGTCCCCGTCGTCCCGACATGATGCGATCGTCGACGTGCGCGAGGGCAAAGGTGGCACGGCTGGAGCGGCTGGAACGGCTGACGGCACACGGATGCGCTACCGTGTGCAGCGCCGTTTAGTCAGACGTCGCGGCCAGCAGTCAGGGTCGCAACTCCTGAGGTTCAGGGTCAGGCCCCGGCTCACGAGGACCACGCCCGGTAGGCCTCGCCCACGAACCTGCTCCCGGCCACTGCACCCAGGCAGGAGCCGTTCAGCAGGCCCCGTCCTTGCACCTTGAACAGGCCGGCGGACTCGACCCCGAACGAACACGCCGGAGCTCGACCTGGCCGACACGTACGGGTCCCACGTCCGGCTCAGGAACGCTCCTAGGAACTCGTCCTCTCGAGCGGCGCACTGCTTCGTCTGCCTTCGTGGCCTCCACGCTCGAGCTCGCTTTTCAACGTTCCTTCTTCTTCTCCTCTTCTTTTTCATTTCTTGTTATTGCCTTCGTGCCACCTGCCCTCCGCTCGTCTTCTTTAGTTTCGGTTTGGCGTTCCTCGGCGCTTGCAAGTCCTTTTAGCCACAAATCGTACCTAAACACAGCACTTTTGTGTCCATTCCTTACAGTATACTTTCTATTATATAGAACAGCAGTAGGGTAGAAGAGGGAAGTGAAGTATAGGAAGGCAGAATAGAATAAGGGAGGGGGTATTTTAAAGCATAACTTTGCATTCTAAAGTACGGCAGTTGGGTGGGAAAGAGAAGGGAGGTAGAAGAGGAGCGAAGAGAAGAGGGGATGGTATATCCAAGCTTAGCCTTGTATTCTATAGTACAGCAGTAGGGTAGGAATGGGAAGTGAGGGTGAGGAGAAGTAAAATAATATTGCAGATGCTATATATAAGCATAGCCTTGTATTCGGCAGCAATATAGTATAGTAGGAAAGAGAAGCGAGGGTGTGGAGGAGAGAAAAGAATAGCGGAGACGGTATATAAAATTTAGCCTTGTATTTCATAGCAATACAGTAACATGAGAAAGGGAAGTGAAGGTGAGTGGGTATAAAACAGGGGAGAATGTATATGAAGGCTTGACTTCATATTTTATACTACAGCACTACGGTACGGAAGTTAATTGAAAGTGAGCAATGAGAAAAGAATGGAAGAGAGAGTATATAAAGCTTGACCTGGTATTCTTTAGTACGGCAGTCGGGTACGAAAGAGAAGTGAGGGTGAGGGGGAAAGAAAATAATAAGGGAAATGGTATAATAAAGCCTGTCAGGTATTTAAGGTACAACAGTCAGATACGGAAGGGAACTGAGGGTGAGGGGGAGAAAATGAATAAAGTAGAGGGTATATCAAAGCTTGTGCTTGTATTTTTAGTACAGCAGTCGGGTAGGGAAGGGAAGTGAGAGTGAAGGTTGCGAAAACAATAACGGAGAGGGTATATAAATGCTTGACCTTGTAGTCTACAAGAGAGCAGGTAAGAAAGGGAAGTGAAGGTGAGAGAAACGAATGGGGGAGAGGGTGTGCTACATGTAGGCTACTGGAATGCATATTGTCGACGCCCGTGTGCGCCCGACGAAGAGGATGAAGGTCGCTTGCTGGTCGAGCTCGGAGCCGGACTGGCCAGCGCTGCAAGTGCTCTTGAATATATATTTTGCGAATAGTCGGCAGTGTAGACGACATCGTTACTCACGTAACATATTTGGTGGAGGTGGAACGTTCCCCATCGTCACCACGCAGGTTCGCAGTGGCCACATCCTCCAGCTTCCCGCCAGCGCTTCCAGTGACAACCTGTCCCCTTCTCCATCTGCGGCTTCTCCGAGAACCTTTGTCGCAGTCCCCACACCCCGTGATCCCGAGACATCCTGGCCTCGATATCGACTACTGGCTTCATCTGCATGAACGAGTCAGTAAACTCACCGATGGAACCATACTATAATGGTCGCTAATGTTCTCTTTTACTTGGACGGAACCCGCGTGTCTGCTACGAAACAAATGAGTCTACACTCACCAGCTGAAACACTTTCATGAAGAAGTTACGTGACATCTTTGGGAGACCCGACCGTTCGACACGCAGCTGCACGACAGGAGCTCGCTACCCGTGTCCAGTCGCCAACTGAATCGTATGTGCCCTACATACCAGACGTTCTCGCTCTTTGCCGCAAAGTGGACGAGGCGATGTCTGGAGCTGACAAGGTTGGTCACGTTTCGAAGGGAATGGTGGACGATGCTTTCAATTTGCTGGCCGACAGCAACGTCTCGACTATCAACCGCGTGATCCAAGAATGCCGCCGTTGCTAAACGGCAAAAAGCCGTCACGTGTGCCCTCCTTTTTTTTCGGTTGCCAAACACGGCAGCTACGTTCACCTACTCCGATTCTACCACCACACCGCCCTTTGAGCAGAGTGTGCCGCGTATCGTTTGTCGGGAACTTGAAGCAGCAAGTCCAGCACCACGTCAGCCCTCTCCTTTCGAACATGCTACTATACGAATAATCCCCGCGGTCTTCATTATTCAGACGGTCGTACCACAAGAATTCGCCAATTTCGGGCTCTCTGTCGGCTGCCCCGTCGCTCGCTCCTCCTCCAGACCAATTCCCATCAATGCATCTCGACGTGACCTATTCGTTCCTCCACAATCTAGCAACCCTACGGAATGGCGAACTCCCGAGGACAAACCGATCTGCTTCCGGTGCCACCGCGTTGAACATGTCTCACGCAACTGCCATGCCACCTGGACGCCGCCACATGAGAACCAGTTTTCCGCACCATCTCACTCTTATCAAGATGGTCGACAGTATTCGACCAGCCACACGAACCCTGCTTTTGACACACCTAATAATCGCCTTTCTGCTCGTTCATCGTCCCCTCTACGCCATCGTTCCCCGTCACCTCAACCATGCCGCCATCCCTCGTCGCCCAGCTTTGCATCGTAGCCGACGAAAAACTAGATCATGCAGCTCCTAGAGGTAGTGCTGCATCATCTTCGTCTGAACGAAATCCTCGCTTGACGCTTCTTACGAACAAGAATCGTATCGATGTGCATGTGAACGGTATTCATTTGACGGCACTCCGTGTCCATAATCAGTGATGATCTTTGTCGCCGCCTAAAGAAAGTACTCACGCTTTCTACTACAGAAGCTGTACGTGTCGCCAATGGCAGAATTGTGCCTATCATAAGAATGTGTACGGCTCGCCTAAGCGTCGCCGACCACGACGTTCCTGTTCTATTCACGGTGCGCCATATCTGTCCTCATGGCCTCATCTTAGGAATGAATTTCCTGTCGACCCATTCTGCTCTGATAGGCTGTTCCGCTGGTACACTTTGTTTGAACCTTCCTCTTTAGTCGGGTGTTCACCCTGAACTTTTGTACCACCGATTTCTTCCGCTTGCTGCCTAAAGCCCTCAAATTCACCGAATTCACCACGACCTCACCCATGTTGAATGGGGATTACATCGTCACGTCGATTCCCGATGTCCTACTGGCCAGTGACGTCACTGTCCCTCACTGCGCCGAAACTATAGCCGCCAACTGGATACATCTTACCGTTATAAATTTTGGCTTCATGAAGCAAGTCCTCCCTGAAGGCATCTAAAGCACCATGTTGTGCTTCTTAATCGATGATCACGTCCCCACTTTGGCAGCCGGCATATGCTCTAATCTTCCTTTGTCACCCGCCCGAGGCCACACGCCTCGACATGTCATTGCACCCCATGATCGCCCTTGACCTCCCCCCAGCACAATCACCCACCCTTATCCGCCTTTTAGCTTCCTACCGCGACATCTTCGGCCTGGACGATCGACTACTCGGCCAAACTTCTCTTGTCCAGCACCACATCAACACAGGTGATGCTGCTCCCATTCACCATCGACCATATCGCGTGTCCACATCGGAGCGCCAGATTATTCAAGCCGGAGGGAACAAGATGTTAACTAAAGGCATTATTGAGCCCTCATCAAGCCAATGGTTGTCAGCCATCGTAGTGGTTAAAAAGCACAGTAAATGGCGTTTCTGCATCGATTACCAGCATCTATACCAAATTACGAAAAAAAGGACGTGTATCCTTTAACCCTGTATTGATGACACTGTCGATTGTATCCATGGCACACTCTACTTTTTATCCATCGACCTTCGCTCTGGTTATTGGTCGATTGCCATGGATGAGAAATACCAAGAAAAGACTGCCTTCGCCATTCCCGATGGCCTGTACCAATGAAAGATTATGCCCTTCGGTCTATGCAACGCCCCAGCCACGTTCTAACGTATGATGGCCTCTCTGCTAACTGGATTCAAATGGTCAACATATCTGTGTTAGCTACACGACGTCCCTGTATTTTCGCCTATATTTGAGACCCACCTTGAGCGTCTGTCGGCCATTCTAGAGGTCTTCCGCAATGCTGGCCTCCAGTTGAACTCCTCGAACTATCACTTCGGCTGCTGACAGATTAGAGCGTTGGGCCACCTTGTCGATCAGTCTGGTGTGCGGCCAGACCCTGAGAAAATTCGTGCCGTGACGAGTTTTCCAGAACCCTAATCCGCCAGAGATGCCTGGAGCTTTGTGGGACTCTGTTCCTACTGCAGGCGATTCGTGGAAGACTTTGCGGCAATCGCTCGATCACTTACCTATCTCCTGAAGAAAGGCGTCCCATTATTGTAGGGGTCTACTCAAGCTGCCACCTTCTCTCGCCTCATCACACTTTTGACGATGCCCCCTATCTGGCCCACTTTGACCCATCCACTCAGACTGAGGTCCGAACTGATGCCAGTGGTCATGCTATCGGATCCGTTCTCGCCCAACACCTACAACCGCGTAATTGTCTACGCTAGCCACCTCCTTACATTGCGGAGCGCCGTCCATGAGAACGACGTCTGCGTGTGCTCGGTTTCCCAACTGACCCACATAGCCGACGAGCCACGCCATGATGCAGCCTTACGAGCTATCATCGAGCGTCTCGAATCCTCTCCATCGAACCAATCCCATCGCTTGTCGTACTCCAGAATGGTACGTTATACCACCATAACTTCCATCTAGACGGACCATCTCTGCTGTTTGTTATACCGAAACATCTCTGCTCGGCTGTACTCCACGAACTTCACGATGTTCCAACTGCCGGTCACCTCGGCGTGTCCCGCACATACAACTGGATTCGCCGTCACTTCTATTGGTCAGGTCTCGCAAGCTCCGTCAGAAGATACGTCGCGGCGTGTGAAAAATTTCAGTGCCGCAAAACAGCGTCGACGCTTCCAACTGGGTGCCTTCAACCACTCGACATTTCTTCTGAACCTTTCTTTCGCGTCCGCTTGGACTTAGTCGGCCCTTTTCTCCTGCCTTCTGCTGGCAACAGGTGGATAGCTGTGACTACAGACTACACCGCACGCTACGCCATCACACGCGCTCTTCCAACAAGTTGCGCCACAGACGTCGCTGATTTTCTTCTGCGTGACGTGATCCTTTAACATGGTGCTCCACGCCAGCTGCTCACGGACCGAGGCCGCACATTTCTATCAAGAGTCATAGCGGACATCCTGCGCTCATCCGGCGTCGGCGTCGTTGTCGCGTCGGCGTCGATGCCGGCGTCGGCGTCGATGTCATGCACCACATATGTATACGTATCTATGTATATGGAAACGCAAGAAAAAAATCTGTGTGGAATCGAACGAGGGACATCCGCATCGTGAATGCGAGGCGTTAACCACTAAGCTACCGAGAGGTACCTCCTTTAGTATTCAAACGGCCAGCAATTTATATCTAACATTTACCGCTGTTAGCGGAAATCTCGGGGGGGGGGAGATATCGTGTTTTCAGCGTTATCACCAAGATGGCGCAATGAGCGCGCGGCAGCTCTCATCTCTCACGCGTACTTTGGCCCGCGCAGCCGAGTGTACTGGACGATCTCTCGCGCGCCCTTATCTCCCGGTGGCGCGGATCATACATCGTGGCTGGTGTTGGGCGAGCACTTGATGTATTCTGTTGTAGTTATGGGGCGCACAAAGGTCACTGCAATTGTTGCACAGCCTCCGTTTGCGAAAACTGCGTGCTGTTCAGAAACAGCGAAGTAACAACTGAGACGCTTATTCGCATTCATATTTACCTGTGAGTACGTTCCGTGCATTCGTCATTTGTGCGTGAGAAACGCGGGGCACGTTTCGATCTGCTTGCCATTTTAAGCATGACCTTACAATTTGTTGCTATCATGTTCGTTGCTTCGCCTTTGTGGCAAAGCTGTGACTTTTATAATTGGTAATAGATAGGTAATAGGATAGGTAATAGGTTAAGATAGGTAATAGTGCACTTCAAGTTGTAAAAGACTATGTCTATTTAGGGCAGGTAATAACCGCGGAGCCGAACCCCGAGATTGAAGTAACTAGAAGAATAAGAATGGGGTGGAGCACATTTGGCAAGCACTCTCAAATTATGAGAGGTAGATTGTCACTGTCCCTCAAGAGGAAGGTATATAACAGCTGTATTTTGCCGGTACTTAGCTACGGAGCAGAAACCTGGAGACTTACAGAAAGGGCTCAGCTTAAATTGAGGACGACGCAGCGAGCAATGGAAAGAAAAATGGTAGGTGTAACCTTAAGATACAAGAAGAGAGCAGAGTGTATTAGGGAACAAACGGGGGTTAAGGATATCATAGTGGAAATCAAGAAGAGGAAATGGACATGGGCCGGGCATGTAGCGCGTAGACAGGATAACCACTGGCCATTAAGGGTAACTAACTGGATTCCCACAGAAGGCAAGCGGGTTATGGGGAGACAGAAGGTTAGGTGGGCAGATGAGATTAAGAAGTTTCGGGGTATAAATTGGCAGCAGCAAGCACAGGACTGCGTTACCTGGCGGAACATGGGAGAGGCCTTTGTCCTGCAGTCGACATAGTAAGACTTATGATGATGATGTGACTTTTTATAAGAACAAAAATGATTTGACGAACATGACACGCTGGTTATGACATAGATAATGCCACTATCCCGTCGCGTACGCCGTCAAACCCATTCCACCAGACGTGTGGCACAAAGCCGTCGGCGGGTATGTAACGGTGCAAACAGACATGAGTAATTTGACCGCATGCGTGTAAAGAAAAGGCTGACATCAGCGGCATTGACCCACCGAATGCAAAGAAATATTGCCAGGGTCCCAGCAGGAATCAAACCCCACCATTCTGAGTGACAATCAAGTATTCTACTACAGAGCCACACCAGGCCTCGGAACGTTTTTTCATGTCGGCCCTAATGTTCGTGGAACGTCAATTGAGGTTGCAGTGCTGGCTGTAAAATCGTATAAACATTACATATTTGCTCTTACGATACAGACATTACCTCGGGTTAAGATAAACGTAGAAAATTTGATAGATTGTTAGATAGATAGATAGATAGATAGATAGATAGATAGATAGATAGATAGATAGATAGATAGATAGATAGATAGATAGATAGATAGGCGCCAAACGGACTTGCAGCACGCAAAGTAATGCTTCGCATTTATAAGTCATTTACGGACTAACCACATTATTAAAAAAAATACAAAGTGTATCAGTTAGCCGTACAATTTTTTAGGCGATGAGAAGATCAAAGGTAAAAAAAGTCACACCAGGCGGTAAATATATTAGGGAACCTATTCTTTTCCTAATTTCTGCCTATTATTCAATTTTTTTCTCGTTTATATGAATTGAAGTAAGCTCAGTATATATACTCAGCCCCGTCAGTGCGTGGTTCTTCGTTATCCAAGTTGTGTTTTGCATTGTACAAGTTGTTTCAAAATGAGTCAAGACTAACTAGCCCGGCTGACAGGTCAGGTATGATTTGGACAGCATTGAGACACTGCGGTGATGCCGCCAGTTCGCCTAAATGACATACAATACATATAGTAACCTTTAAGGATAGGCTGCATCTACCAATGTGCCTCTTATAATGCGTCCTTTTTGCCAGTAACATACAGGTGGACCTCTTGTGTAATAATTAACCACAAATGAAATCACACGTTGCTGTAAAGTCAGGGTTTGGTTCAAATAAAACCATTCGTTAGTTAGCAATTATGGTCTTGTTGTGTGTTTCTTCTTACTATCCTCTTTTGTAAGCGCTGCCCTTTTGAATAACGAGGAACCAAGTGACCCAAATCAAAGCCTTACTGATTAAAAAGCACGTGATCGAGTGTTTTGTTTTCGCTGCTCTTTTCCACCAGTGATAGTTTAATAAAACAAAGTATCATTTAGGATAGTTCCACGTATACTTACGCAATGAGGAGCAGGACATGCCACATTGAACACGTCTATCACCTGAGCACCACACCTGCAAACACGCAATCAACGTGCAATGTTGAAAATGAGATGAGTGTAAAGAAGGTGCTACGAATCGTATATAACAGATTCTCACTTTCGAAAAAAAAACATGTGGTTAACCAAATAGTAACGTATTATTTTCAATAGCCATAACAACGTATTAGATACACCGTTTGACTAGAAGACAACAAGAGAAAGTATTTTATACGTAGAACTGAAAATACGAAACTAAGACAATGCCACTCTAGTCACGAAAAATACAAGGTGAAGCTATTGCTACCCACATTAAAAAACGCTATGCTCATGGAACAGCTGTTAGGCATTAGTGAAAGTCCACAGAATGATAAATAAACAGTACTGCCGGGAATGTCGCTGTTTGCGTGACTGTAGTCAGGTGTGTAAAGTGTGGAAACACGTGAACAATTATTTGCGCCTAAATATGGCATGCACAAATTCACATAGGCATAGAAGCCGGCAGTATTTAGTAAATAAATAAATACCACATATACAGTTCAGCCCACTTATAACAATACTCAAATGATCTGAAAACTTCATTGTTATGACTGATGATTTCTAGAAACTGGTTTGCAATAAAAAATGCATAATAGGAGGATGGCAGGCTCTTGTCAGAAAATTATATTATCGCATCGGATATGCTGACATACATCAGTGATAAGGATGACAAAGTTGTCAATTTTTCGGACATGCTTGAAAAATCAGACATGCTAACACAAAATATTTACAGCTTGATGGTTAACACGCTGTTTAAACAAAAACGACGCACAAAACGTAGTTACAAGTACAGATACGAGTGCGAACTAACGAGTGTCTCAGTTGTTACTTGGCTGTGTTTGAAAAGCGCGCACCTTTCGCAAACTGGGCATGCCCAGTGAGCGAAGTGACCTTTGCAGAGTAACATGCAGATGCAGGGCCAATTTTTTCTTACTTTAGTTTTTATATATATAGATACGTATACATAGACGAAGTTGACTGGCGGATCATGGGAGAGGCCTTTGTGCTGCAGTGAACGTAGCCAGGCTGATGATGATGATGACATTACGATGGTGGTGGTGGTGACGGCAAAAACCAGCTGAGACTCTTCTTATAATTGCTATAGCAATGAAAGGCTTGCATAAGCCACCGAACTCCCAGGCCGTAGTGAATTTCAAAAGTTAGCATTGACGCAGTGTGAAACCACGATGCAGTGATGCATAATGTAACTCTGAAGAGGTGCGGGACGAAGCTGCAGTTGTGGGCTGAGGTTCGAACCATGAATTTATTGTTTTTATTTTTCTTTTCGAGAATCTATCATTCTATTGCCTCAGGGCATAGACCCCAACAGCCATAATTCATTGTTAAAACAAATATTGCGGCATGCGTGCGTTACTGTAAGCACGTTATTTGACCATAGAAACATAGAGTGTTGACGAATTCGTCAGCTTCCCATTGGCATAATCAAGATACTGCTAAAACTAGTATTGTTATAAGTGAGGGCCGTTAAACGTCATATATAAACTACGAGACAACATGTGGTCCAGCAGTAGCCAGGCTATATTTTGATCCAGATGCGCGAGAGCAAAAGCGGCCCAGCCCGCGTGACAAACAATGTTGATCATTACAATGGTTTGGTTATACACATGATGATGAAGTACATAGTCAGCACTCACACTATTTTCTTCCCTTGCCGAAAGAGGGCAGCATGTTAAAAAGGATGGATACTCTGAATGTATGGTTTTAGTCTAGAGACGTGAGCGATCTCGGTGCTGCGCGACGACGATCAGAAGCCGAGCTCACAGGAGCTACGCGATAAAGGACGTCAGATGTTCATTTCTAGCTGATGCATAAACCGTGATATTGGTGAAGTAATTTTTCGCAGAGCCCAGGTGCACGCAGAGCACAGGTCCGTAGAAGGACTTCGTCGCCTGGGCCGAACAGCACAACTTGACGATTCCCATTAACATTGACTTTCCTTTTGTCTTGAATGGTAACAGTGTTGGCGCGGACAATTTCACAGCAGCAGGCGATGCGAGCAGCGAACTATTCCTGGAGAGATGAACATAGAACGGAGGATATGGACAAAAAAGCGGTGTCCAGAACCAAAGTCGGTGCACGGCCATACACGAGGAAAAACGGGCTGTAATTCGTCGTACGTTGTATGGCTGTCTTATATGCGTACGTGACGAAAGAAAGTATAAAGTCCCAGTTTTTGTTATCCAGTTGAACGTACATGGAGATCATGTCGGATAAAGTTTAGTGAAAACGCGCTGTCAAAATATTAGTATGCGGATGGTACGCTGATGTCGTCTTGTGGATGGTGTTAGAGGCCTGGAGGACTTCATCAAGGACATACGAAAGAATTGCCTTGACACGGTGACTAAGAAGCACACGTGGGGCACCATGGTATTGAAAATGCCCCTCCGCGATAGTCTAGTGGCTAAAGTACTTGGCTGCTTACCCGCAGGTAGCGTGATTGAATCCCGGCTGTGGCGGCTGCATTTCCGATGGAGGCGGAAATGTTGTAGGCCCGCGTGCTCAGACAAGGTGCACGTTAAAGAACCCCAGGTGGTCGAAATTTCCGGAGCCCTCCACTACGGCGTCTGTCATAATCTTATGGTGGTTTTAGGACGTTAAACGCCACAAATCAATCAATCAATCAATCAACCGTGGTATAGAATAATGGCGCAAAGGAGATAATTGGCGACTTCAGTGGTGGCACTTGACGGTAGATCTGCCGTCTCCGCGTAACAAGCAAGGTGGTCCATGGCAGTAACAACCCAATGGTGACCAGCGGGAGTAAACGGAAGAGGTCCGTATAAGTTTATGCCAACGAATTCAAAGGGGGTGAACGGGCACGGCAGTGGTTGCAATGACCCCGCAGGAAGAAACGTGGCACGTTTTCGGTGATGTCAGGACGCGCAGGAGCCGAAGTACTTGGCGACACAAGTAGAGAGGCCAGGCCAAAAGCAGCGAGTCTTGAAGCCGTCATAAACCTTCTAAAACCCCAAGTGGCCAGCTGCCGCGTCGTCATGAAACGCTTGTAAAACTTGCAGACGCAGTGAGCGAGGAACGACCGGGACCCATTAGTTACCAAGAAGATAGTAAACTTGCCGACATAATGTTCTGTCTTGAAGCTTGAAACGTGCAGGCTGTTGTCTTAAGCGGCTGTTTGGAGCACGGGATAAGCCAGTGAGCCGATCGATGATTGTGCGGTAGTAGGTATCGGCATGTTGGAGTGTGGCAAGATCTGTGGACGAAAGAAGGTCCGCCGAGGCAGCGAACTGTTTCGGACCAACAGCCACCTGCTTCATCACTTGGATGGTCGGTGCAAACAGAGGGAAGGTAACACTTGGGCGCTTGGCGAGAGTGGGAAACGCGACAAAGCATCGGAATCTTGGTGCTGCTGTCCCGACCTATATGGGATGTTGTAGTCATACTCTTGCCATCGTAGGACCAAACGGCCAAGGCGTCCCGACAGATTCTTGAGAGATGACCAACACAGAGCATAATGGTCAGCCACGATTGTGAAATGCCGGTTGTATAAATAAAGACGAAACCTTTGTACAGACCACACGATGGCGACACATTTTTGTTCGGTGATGCTGTAATTTGACTCAGCAGGTGATTTCATTGATTGGTTGATATGTGCTGTTAAATGTCCCGAAAACACCATATGGTTATGAAAGACGCCGTAGTACAGGGGTCCGGAAATTTCGACCAGCTGGCGTTCTTTAACGTGCACCAAAATCTGAGCCCATGAGCCTACAGCATTTAGCCTCCACCGAAAATGCCGCCGCCGCAGCCAGGATTTGATCCCGTGACATGCGGGTCTGCAGTCGAGTACCTGATACACTAGACCACTACGGCGAGGCACTCAGCAGGTGAAAAAGTACGGCTTGCCTAAGCCCCGACTTGTTCTTCGGAAGCCTGATTCTGCTGAACAATGACAGCACCGATGCCAGATCTACTTGCATCAGTGTGTAGCACAGTAGATGCTGCAGGGTAGTAATGGCGAAGCACTGGCCGGGATGTGAGACATCGCTTAAGAGTGTGAAAGGCGGCTTCACAGTCATCCTGCAAGACAAAGGGCGCGCTCGAAGTGAGAAGTTCTTCAGAACTTTTGACTGCGAGCCCCCGATCCCGATTCCGAGAGCCCGATCCTGACGAAGCTGCCGCGGTACCTTGCTACTGTGACTGGCAAAACGGCAATTCTTAGTGTTGAGCTGGAGACCGCACTTAGCTAAACATGTGAGAACGTCGTCTAGCCGTTCCAAGTGCTGTGAGAAGCTGGACGAAAACATGACAATATGTCCAGGTAGCAAAGGCAAATCTTCCATTTTAGTCCACGCGGTACCATGTCTGTCATTCGTTCGAATGTAGCTGGGGTGTTGCATAGGCCAAAAGACAACAAATTGAATTCAAAGAGCCTACCTGGCATTGAAAACGCAGTTTTATTCTTGTCGGGCTCTTGCTTGGAGATCTGCCTATATTAAAAGCGCAAGCCGAGACTTCGAGAGTATTATGCATCTTGCAAAGTATCAAGAGCATCGTCAATGCGAGGCAGTAGATAGACGTTCTTACGAGTAATTTTGTTGTTGTTGAGTGCTTTGTAATAAATGCAAAATCGGGCCGAGCCACTCTTTGTGTTTTTTTACTAGCACGACAAGAGAAGACCATGTGCTTGTCGAAGCCCTGATGACGTTGCCGGTGAACATGTCGTTGACTTGTTCTATGACCTTGCGTTCAGAAGCCGACACATGGTAAGGACGGCGGTGAATGATACAAGATCCGTCGGTGTATACAATGAGTGGCCACTGTTGTTTGACCGACACATTCGGCACAAACGCCAAAGCAAGTTTTTTGCTTCATTAATAACGCTCAAGATATCATATTGTGCTGGATTGAGATCTTTACACATAGTGACCTTGAGAGCAGAAGATAAACCTTCCACTGGCATACACTTTGAGAATGACGAAGCAGATAAACCAGTGACGACACATACCAATGCTTCTTTGCTAATACTGGCAACAGTCGTCCCCTCTGGCAGCAGTAGTGCTTCTGGCGTCGTGTTGCAGGGCGTTGATGCTTGCATTACCAAGTGAGAACCGCACTGAACAAGTTCCGATGGCGATCCCTAAAAAATGGGTGGCTGGCAAGGAACAACTACTGCGTCACCATCTAGAATGTCTCGTGACTCGATCGCAAGAACACGTTTTTGTCCTGCAGGCAGGAGAAAATCTGCAGCTGTGACAAGGTTGGGCGACAAAATTTCGGCAGTAGAAGAAAGCTCAGGGTTCGTATTACGAATGAGGGGCCGACCAAACGAAATCACATCATACGCAGTTCACAAGAAGTCCCAGCCTAAGATTACCTGATGAGCGCACGAAGACAGCACAGTTAACTGTATGTGATGACGGATTCCATGGATGAGAACGCGAGCAGTACACTGCAAGGTCGTTCAAATTGGACTGCCATTAGCACTGCATAACGTGGGATCAGCATAAGGGAGTTTGCACAATACGCAGGCGAAAACACAATGTACGATCGATTATCGAAATGGTGGCTGCAGTGTGTACAAAGGCGTCAAAAGAAACAACTTCTACATGAACAGGCAGTAAATTAAGTGGACGAGGCGGCGAAGTTGTAACGTTTAGATAACGAGCAGTTTTCCCCCCAAAAACACTGCACCTTCTACTTTTCCGAGTGCTTGTCCAGAGAGATGAGAGCAAGATGCAGGGGTGATGACGTACGCCGAAATGGTGACGGAGAAAGGCAGTGGACGTATACGATGCGGAATTGAAGGATCACGTCTCAGGGCAAAGTCTCTTTCGTACGATGAATAACCACGCCGTTCACCCTGCTAACGGTGGCAGCAGAAACGGCATATATGACCTCTTATGCCAGAGCAGACGGGGTGCTGAGGCCGTCATGTAGAAGAGCGGGGTGGCATTGTCGCCTGCGCTGCCATCGCTGCCAAATGATCGAATACAACGTCCGGAGGCATGGTTGAAATTGGTGCAGGATCCCGTGATGAAACGTCTGCGTACGAAGGCGCATGAAGTGGCACAGGAGACGGGGAATGTGCGATGCTTGTCACCGATGCCAGTTCGTCCTTGATAATCTCTCGCAGGTTGGCAGAAGTGTGGCCAGACGAAATGGTTGGGTCACCCGACGCAAGGCCTTGTAGTTCCTCTCTGACAATTGTGCGTATAAGAACTCGCAATTCACGTTCTCCAATAAAGCGAGCGTTACAGGAGGCGTGTGGAAGGCGCATGGAATGTAGCACGCCCAGGCGTTGAAATGTAGTGATGACGTCTTGAACAAGTATTTGGAGTTTGGATGACGAGAGCATTGAAGGCCGCAGAGTATACCTTTCACTATGTGCCGGATGCGATCAGCCTCCGGCATGTCGCTTTGGGCACGGCGACAGAGAACGAGAACATCTTCAATGTAGGGCATATATAATTCGTCAGGCCCTAGCTTGGATGTGGCCCTTTGGGCATGGCAATCAAGAGCGAGAACATCTTAAATGTAGGATGTATATGATTCGTCGGCCCCCAGCTTGGATGTGGGTTGAAAGCTTCTCTTTCGATACCTCAGAGCATCTTGCAGACGTGCTAAATATCTGACGGAGATGCCCCGTGAAGGCCGGCCAATCAGAGAAGTCGCTTTCGTGGTTTTAGAAGCAGGTTTTAGCTACTCTATTGAGGTAAAAATGAATGTAGCGCAATTTACGCGCCTCGTCCAAATAATTACAAACACTGGTGCAGTCACAATGGTCGAGCCGTACCTCGACGTCTTCGCCGCGAGAACATGAGAATACCACAGGGTCTCGTTGAGAGGTACTCTTGGTGCAGTGATGGGGGACAAGAAGTGGTTGCAGCAGCACACGCATTGGTTTCTGCCATTCCTAGTGTTTGAGTGCACAATTTTCGACCAGTTCCCAAGCTTCAGGAGGGACCGGTAGAGGAGAAGGTTGGCGAACCAAAGCATGCTCCACCACTTTTGAGACGACGTGTGGTACGGCAGTAGCCAGGTTATATTTCGATCCAGACGCGCGAGAGCTCAAACCATTGCAATGATGATCATTACAATGGTTCGGTTATACACATGAAGATGTAGTCCATAGTCAGTGCTCACAATATATATATATATATATATATATATATATATATATATATATATATATATATTGTAATGAATTAATGAATCTAAATAACGGACACTCTGCTGGCAATGAAGAAGACGACGATGATCGGTGGCTGCAGTGGTAGCTCGCGCACGCCGTTCGCCATTAGCCAGACCTGCCTGTTAAAGGTCATTTTGCCAAGCTGCGTCTGAACGTTTCTCGACGTACAACACCTCTATTTTAAGTGGTGGAGGAGCCGGGGTTCCCATCAACCTGGAACTTCGCAATCGGACGCTACCCTCACCGTTCACCATGACTGCTCCTGGCCCTTCTCAAGCTGCCTTACCAACGACAGTCTACTGTACTGGCGTGCCTCGGCAACGCGACCCACCAATTTTTCGCGGCAACGACGAACAAGACGTCGAGGACTGGCTCGTCGAGTACGAAATCGTAAGCGCTTCCAACAAGTGGAACGCCTGCGACCAGCTCACAAACGTGCGCTTTTACCTCGATGATGTGGCCAGCCTCTGGTTCAAGAACCACGAAGGCGAAATCACAACCTGGTCCGCCTTCAAGACCACCATCGCCGCGGTCTTCGGTCGTCCCGCCGTGCGCCGGCTTCGCGCGGAACAGCGTCTCCGTAGTCGAATCCAGCGCAGGGACGAGACCTTTACAAGTTACATTGAAGATGTCTTGTCTCTTTGCAAGCGCGTCGATGAATCTCTAACCGAACGCGACAAAATCAAGCACATCATCAAAGGAGTTGACGACGATACCTTCCAGATGCTCGTCGCTAGGAATCCACAGACCATCACCGATGTTGTCCAGCTCTGTCAGGAGTACGACGAGTTGCGTAAGCAGCGTGTCTCGACGCGCAGGGCCGCTGAAGATACGGCTGAAGTTTCCGCCCTCGTGCACGATGTCGCTGCTGACCACACCGCCTTACTGCCCCACATCAAACAGTTCATTCGTGAAGAAGTTGCGCGTCAGCTTTCTCTTGTGGCCGAAGCATCCGCGCCAGTGACATCGTTAGACCCACGTCTACGCCAGGTCATTGAGACACAGGTCACGCAGGCACTGCCTCCATCGCCATCTGTCCCTACGCCGCTGACCTACGCTGCCGTCGTTGCTAGACCCCCAGCCCCACCTGTCTCTGGCGCATACAGGGGCACCGGGTCCTCCTATCCTACGACGCTGCCTACATACACGGCACCCCATCCCGTTTCGCCCCCTGCACCTTCTGTCGTTAACCCATGGCGCACCTTGGATAATCGGCCCATATGTTTCGCATGTGGTTTCGTGGGACATATAGCACGCTATTGTCGCCGTCGTAACTTCCAGCCTCCAGACCGCGGGAATTCTACAAATTACCAGGCTGCCCAGAATCCCCGCCGACCATCTTCTCCTATCACCAACTCATTGTCCCCACGACGCCCTGTCGATTCTCGCCGGTCATTACCGCCCCGTCGCCGATCTGTCTCCCCGATGCTTCGGCGCACGAGCCCCGCTCGAGAGGAAAACTGACAGCCGCAGTTCCGGAGGCAAGAACTGCGTCGTCGTCGAACTTTCTAAGACCTCCTCTTTGTCCGACCAACGAAATTGATGTGCTAGTAGAAGGTGTTGCTGTACGTGCACTTGTCGACACAGGCGCCGTCGTTTCTGTAATTAGTGAAAAACTGTGTCGCGATTTGAGAAAAGTTACAACGCCGCTTACGAATCTTGCTCTGCGTACCGCCACCTCCCATTTCATCGCGCCGACAGCTCAGTGCACAGCACACGTTCTTATTCAAGATGTTTGGTACGCCGTCAACTTTGTTGTTCTCCCACGTTCATCATACGACGTCATACTAGGATGGGATTTCCTTTCTACCCATCAGGCCCTCGTCGACTGCGCTCGTGCTGAACTCACGTTGACGAATCCGTGTCTTGATATCGACCACCACAGTCCCTCCAAAGTGTTTGCCGCAGCTGACGTCCGCATCGCGCCGTTGTCCGCCGTCCTAGTGCCTGTGTTTTCTCCTGCTGCCACTAACTCGACGCTCCTGTTCCAGCCAACTATAGCTAGTGTGCAACACCGAACCATCGTCCTCCCGTTTGCCGTCATCAACTTTTCCAATGGTTCGGCGGTACTTTATGCGTGCAACGTTTCGTCATGTCCGTACATCCTGCTACGCGGCGAGTGTCTGGGAAGCCTCGAGACCTTAAATTGTATTTTCGAAGACCCGATCTATCCAGACAAGCCATTTTTACCGACTTGTGCCATTACACCCGCAACGGACGCTAATGAACCTATAGATGTATTCCGCAAGTCCATTGATTGTAACCTCACCCCTGGGCAGCAGGAACAGCTGATCAAGCTCCTACAGCGTTTTCGAGCCTCGTTTGACGACAATCAGCCTTCCTTAGGTCGAGCGTCATCTGTTGTTCACCGTATAGATACCGGTCAAGAGACGCCAATACGGCAGCGTCCATATCGTGTGTCGACTACCGAACGCCGTGCCATCAATGAACAGGTTGACGACATGCTGACACGTGGCATAATCGAACCGTCAAGCAGTCCCTGGGCATCTCCAGTTGTGTTGGTGAGGAAGAAGGACGGATCCATCAGGTTTTGCGTGGACTACCGGCGTCTCAACCGAATCACGCGCAAGGATGTCTATCCGCTGCCACGCATTGACGATGCCTTGGACTGCCTACAGGGAGCCGAATTTTTCTCTTCTTTAGATCTGCGCTCTGGATACTGGCAGGTACCCATGGCAGAGGCCGATCGTGAAAAAACTGCTTTCATCACGCCCGACGGGCTTTACGAATTCACAGTCATGCCCTTCGGCCTCTGCAACGCACCAGCTACTTTCGAGCGGATGATGGACTCTATCCTCCGAGGCCTCAAATGGAACGTTTGCCTTTGTTATTTAGATGACATTGTCGTCTTTTCAACCGATTTCGCAACCCATTTAACCCGCCTCGAGAAAGTACTCGCGTGTATTTCTGCCGCGGGGCTGCAACTGAATCTGAAGAAGTGCCATTTCGCTGCTCGAAAGCTTACGATCCTTGGCCACGTGGTTTCAAAAGACGGCATTCTTCCTGACCCTGCCAAACTTGCAGCCGTTTCAGCGTTTCCCAAACCGACCACCATGAAAGAGCTCCGAAGCTTCATAGGCCTTTGCTCTTACTTCCGGCGCTTCGTCCGCAATTTCGCGACGATCATCGCTCCTTTGACCAAGCTCCTCGCCGGCTCTAGAGACCTTTCCGCCTGGTCTGCCACCTGTGACGATTCTTTCAATGAACTGCGCCGCCTCCTCACGTCGCCGCCTATTCTGCGACACTACGACCCATCGGCACCCACAGAGATCCACACCGACGCTAGTGGTGTCGGACTAGGCGCTATTCTTGCACAGAAGAAAGACGGCTTCCAAGAGTACGTGGCTGCCTACGCAAGCCGAACTCTTAGCAAAGCCGAAACCAACTATTCAGTCACTGAAAAGGAATGTCTCGCTATTATTTGGGCGATAGAGAAATTTCGACCTTACGTGTACGGGCGCCCTTTTGGCGTCGTGACTGACCACCACGCCCTCTGCTGGTTATCGTCACTGAAGGATCCAAGCGGTCGCCTCGCCCGATGGGCATTACGCCTCCAAGAATATAATATTCGCGTGGTCTATCGCTCCGGCCGGAAACATTCGGACGCAGACGCCCTATCCCGTTCGCCGCTACCCCCTGACCCGGACTGCTGCGAAAGTCTAACCTGTGATGCCACTGCCGTCACCATCGCCGAGATGCCATCTGAGCAACGCAAGGACCCTTGGGTTGCTTCGATTCTAGACATCCTGGCTGGGCACAGGGCTTCCCCCCCTTCTCGCACATTGCGTCGGCAAGTCGAGCACTTCGCCACTCGCGACGACGTGCTGTACCGACGCAACTACGCACCCGGTGGACGTCAGTGGCTACTCGTGATTCCACGTCATCTGCGATCCGAAATTTGTTCCACGTTTCATGACGACCCCCAATGTGGCCACGCAGGTTTCTTGAAGACTTATTCTCGCATACGTCTCCGATATTACTGGCGTGGCATGTATCGTTTTATACGACAATACGTTCGGGCCTGCTCGACGTGCCAAAGACGAAAAACTCCCCCTTGTCACGCCAGCGGTACCTTGCTACCCTTACCATGCCCGTCCCGACCATTCGACCGCGTCGGCATCGATATCTACGGTCCCCTTCCCAACACCGCTGACGGTAACCGCTGGATCATAGTTGCCGTCGACCATCTCACACGGTATGCCGAAACTTCATCCCTTCCCTCGTCTACAGCAAAGCACGTTGCGACTTTCGTTCTTCACAACATCGTATTACGGCATGGAGCACCTCGGGAGTTACTGAGTGATCGTGGTCGCGTATTCTTGTCAGACGTCATCACAGCATTGCTGCGTGAGTGCCACGTCGTTCACCGCACTACAAGCGCCTATCATCCCCAGACCAATGGAATGACAGAGCGCTTCAACCGCACCCTTGGTGACATGCTGTCTATGTATATCTCGTCAGACCACTCCAATTGGGACCGAGTGCTCCCGTTTATCACGTTCGCTTATAATACCGCCATTCAAAGCACTACTGGGTTCTCTCCTTTTTTCCTCCTTTACGGACGCGAACCTTCTTGCACTATGGACACCATCCTTTCGTACAAACCTGACTCCTCAGAGTCCACGACTTTGTCTCAAGCCGCTACATACGCTGAAGAATGCCGCCAACTTGCAAGATCATTCACAACTCAAGACCAAGGACGCCAAAAAACACCACCATGACGCATCAAATAACACTACTTCCTACGATCCAGGTTCACTCGTCTGGCTGCATGTCCCTTCGGCTACACCTGGCCTTTCTACCAAGTTGGTCCCCAAGTATCACGGCCCATATCGTGTGCTACAAAAAACGTCACCGGTGAATTACCTCATCGAGCCACTGGAACCATCTTTTGACCAACGTCGTCGTGGCCAGGAAATTGTCCACGTCTCGAGACTTAAGCCCTGCTACGACCCTCCCGTGTTTACTTGTCCATAGGTCGCCAGGATGGCTCCTTATTTCGCGGGGAGTAATTGTAATGAATTAATGAATCTAAATAACGGACACTCTGCTGGCAATGAGAAGACGACGATGATCGGTGGCTGCAGTGGTAGCTCGCGCACGCCGTTCGCCATTAGCCAGACCTGCCTGTTAAAGGTCATTTTGCCAAGCTGCGTCTGAACGTTTCTCGACGTACAACACCTCTATTTTAATATATATATATAATGCCGCGCCCGAAACAAAGAACGAAGACGATGTGCGCGCCAACAGCCTCGTGAAAAGGGGGACTGAAGAAGACGACGTGCTTTTGTTTGGCTCGCCTGCTCTTGGCTCCTGCATAAAAACACACGCCGTCGGTTCTCGGACGCAACGTCTCGGTGCACTGCTTACGTTGAACCGCGACACTGGTGGAGGTGCTGGGTAGCAAGCCTGCCGATGCTCAACACCCCATTTGGGAGCCGTTCACCAAGTCCCGACACGCAGCCACCTGTTACGACACCAGTGCACCGCTTCAGTCGGCGGTTGCTAGGCCTATCTCCTGAGCTGACCTTCGACGAACATTCTACCAGGCATTACATACCTCTACCAATGGCCTCCGCTAGCCATCCTGAGTTGGTCCAAGGGATACAAGGCAGCCCCGTTTCCAATCCAGCCCAGGTAACACTTCTTCAGCCACTTGTGCCTGATCGCTTCAGTGGTGCCCCACACGAAGATGTTGAAGATTGGCTTGAGCATTACGAACGCGTTGCCGAAATCAACCAGTGGAATTCTCAACAGAAGCTCGCCCGCACGTATTTCACTCTCGATGACGGCGCTCACACGTGGCTTGAGGATCGAGAAGGCCGTATATCCACATGGGATGACTTTCGCCAGCAGCTGATTGTCACCTTTGCTAGCGTCGACCGTCGAGAGCGGGCTCAGCAGTTGCTCGATTTAAGGCTTCAAAAACCTAACGAAACTGTGGCAATGTTTGCTGAAGACGTGATGCGCCTCTGTCGTTGAGCTGATCCCAACATGTCCGAGGAGAAGAAGTTGCGCTGCCTTATGCGTGGCGTGAAAGAACAACTGTTCGCTAGACTTGTGCGCAATGCCCCAACTACCGTGGCCGATTTTATAAGAGAAGCCACTGCCATTGAGCGTGCTCTGCACCAAAGATCAAGGCAATATGATCGCTCGTCCACTACCACCCCAATCAACGCCGCTTCAGTGACTCTGGACAATCAGGGCTCCCTACGTGACCTTATCAGAAATATTGTCCGCGAAGAAATGCAGAAGCTTTGGACTCCTCTAGTGGATACACCAGTGACCGCCGTTGTCACAGTCGTTCATGACGAACTTAGGCGCGCTTTTTAGCAGCTGATCTCAATCGCGATCAGCGTCAACTGAGTTACGCCGACGCTGTCCGCCGACCACCACCCGTCCCGCCCATTACATCATACTACCAGCCACCTACAGCCGCACCTTCGTCGCAACCATTGCAGGAGGCTTTCAGACGTCAGCCCATGTCTCCGATGTCTCCATGCCACCAGCCACCACTTGCCGCGCCTTACTCACCACCACAAGAGGACATAAGACGCCCACAATTTCGCAGAACGGACGCTTGGCGCACCGTCGATCGGCGCCCTCTCTGCTTCAACTGTGGTGGTGTCGGCCATATAGCTCGCTATTGTTGGTACCGCGCACATCGTCTTCGTTCTTTGTTTCGGGCGCGGTTAGGTGCTAGGCCACGTGGGTCTTGTGCAGGTGTTGCTTCGAGTGCTGAAAAGCAGTCACGAACATCTGCGATCTCGTCGAAATGTGCCAACGTTGTGCCTTTTGGAAGGTGCCGTCACTCGGAGGTGAAATTGGTCAACAGCAAGTTCGTTCGGCCGTCGGTGACATTGACTATTCCTCGTGCTACGGAAATCCCATGTGTGAAAAGCAGCGAGGTTAGTTGGTCGGTGACTCCTTCACCGTCGAACGGTACGTCACATGCTACTGAGACGAGGATACAGGATCGAGGCGAAAGGATTTGTGCTCTGGTGACGTAGGATCAGTCAGACGAGCACTCTCGTAAAATGAAACCACGCGGTCCGGGATGTTGATTATTGCGCCATGCTCCTTGAGAAAGTCCATTCCTATAATTAAATCTTTGCAGCAGTCTGGGAGAACAATGAAAGTCGCGACGAAAGAAGAATCTCCTATGCTGATTCTTGCTGTGCATCTTTCAGTAGGGAGCAGCAATTGACCACCCGCTGTTCTTATATGTGGTCCGGTCCATGGCGTTCTTACTTTTCTAAGATGATCAGCCAGCTTGAGACTTATTATGGAAAAATCAGCACCCGTATCGACTAAGGCCGTCACTTGCTCTCCGTCAATAATTACATTGAGGTCGGCGCTCACCATTTCGTCGTTGTTAATATTCGTCGGCGTCAAGTCGTTCTGTCGCGGCAGTACTGGGGACTTTTTATCGTCTTGTGGTCGGGCTGCGACCTTACCCCGAGAGGTCGCCGCCTTTAGTTTCCCCGGTAAAGGCTGGGCGACCTTCTTCCCCGAAGGTCAGCAAAAGTACGTCGATTCGGTGACGATGTCTGAGCAGGGGATGGAGAGCGTGACCTGTGTGCGGAATTGGGCTGGCGATGAGGAGGCGACTCGTGATAGAGAGACCGCGTTGTTGAAGGTCCTCGAAAACCAGGGTCGTCATAGCGAATAATGTAGTGGTCATTGGCACGGCGACCGTCGTACCCTGACCGAGACGGGCGAAGCGATGTGTCGCAGATCACCAGCATGACGATCCTGAGCTACTTGGCTTGATTAATTATTTAGAAGGACGAAGCCAGAATGCACCCAAAGCCTTTACAAGAGGACTATCGTCGTTCTGTCTGCGAAACAATGTCCTTTACAAAGTGAACTTCTCGTCAGCCGGGTCCACCTACCTGCTTGTCGTTCCAACCACTCTTCGTTCTGAGGTGTTGCAAGCGTGCCACTACGAGGTAACTTCTGGACATTTAGGCTACACGCGCACACTGAGCAGAGTTCGAGGGAGATATTACTGGCCTAGACTCACCACTACCGTGAAGCATCATGTTCGGACCTGCCTCGATTGCGAGCGGCGCAAGTCACCTCCAACAAAACGAGCCGGTTTGCTACACCCTGTCCAGATCCCGACAACGCCATTTGACCAGATCGGAATGAACCTTTTGGGCCCACTTTCCACCTCTAGTGTTGGTAACTGCTGGGTTATAGTGGCGACCGACTGCCTTACTCGCTCTGCCGAGACAAAAGCCATCCAGAGAGGCACAGCAGAGAAGGTAGCCCTGTTCTTCATAGAGAACATTGTGCTGAGACACGGTGCGCCATCGATCGTTATAACAGATCGTGGAACCGCATTCACGGCCGCGCTTTTAGATCACGTGTTGTACGTTGCTCAGCGGTACTATTCATCGCAAGTCGACAGCTTACCATCCACAAACCAACGGGTTGACCGAGCGACTCAACAAAACTCTGGAAGACATGCTTTCAATGTATGTGGACTTCGAACACAAAAACTGGGACGAGATTCTCCCATACATAACGTTCGCATACAATACTGCCAAACAAGAAACCACACGGATGACCCCATTCAGCCTTGTTTACGGACGAGAAGTAAGAACGATGTTAGACGCGATGCTGCCACACGAATGCGATGACAACGACACGAGTGCTGACGCGTTTACTCAACGCGCAGAGGAAGCCAGGCAGCTCGCACGTCTGCGAATATACCAACAGCAAGAGTACGACGCAGGCCGCTATAACCAACGTCATACACCTGTAACGTACGAAACCGGGGACAGGGTATGGGTGTGGACGCCTGTACGAAGACGGGGTCTATCTAAAAATTGCTCAGAAGGTACTTCGGACCTTATTGAGTGCTGCGACGACTAAGTGACGTTACCTATGAAGTCGTCCCGGATAGCCCAAACTGTTCAAGGCGTCGCCAGCACCGATCTGAGCTTGTGCACGTAGTGCGCATTAAGCCATACGTCAGCGAGTGACTCTGCGAGGCACCGTCGCTTCTACAAAGTTACTTCTTGCGAAAATTACTGTCTCAGCTATAGCATCGGGGCGATGCTCTTTCAAGGGGAGGCAAATGCCGCGCCCGAAACAAAGAACGAAGACGATGTGCGCGCCAACAGCCTCGTAAAAAGGGGGACTGAAGAAGACGACGTGCTTTTCTTTGGCTCGCCTGCTCTTGGCTCCTGCATAAAAACACACGCCGTTGGTTCTCGGACGCAACGTCTCGGTGCACTGCTTACGTTGAACCACGACAATATATATATATAACATAAGAAGGTAGCGATGGTTAGGAGTTAGAAGTAGAAGCCGAGAAGGAGGAAGTGAGAATAGAATAAACATGGCGTATGAGCCAGGCCACGTCTCCCAATCATCGTAGCGTCACACGAGTCGACAGGATGGAGACCTGCCTGCCCCTTCATCAGTCGCTCCTCATCTACGCAGTTCTCCGCATGACACCCTGAGCAAACATATGGACTACCGTGCAAGCGCCTAGCATTATGAATCGACCAGCATCATGTGAGAAGCATCTTCTTACCTTCCCATCCCCAAGTACTCCGGAGCCGCGGACGATGGACCCGTACAAGACTGGTTCGACCTGCTTGAGCTCCATGCTACCACTGCATCTTGGTTGGAACGGGAGATGATAATCAACTTCACTGACTACATCTCAGGTGAGGCATTCAAATTTTACCTCACCCACTTCTTCGAGAACGATGAGTCCTGGAAAAAAGATCAAAGAAGAAATGATCACCCGTTTCAAAGAATACGATCTGTCCATACCTCATCATCGGAAGGCTTTTCAAATCACCTATCACAGTTACGCGAAGTCTTCCCGCAGTAAGCCTATTTTCCAAACAAGACCTCAGAGAAAGTATGCCACCATTGCACCATCATATGACTCTTCCGAAAAACGTCACGCATTCGGACACCGACTGGTAACTTGCACGTCGCAACAGACAAGGTAAAGCCTCCGTATATCTAAAGGAATCTAGACCATTTCGCCAAAAGACTAAGCCGCCTTTCCCAAGAGCAATGAAATCGGCATTTTCAACGTGTTTATTGCACTACATCACTTCTTATTTTACTGAGCCAGCCGAATTCCTTGATGCTTCGTGTCACACACAAGGCCCAGACGGTTTCGAACGTGCGATGGAATTTACGCGTGACGAGCTGGTGAATCCTCACAATACCAGCCCCTACCCTGACATTCCGGACCAGGGTCGTTTGACAGACATTCTCAGCCTAAGCACGCTGCAAAAAGAAAAACATCCGCCATCGCAACCACCCGAAGCCATGTCTGTTGTGCTCTAATCGTCAAATGATAACACACATGTGAGTCAAAGCACTGCAGGGATTTCGAATCAACCAACGCCGGCGCATTGCCAACTGACAGAAGCATTTACAATTAATGATGACTCGCAATCATCTTGGGAGCTTTCTCATCAGTCTGTCACGATGCTTTCATCGCAAGACAAGCCCAGCAGTACAGTATCGACCACCGACTATCTACTGATCACATCACCATGCAAAAAAAAGCAGACTCATGTTCCTGAGAGATGCCAATCTGACCAATTTTCGCAACAAAACGTGCAATTTCAACAAAGGCGACTCCATGAACCCCACGAACTACAACGGTTACTTGAACAAGAACAACGATCAAGTGAAATCTCCTCACGAGTACACTTGTGCCTTAAAGGTCATAAGAGACAACAGCAATTAAAGAAGCAAAAACAAAGTCAATGCCTAAGCCATCATCGCAGAAAGCAACATCGACAAAATTTTCAGCACCAGTTCTCATAGCCATGCATGCGATACAATAAACCGAGAGAACGCCACAGAAAGTTACGAAAAAGGCATGAAGCTACCACGTATACAACGGAGAAAAAAAGACTTCCTCCCATCAGCCTTGGCTCTCACGCACGCCGACTAGAAGCAAAGCGTCTGTTTCCACGACGGCGCTGGATCCGATGCCAAAGACATCTGTCAATCCAATGCTACACAGATTTCAAGCCTTGTTCGTTTCTCACAAGAACTCAAGTCGTGTCATCATCAGTGTAGATGTGCAGGGCGGGGTTATGCCATCCAGGACGCAACAGCCAGCCTCGTACACCCGAGTTCTCTTAGATATGGCCGGACTGCTTCCCTCTGCTGTAGATCTTTTGCGCGAGTTAAGGAACTCCCTTCTGAAATGGAACTAGGGTGCATTTTGACATTTTTCGCTCGCTTTAACACCCGTTCTTGTTGTTCTGTTAACTGTCTGACGCGACTTCTTCCAGGGGGAGGGAGAATCCTGTAACGTAAGAAGGTAGCGATGGTTAGGAGTTAGAAGTAGAGACCAATAAGGAAAAAAGTGAGAATAGAATAAACATGGCGTATGAGCCAGGCCACGTCTTCCCTTCATCCTAGCGTCATATATATATATATATATATATATATATATATATATATATATATATATATATATATATATATATATATGTAAGGGAAAGAAATGTATACCTAAGGGCTCGTTTTTCCTTGTTTTAACACAATATTAATGAGATCTAACAGACAGTATTGCCAAAGAATGTACTGGGGAAGTTATTAGAACCAATGGAATGTACATAAAAAGAAAGAAAAGTGGATGAAAAAATAACCAGCCGTGAGCAGGAATCGAACCTATGACCTTTAAATAACGCGTTCGATGCTCTAACCACTGAGCTACCACAGCGGCCTTCCCCCCATCCACCTTTTTGTGTTTATATGTGAATTTAGAAGTAGGAGTGACAGTCAGCGCCATCTATAAGCCAAACGACGAGTGTGAAAACACTCTTATGCGCATGTTTGGCGTCACGGAGCACGTGAACTTATTATGAGCGGGCAGCTGATTAATTGTCCCTCTTATACAAACTAAACACACCAAGTCTGCCAGTACGAGACCCTCGTTCAATGAAATAAGGCGTATGAGCCAGGCCACGTCTTCCCTTCATCCTAAGAGTGTTTTCACACTCGTCGTTTGGCTTATAGATGGCGCTGACTGTCACTCCTACTTCTAAATGCACATATAAACCCCAAAAAAGTGGATTGGGGGGAAGGCCGCTGTGGTAGCTTAGTGGTTAGAGCATCGAACGCGTTATTCGAAGGTCGTAGGTTCGATTCCTGCTAACGGCTGGTTATTTTTTCATCCACTTTTCTTTCTTTTTATGTACATTCTATTGGTTGTATTAACTTCCCCAGTACATTCCTTGGCATTACTGTCTGTTAGATCTCATTAATATTGTGTTAAAACAAGGAAAAACGAGCCCTTAGGTATACACTTCTTTCCCTTATTTCATTGAACGAGGGTCTCGTACTGGCAGACTTGGTGTGTTTAGGTTGTATATGAGGGACAATTAATCAGCTGCCCGCTCATAATAAGTTTACGTGCTACGTGACGCCAAACATGTGCATAAGAGTGTTTTCACACTCGTCGTTTGGCTTATAGATGGCGCTGACTGTCACTCCTACTTCTAAATTCACATATAAACCCAAAAAAGGGGATTTGGGAAAGGCCGATGTGGTAGCTCAGTGGTTAGAGCATCGAACGCGTTATTCGAAGGTCGTAGGTTCGATTCCTGCTCACGGCTGGTTATTTTTTCATCCACTTTTCTTTCTTCTTATGTACATTCCATTGGTTCTAATAACTTCCCCTGTACATTCCTTGGCATTACTGTCTGTTAGATCTCATATATATATATATATATATATATATATATATATATATATATATATATATATATATATATACATATATATATATATATGCTGCAGAGAGAGAGAACCTGCCCCTCCCCCCACAATCGCGGAGAAGTTGGTATGCCACTACCACGAAGATATCTAGCCGGGAACAATTTTTCCTTGTGCTACGAATAACTGTGGTTGTGTTTCCCTGAAGTTATCAAGACAAGGATTTCTCTCAACGTTACCGCACAACATCAACAAAATTATGCGAACATAAAAAAATGAAACAGATAATGTTGCCATCATAGTGTCAGGCAGAAGCCCTACATATGCAATGATTTCCTCAAGTACACTTTTTTTGCAGATGAATCTATAATCTCTCGAATACAACGAGTGACAATGGTGCAGCCATTTTTCAATCCTATTTTAACTCAGTCTGATCACGGTTCAAGACATGGCTATTAATATTAAACACCACTAAATACAAATTTGTTTGCGAACACCAGACAAACATATGTACTACAAGTCTGCAGACAAAGTAGAAATGTGAGTCAGTTCTTGTCTTGGCCGCTGAAGCAGGGCCATGTCTGCGGTGCACTCGCCTAGTCTTGATAGCTGCGTCAGCAAAGCCCGAGACGCCAGAAGGCGTTGTGGTAAAGACTCGACTTTATTACTGTCTTTCTTGTTTGACGCCCCCTGAGGGACTCCCATCACCAAGCAAAGACCCTTTCTGCGCCGTACTGAACACATTTAGACATTTAGGTTTGAAATCGCCTCACCGCAGCCCTACCAACCTGACATGGTCTTTTGTGGACGTTGCTTGTAACTTCAGAGTTCCTCAACTACTGACGAAAGCCACCGTTCCAGCTGTCGAAGCACTGTCTTATTGCTAGATTGTTTAAGTACCGTGTACTTTGGTTACCTACAAGTGTACACCGACGGATCGGTGGGCGCGCAAACGACTAGCTGCGCAGCGGCTTGCTGCATACCCCGGCTCCTTGGGTGTGTCAGGGTTGGGTCGCCTGATCATGTTGTGTCCTCCGCAACAATAGAAACCGTGCCGCAATCACCACGGCTTTGCGAAAGTTGCGATCCGTTTATGCAAGAAATGTAGTATTCCTGATGAATTCATAGTCTTCATTAGAGTAACTGCATAGAGGTATACCTCAAGAAAAGTTCGCAAGGCAATCTCTGGCGCTCATCAAATACCTGATCGGCAAGAGCTTTATTGTAAAGTTTTAATGAATACCATCACACATTGAAATTGAAGCAATGAAAGAACTGATGCCCTTGCACGTAAAGTGTGAATTTGTGTTTGAAAAATCAGAGCTCCTAAAATTTACAAGAAGAACAATGTAATATGCGATCACTTCAGTTTGATGCCCAAGTTTCGACATCAGTCATGTGTAATCCACAGACTATCTAGAGAACCATTGACGCTTCTTCACCGGATAATGATTGACACCGCATACACGCCAGCTTGGTCATTCTAGACTGGAATGGGCGCTTCCCCGGTTTGTGCCTTCTGTGGTGACATCAGCGACATCGAACACTTTATCCGGCTGTGCCGACGTTCTGAGAGGGAAAGAGCAGGGTTGGTACGGAGCTTACAGAAGGTTGTCACTGGCAAGGGATAGTATAGGATGTGGTTTGATTGCGATATCCATTATATGAACACACTTGGTTGATTTGTGTCATCCCCGTCGCCGACATGTCCCGGATATGTATATGTATGTATATATTTATAAAATTACCAAAGAATATAGATGGGAAGAAAGAAATTTCAAGGCACTTAAAGAAACTCGAATCAGTGACCCCTCACTCGTCAGCATGCCGAGTTAACTAACCAGGCCACGCCACTCATACTGTCATAAAACTAACGGCGAGCAATATATATACACCATTTACCACTGGATTACAGTAAATGTTCTCAAAGGAAGCATTCTTCAACAAAGCACGTACATTGCTTGGACAAGCCATACATGCTTTCCCTAAATTTTGGTGTGTCCGATGGCTTCATCAATAGGGGCGGTTTTACTGAAGCACATACAGTTGGATGAAAGGGGCATTTCAAAACGTCTCTGGCTCTACTTTCACTCTGAAGCGACAGAAAAAATTGCTAGCATCAAGTTCAAAACTATTCGGGACCACTGCGGTGGTTACATGATTAGAGCGTCCGCTTACTATTCGGGAGGTCCGGGTTCGATTCCCAGTGTCGACCGGGAACCCACCGACCTGGCGCTCTGTTCTTTCTGGGTACTCATCTCTAAACGCAGCTCCATAAGGTTCTGCGAAGGTCTCTGGGCGTAACTTAACCCACCACAGCCTTGGTGAAATAGTTGAGCATCCGCCGCTGCTGTGGAAGGCAGAGAACAGCTGCCGCCAGGTACCTACTGGTTAAATAGGTACAAGCGCATTTCCGGCCTGGTGCTCGACAGAACGAAGTTGTGGCCGGTTGGGAAGGCACCCACCCTGTAGAAAATTGGCGGCATGAGTCCACGAAACCTAAAATTAAATCCAGCCCCCCCCCCCTCCACTTTTTTTGCTGGCCCTGTCGTGCTTATGAATTCGGTTACCTTCAAAATTCGCACCGGCATAATCATTTTTGACAGAAAAAGTCAACTCACTGTCCCAGATGAGTTGTGTGGACGCTTGCGCTGTTGAACTATCGCACGAATTCATTCTAGCAATGACGTACATCTGACCAGGAACATTGCGGACTGCGGTCATGAACTTCTTGCGGCGCAACTTCTGTGTGGTGTGCTTAGAGAACCTACGTGTGATAGTCCATGGAGACTTGAACGTTAATGTACTTCGACGTAAAAAGCAGTGGATTGTGGCGTTTCTCGATGCCAAACTTGCACTTCGCCTCCTGTCAAACGTCAAGCTGTCAAGTATTCACAACGCTTGTTCCGATATTGTGGTTACTGCATTACTTTCAATTAGAGCACAATCTACCGCGTTCATTACATTTGGTACGGTTCCGAAATCTCCTAGCCCCATGCGTTGCTATCGCATTCATTGCTTCAGCCTAGTGCCGAAACAGTGGTTTTTTTCTGAAGGACCCAAAACAACGAGTAGGGGCGTGCAATGTATTCTTATGGCTTTCCTGCGAGACACTGAGGTGTGTAACATGTAGTGACAGACGACTATCGATAATCAGATGATCAAGCGGAACGATTGCAACCATTTTGGGCCAGGGTAACCCCGCCAGTTGCAACACCACAACCACCAACCACCTCCACCTACAGACAAATTAACGTAACTTTGAAACTATTGTATCAGTGGAAGTGACTATGCACCTATACAAGCATTAAACTAACGTGGAACGTTCGCAAAATGCATATAATAGCAGAAAACGCATGCCATCATGTTTTTAATGATTTTAACTTTCTAATGTACGTAATGTTTCTAAGTATGTAATGTTTCTATGATGATCTTTTAGATGCGGAGCAGCTGTTTGACTAGCCTGTGTAACGCTATCCGCCCGTGTCTCCAAGCCAACGCGCCGCACCACATTCCCCTCGTTCCAGTTGTTGGAAAGATGCCAAGTAGGTCAAGCCGCAGCTGCGCGTGGACGTCATTCCTCCATCACCCGCAGCAGCTGCCGGCTCCTCCCAAACACACGTAGGTGGTGTTGCTTCTCCACTCACCACAACACACTTCTCACTCACTTCATCTTCTCCACCATCCGCAACCCTCAACCACACATCGAGTGGAAACACTCTTCCCGCTCATTTATCTTCGATGAAACTTGCACTAAACCCAACCCTCCTCCTGTGTCTTTGCCTTTCAAAGAAATGTTTACGAGAATAAAGGCTACATCATGTTTCGCTTTAAACAGTTCTTCCAGCACCCGCGTCAGCGCCTGTTTCGGCCGGGACAACGGCATGCGCACCACTGCTTCTTCGCATCCCATGATGGTTCCCTTCAAGGAGATGGTCCATAATCGTTTAATGAAAAAAATATATTTCGCTGTTTTAGTCAACGACGTAAGTGATGGATAGAATTATTGTCACCGACGTGAGTTATGTAAATACCTACCATAAAATTGAAATGTAAAAAAAAATACGCATTTATCGCACCTTAAAAGTGAACAAAAAATGTAAGCTGCTCCCAAGGCATGTGTTGAGTAGCTGGTACTTTATGAAAAAAAAAATTCCACCTCCTCCAGCTAAACAAAACGATGTGTGAAACAGCGGGCGCAAACGCTTGCACTGGCGGCAGCGCTGACGCTCGCGCTCTTCGCGTCATTGCGCAGGTGAGAAACCCGGAAAGGAGCAAAGAATGCAGTGATGGACCAGTGTTTTCTACTGGAATATGCTAATCGCCACTGATGAGCAATGGGGGACAGAAAACTCCGATTGGGCACGGTGACTCACAGTCCACTTCTAGTTAACGCACACGCTGCGAAGTTGTGTTGTTCAACAACACACACGATAAATCTCACAGCAGCACAACCTTAGAGGTCCAGATCCAGTGCCTATGTATGCGAAGGGGCCAGTGAACAGTTGTGAAGCGCGAGCAGCCGGTTTTTTAACTGAAGAAACTCACTAGAAGACGCTGGCTGCGTCGGCGTTGCGAGGCGAGAGGGGAGAGCGAGAGAGGGGAGAGCGAGAAAGGGGAGAGAGTAGGTGCTTGCGCGGTAGAGTGCGGACGCGCCACTGGATCCAGCTTGCTCATAAGATTCTCCGCATCTAATAAGCTTTCAAACTCTCAGCTGTGCTTTCAAATAGTGTTGTACGCCTATAAAACTGCTGTTTCCATCATCGGTTTCGATGCCCACTCTCTCTATACAATAACAACCCAGCAATAGAATTCTGCCTCGCCTACTGAACGCTTGCTAAACTACCTGCAGCGTGTAATCAGTAATGAACACCCATGGCCGAACGTAACCCATTGCCTAGAAGAGCGTATTTTCTTTCCAGTACCTTGAGGCATCTGTGAACACTTCATAAGAAACTGGGTTGAGTAGGGAATTTTTACGAAAGGGGGTCAGATTTTGGAAAAACCTGATGGGTCTTTTTAAGGTATGCATTGAAAAAAATGTGCTTTTTCCTCCTTCATGAGAATTGGTATGACACACAAGTCAAAATTGTCCTTACATAAGCACATAAGTAGTTGAATGTTAGCTTGCACAATTTCTCTTGAAGTTTGACCGCAATAGCTTCGCTTAACGTGGACGCACGCACGTTGACACTTAGTGACACATCTCCATTCGGCCACCTAAAATCCATGGATAATTATAAACAAACAGTAGTCGTCATACATGCTTGTAGTAAAGAAGAATGGCGATTTGGGCTAGTTGGTTTGAATTCATAGTAATAAGAACAACGCAATCAAGAGCGAGAACGCCATGCCATGTGTTGCGTGTTGTCCTCTTTGCCTTCCGTGCCTCGGCTTTGTCTGTTTCTTCTAGCACATTCGTGCTCGCGCTGCAGCCCTTATTACTA
The DNA here is from genome assembly GCA_013436015.1 of Rhipicephalus annulatus. Lineage (NCBI taxonomy): Eukaryota > Metazoa > Arthropoda > Arachnida > Ixodida > Ixodidae > Rhipicephalus > Rhipicephalus annulatus. Next base: position 113,101 of record WOVY01011876.1, on the reverse strand, counting down.
TGCTTGTAGTAGCTGTAGTAGTTAATGGTAGGAGCGGAATTAGAGAAAGCGGTGTGGCAGTCAGGAGAGCCGTCACTGAATGGATGCCCAACTTGGGCTGAGGTCGCCTACTCGCGACATGTTAGAGTATTGAACGTTACTGCCTGCCTAGTAAGAAACTCAACGCACTTCGCATCTACGCTGTTTCGCGGGGCGAGCGTAAGTGGAGAACGCGGTGTTACAGCCAGGCGACGCAACGCTATTTTTTTTTGTATGAATGGATGCTATGAGTGAGGCCGACGGTAGGGGTAAAGTAACCACCTGGCGTTATGTTGGTTAATGAACAATATTCCACTTATATTCTTAGAAACGCCCCGAATATGGTGAACGCGTAGAAATGACGCATTGAAGAACTAGTCGTGGAGGACACGGTAATCAAGCATTACTTCACCATACCAAGTTTACTGTGAAATGACACTGTCACAAAAAAAAAGAGATGTGTTTGAAAAAAAAAAAGCCTCCAGAGTGTGTGGCAATGACACTGTGGGTAGCGTGCCCGGCCTCTAATGTCGCGGGTCGAAGTATTGTCGGTTCGATTCACGTTAACATAACTTTGATTTGGTTGCTTTCTGATCGTGAATATTTTTGGACGTCATTTTTCTGCCATAAATGCGCCACTGAAGTATTCGTGGACCCCGGCATAAAAGAATGAAACCAGGGGGGGGGGGGGGGTCGGGGTCTGAACATCTTGGCCACCCCTATGAAATGGGAGTGATAACAAATTAAATGCTTGAAAATTATGAATAGTGGAGCAATAAAGGTGCAAAGCATCCCACCCATCGCTACCTTGTTAAACGCCACAATCGCCAACGAAATGGAAACACGGTGCAGTGTACTGGGTTCAGTCACCGAGAATCGATGGCACGCACGAGCTACCTGTCTAACATGTATATGTTAACGCAATGTAATAAAGCAATAACGTCAAGACCAGTGCAGGTAGGCTCGAGTACAGCCACGATGCAGCTTTGAAACTCGTACACGAAGCCATTTTGTATGCGCCGGGAAGTTAGTCGTAAGCAGTAGCCGGGAAATGGAACGATCTGCTGCTTCTCATTGGCTGCTAAGAAATATAATAATAGAGGGGTTAGTTTTGAGTAAGACTTTTAGGGGCGAAGCTCCTCTTAGGCTAACCTTGTCATGCGTCACGCGTAACAGAGAGAAAAAGAGACAAGAAAGAAAGGAAGACAGTATTTCCCGAACAGTGTAATAGACGGCGCTATCTCACAGCAGTACATACAAACTGCGCTTGATTGAGGTTATTTAAGATGGCGCTGTACCTCTACTCTCCGATTGGCTGCTGTGCGTGCCGTGCTTGGGTACGCGGAGAACGAGTGCCTCTTTCAGTTTCCTGGATAGTCGCCGTACATGGCTGATCGTTGGTGGGGCATAAACGAAGCTGAGAGGCGGGCGCTTTGAAGACGCCTGTGCTCGACCTCTTTGGCTCGCGTCTCGTCAGTTTTACCCGCGTGCCATCTTCATTCTCAAACGCGATTAGACGCATGGACGCATGCACAGACGGACGGATGGACGCTTCGGCCCACTCATTATCACTATCTCCGTGGATATGCTGCGATTTTTTCCAGCGTCCCAGTTTTCTCAATCTGAACACACACACACACACACACACACACACACACACAAATATGTTGACATTGCCGTTCCTATCAGCCGCCACACGTTTTTTGCTACTTATACTCTCTGTGTGTACACTTGCGGAGCGTGTTTAGCCTTCAACATGGGGGAAAGGCATACGGTGGCGACTAGATGGCCGCAGATTTTGTGTAAGGTGTACACAATTCACACAACTGGTCTACACTATTCGCACAGTGTACACAATCAATTATGCAATTGTACCCTCCCCCTCCTCTGTATATTGCACCCGACGCCAAAAACAACAACAGCAGCAGCAGCAGCAACAACAACAACAACAACAACAACAAATAACAACAAAATACCACGAGTGTGTCCTACCACGGATATTTATTTGTCGTGAGAACTCGTAAAAGTTGAAGCCTGTGAAAAAAAACCTTCTATATTGAATTTGATATTCGTCTTTCCTGCCTTCGACTCGATTCGGAAGCTATACTATTTGGTAGTCGCACACCCCTAAAAAACTTGTTTACCATCAGCGTTTTTTTATTTAACGCGAAATGTAAGTTTTGTAACTCATAAAAGCTCAATTTTACGGAGAAAGCTCTCATCAGATCACAACGGCAGTTGCAGTAGTGTAGTATGCTGCTGCCACCCGCAACCGCATAGCATGAAATCAGACAAAAGAAAGCAGGAAAAAATTACAGCATAATGACGGAGTGAATGATGTTGAGTGGGGCGAAGCGTCCTTACATTGGTATGTCCGTTTGTCGGTCCGTCTGTCTGTCCATTTGTCTGTCCATCTGTCCGTCTGTTTATCCATGTGTCCATCTGTCTTGTGTATCTGTCTGGCCTGTCGCGCTTGACGCAGAAGAAGATTAAACAAAGAGGGGCTTCACTGCTGAAATAGCAGCATATTCACGGGGCAAATGGTGACGAGCGGGTCAAAGCGTCCATCCGTCCGTGCGCGTGGACGGACGGACAGAGACATGGACGGACGGACGAATGGAAGCACGGACAGATGGAGGCATGGACGCACATACAGACGGACGGACGCATGGACAGATGGATGCTTCGCCCTATTCATCATCATTCACTCCGTGGATATGCTGTAAAAATCACTGATGGCATCTAGTTATATTGATCCCAAGAACATATACCGACAACGCCATATTGACCATCTCATAAACTATAGGTGGCTACATACTACTACTGCTATTACTACTACTACTACTACAAAGCAGGGAACGACCCGCGGCCTAAGGAGCTGCGCCCCTAAAGTATTCCGGAATAGTCTGCTATTCTGATTATCATCGTGACTCAAACCTGAGCCCATCTAACAGCGGGTGAGGTTCTGTGCTTCAACCTCGCTTTTCAACATCAAGCAAAAGAGTCAACGTCGGTGAGATGCCACCAGTAGTGGCCGTTACTCTTTGCTTCCACCCACCTAACCATTCGTAAGCAGCCACGCCGTGTTCTCTACCATGACTCCAGGAACAGTGATGATGTTTGAGGTCCTTAATATATACAGTGAAAACTTTATACAGATCGCTAAAACAAGTGACTTACGTGCTGCAGTATTAGGCCGCCGTCCGCGCTGGTGTCCGTAACCGCTGTATTGTCGTGAGAAACAAAAATAAAATGTAATTGAGAAAAAAAACATTCTTGGAATAGATGAGATTTGAATTCGCGACTTCTGCGTGGCCATCAAATATTCACACCCACGCTGGCTCTTAGAACACCTTCGCTAAAACACACTATGCAGGAGCCACGTCGTGCAAGGAATCGTGTTAACATATATATTATATCATCGTAGAAGAGTAAAATGACAACTAGGCATCCCACAATGAGTTGCGGAACGAGTGGGTCATTCATTGTTCGCAACTAATTATACATGACTCAGCCTTAACTCTTCACCGTCGTCAGCCACAGCGCAAAGTAAGCCTTACATATGTGTTGCGGGTACCTGGCTTACCTGCTGAATGCCGAACAGTGGCATATTGGGTGCTTCACAACTTCCTGACAGTTAAGGTGATTTATGACGTAGTGAGCATACCTTGCATGTGTACTTGCATTAGTTGCCCCCAGATAGCCTACAACTTTCATAGTAAGCGGTAAGCGACGGCTGTATCGAGTGAAAATAGCCGAACAGATCACCCATTGAAAATGGAGCAGTGCTAAACACACCGAGCAGTTTGCTTTCTCTCACAAGAAATCCGCTCTTTATCACGGAAGGGAACCTTTGTGCTTGCATTTGGGGTGTTAAGGGGGTGCCACGCAGTGCGTGTGGAAGATGCCATCACGTGCTCAATTCCAGGTCGTGCTGTTCACTTTTCGACTCTTCTTGTTAGCACGGTGGAACCTCACAAGCCTCTGTAAACACAAAAAGCAAGCTTTCTTCTCTCTGGGCATTCGTGGTCTTCTTTCTTGTGCATTAGTGTGGCGCAAGAGCAGTAATTTCGGTGACGCCTTTACGGTACATACTGTCCATGGGTGTCTATATAATAACAAGTCTATTGTCTTCTCCTACACTGCGCCACTGCCCACCCGCGTTCTTCTTTAACTGTCATGCGCAACGAGGTGACTTCACTTGATTGTTTCTTGTGCGTGTTCGCAATCGAAGATAACAGTGTGTAGCCGGCAAGCACGAAATCTTGATAGGCCCAACTCTTAGTGCTGACATTGTGTGCTTTCGAGAAATAGGTGGCGAGGAGGAGAAGTAGCCTCTAGGAAGGGTAGCTAAGGCGAGGAGGAACCACTCTCTCGGCTTTCAACGCGGCGCGGTGAAAGTCCCCTTTAAAAGAGAAGCACCTGACTCCACAGAGCTATTTACGCAGTCGAACTAAGAAAAATTCTTCACGTAGTCGACGCACGAGGCACACTGAGTATGACATGAAAATCGCGGGTGGGTTCTGGCACCCGATGAGCACACACAGCTGCCTATGAAGACGTCTATGAGAGCACACTAATTTCTCTCGTACCTTGAAAAACTTCCCTCGTTCCCTAGCTGCTTACCATGGGGGGGGGGGGGGGCATTAAAAAATGCACGTGTGTTGGTGTGCGCCGCTTTTCTTGCAATAATGAAAAGGAGTGCTGTGCAACACTTGCGCACCCCTCAAAAACAATTTCAGGAATTTCCAACTGTTACGCAGCATGACTAAAAAAAGAACGGCGTTACGTCAAGTGCACCTATTGTACTTATGGTTCTTAGAAGACTGGAGCAGCTTCGAATAATTTTTCTTTATGAAATATAATTAGTCAAGACTAGGTTAATAACTCCACAAGTGCTCACGTAGCTACCGAAATGTCGATGAACGATACGTAGGAATGCTCAAATGACAACTAACTGTGTAATTTCCAACAACTCTACACATTACGAGCTAACTTTTTTCCTGATGGATAAAGAAAGTCAGAGAATATATGAAAAATAGCACGTGACTAGGCAGTCACTTGTAAAAAAAAAAACAGTGCTGTCAGAAAGCAAACGCCTTGCCTGTTTTCTGTCGCCAGAAACAGCCGTAGCGCACTTTGGATATATAGGTCGAACGCCAACAACGCATGTACGTCTGAATTTTACAACGATTCATCCCGATCAATGGTACGCCATCGTCATTACGCATATCTCACGGCCGACAGTTCTCATTGACCCACCACGGTGGTCCAGTGGGAAAGGTACTCGGCTGCTGACCCGCAGGTCACGGGATCGAATACCGGCCGCGATGGCCGCGTTTTCGATGGACGATTTCTTGTGGCCCGTGTGCTTTAGATGCAAGGCAAATAACCTGCATGTAAACATTCGACAGAAGTCTGTCCGGTTGGGTTGGGTACGTAGTCCCGCTGTCACCCCTGAGGAAGGAACCAAGTCGGTTTCGAAACGTCAGGCTTCTTCAAAACTTTGGTTGGAGTCTAAATCGTCTCCCAAGGCAAATAACCTCAAGGTGGCCAAAATTTCCGGAGCCCTCCACTTTACGGTATCTCTTATAATCGCATGGGGGTTTTGGCACGTTTAACCGCAATAAATACAACAGACTGTTCTCATTGATAATGTGCCGAGACTCGAGGAAGATTACACCCTGACTTTGTAAAACAAAACAAAACTTTTGTCGGGCTCGGGAGTGCCATATTGAGCCATCCATATTTTTTTGCGTATTTTTTTTTTCTGAAGATTTCTTGAAGTTTAACGTCCTAAAGCCACAATATGGTTTGGGACGTAAATAATAATAAATATATCCTGCACGGAAAAGCACAGATATTATTATTATTATTATTATTATTATTATTATTATTATTATTATTATTATTATTATTATTATTATTATTATTATTGACGTATACCATACAGAATTGTTTAGCCCATATATTTACTTGTATCTCTAGACTGCGAAAATGAAGCTTAATATGAACAAAAACGCTATTTCTTCAACTTTGTCACAATTTTATGACAATATTTTTGCTTTAGGTGTCCGCAAACTTTTTGATCATTTATTTTATGTGCTTTTAAAGCCAATAGTGAATACAATATTCATGAAAGAATTACTACTTAAAAAAACGTTAAGTATCCAGCATTTAACAAAGTTTCGTCATGGCCGAAGAATAATTCACATTGGGAAAAATGGGTCAAGCTATCATAGGCGTGCAAGACAGATACCTTCAAAGCAGGGCGTCACCAGGGGGTGTCTCACCGGATTCGTCCCCCCAACTCCACCCTGCCCGAAATCTTTTTCGACATAGGCTAGAGAGCAAAAAGTAACCGTTTCAGGGGGCACCCCTCCCAAAATCATAAAAGCTCCCCGAAAAAAAGTTCTGGCTACGCCCCTGCTGCAAAGTAAGTCTCTGCAACACCACAAAAAGCGTAATGCCTAATCTTGATGTTTACTACGATCGTTAGCGTACATTGAAAAATCATGTCTCTTCTCATAAAGAGTTTAACCACCTCCTAATCGATAGTTCGATCTTCTGAGTTGGAAGAGTCAACTACAGATGATATGTATGGCACAAGAAAGGAAAGTAATTTTTTTATTATTGTGCTTCTCCACACGGATTCTTTTGACGCAGCCAGAGCGGAAGTAGTTGATAGTAGTCCAAGTATACGCACCCTTTAGGTTCCTTTATGGTACCAGTTACGGGATCGTTTGCATTCTGTTGATTACATGCTTTCCTACAATGCAAGTTGGTTCGGTGCAGGTTGGTGCAAAAAATAGCGATCGTTTTGCCAACTTTACGGGTACCGTATGTCGTGGAGGACATTTGGTATTTTATTCCCACATGTCGAACGCGGCAAGAAGCCGAGGCCCAGGGCTGGGTGTCCCTGTAGACCGGCGCGCTTCACCATTTGTGGGTCACGAAAAGCCCCGAGGCCCGGGGGGAAACCGAGGTCGCTCGAGGGCGGGCCCGGGGCCCGCGTCGCCCCGGGAAGGAACAACTTGATTTGTGAGCAACGAGGCCCGCGGCTTCGCCCTCGGAGCCAATAAAAAGCGCCCAGAGGCGGAGTTGGCGGCACTGAAGGGCTTAGCTCCACCCTTGGTGATGCGCACTTTGGTGCGGCCTTATTTTTTACTCTTCTTCCTTTTTGTCTTGCTTCTTCTCCCCTCCTCGCCTCGCTTTTCCGTCGGATGCTGTTCATCACCACACCGGGTGCGGCAATTTCCATTGCCGCCGCTGACATTATTCATTATCAGGCCTACGCGCCACTGCATTCCCCCGGCCTCGCGCTACTTTGGCGAAAACTTTGCGCGGATAGCAGCCAAGCTGAATAAAACATGTCCCGCGGGCGTCTCGGGAATCAATTGGGCGCTTCTTTGTTTACGCGATGAGCTCTTTGACCTTCTAACCAGGATGGATTATGGCCGCCGAGGAGACATCGGGGACGACCGAGGCGCGATCCTTTTTCGAAGGCTCCTTGGGTCCCATGTTTTTTCGCGCCTGTCATGCGACACTTCCCATGTGCGGAACCAGTATGGATGGAGACAGCGTCTATCGCCGATGCTCTCGCGCCCTGACATGTAAGCAAATGCGTGCACACTGCACCCCCTCGAGACAAAGGGGGCCTTTGTCGCTGCAGTACCCAAATCCTTGTGTAAGCAACTATGATCGGCGTTTGATGAAGGCTGATAACAAGGTTAAAATATTTGCCATGATAATGTGCGTCTACTTATCTTCCGTACAAGGAGTACGTCCTGAACATTTCAAAGCCTAAAATAGTTCGAGATGGCACACCCGGGCCATCTCAAACGCGGACCTCCTGCGTAGCAAGGAGCCCGGGTTCAAATCCGATCCGATCCCAGATATTCTGTTCTCATTTGACCCGATTGCGGTTACGGACGCCGGCGGCGGCGAACAACTACACCACCGAAATCAACTGTTGTGATCTCACAACAGCTTTAATTGTGAAATAATTGCCCAACAATACACAAACGCACATATGTTTAAGTGGATAACTAGAATTTATGCATAACAGCTATTTAGCACAGCTGGCAGGAACCAATGCGTAAAAGACGCAAAATTAATACACGACAGTAATTGTGCCACCCAAAGATAATATATCCTCAGTAATCGTTTATCGCGCAAGTTGTGGGTCTGTGGAGAAAGTCAGCACATAGCTATGACAGGAGTGTGTAAACCAAACAGTTCACGCACTTGTTCTTCGCGTGGGGTGCGTGTTGTGAGAGAGCTTAACATGTAAATATATATGAACGAACAAGGTCGTATAGTAAATGGCTGCGATATATAGATACCCTAAAAAGAGAAATATCGGGATAATACAGTTTTTGCTGACATATGGTATGTTATAAATCAGAAAACCTTCTCTTTGCCCCATTATTTGCTGAAGTAAAGTATTCATTCGAAGTTCTCTAGCACATGAACATTAAATCATGCTTGATGCGTGGTGTGATATAAAATAAATGTATATAGTGCACGTTTGAAATGGTAAAAACTTAGTAACTTCAGCATTTACAACTCCCAAGTGTATACGTTACTATACGTGTTGCTAACTTTTTACTATCGCGAAAATATTTAGGAAGTGGTAAACATCGTTACTCGGCGTGTCACCTCACATGAGTGATCTTTAAAGGTCAATCATTGCACAAGTAACGGCTAAGTAAACGTTATTATACCGCTAAGGGCTTGTAATTGTGCGTATTAGGGAAAAACTAACCAAACTGTAAGTTTTCTTGATTATGCTGCAAGAACAGTATTGCGCTTTGTTATGGCACACATGCAAGTAGGAAGGTGTCAGAATCCAGGTATAAAATATCCCCTATATGTCTGGCTGATGGCTTCTCAGCGGTGCGATGTCTGATATCCCGATCGAGGTAGGGGCTATATATATAATTAAAGATGCTGCGCCTTGATATTATGCAGATTTAGTTGGGCTACGGACAGGGCCAAAATTTTTTTTCGGGGGGGGGGGGGCACTTCCTTGATTTTAGGGAGGCATCCCCCTGCAGGAGCTTAGCCAATGGGTGGCACACTGAGCTGAGCACGTGCCCCCCCCCCCCCCCCGAAACTATTTTTTCGGCATGGCATAAAGAAGGGAAAATGACCATTTTTAGGGCTGCCCCTCCCGAAATCAAGGTGGTGCCTCCCACCCTTCTCCTATGAAAAAAATTTTTGTCTACGTGCCTGTCCCCCTTAAATGGTCGTTTCTCGCTCTTTATGCCATGGCGAAAAATGTTTCGGGGGTTGGGGCACCAGCATGGTGTGCCACCTTCTGGCTATGCTTCTGCGTACGGAGGAGCTATGTGTACGTATAGGAAACGCGTTGAAGTGTCAGTACGCATGCGCAGTACGCAACACTACGCACGGTTCCTTTAAACTGACCGTAGGTTTCTAAAAGCTATAGCGTTTGGCGATTGCTCTGTGGGCTCTGCGTGTCGTTTGTGCATCTTGCTTGGAAGACTCTACGCGGTGACGTGAGCGGCAACTTTTTAACGGGGCCGTGGTATAGTGGTTTCAGTAGTTGGAGCCTGGTGTCACTGCGTAGCACGCCTCCAGCGCGTGTAAAGCAGCAATCCGGTTTGTAGCTTTTACGTACACAGTCGCGCGTGATATGAAGGCTTTCATGCTAGTGTCGACCTGTCTAACGTCCCAAGGGCCCAGCGGCCCTTTCCGGAACAACTAAAATCAAGATTTTGCTTTATTATTGCCCTCGTTGGCCATTCCATGCTAGAAAATCACCCCTAAGAAGAAATCTACATCCTTTCTCTCTAGTTGGAGCTTTCCATTCGTCGTGATTAAGTGTATACTCTTAGTGGGCTCTTATTAGAGCAGGTGATTACAAAATTGCGGAGAAAGATGAGTTACAGTTGGTGCTTGGCACGGCTTGGTTTAAACAGCTTCCTCAGACGGCTGTGATCGCAACTTAAGCAGCAACAAGAGGGAGTGAAGCTTAAAGGTAAGACTACTGCACACACAAAAAAAAGGAAACACAAAACACAAGTGATTGTGTTTCGTGTGTCCTTCTCTTCGTGTGCGTTCTTCTTACCTTGTGCGCCATTTATGAATTGGTACCAACTTGCCCGGTTGTCGGTCCTTCTGAGTAAAGCTTGCACGATATCATCCTCTCCTCGAAAGAGAATCCTCGGTCGTGGCGCTGTGTTCATTCTTGCGCTGGCACGATAGCCTTCAAATCGCCCTCCACGGTGTATCCGTCCAACGATAGTTGCTCGGTATGGGCGCATGTGCACTCTTCTGATCTCACCAATGTTTTATTCAGAGTAACTTGAGTGACGATGAAGCAGAGTAAAAGATACAGCGCAGATAACCAAGGAGGTGGTTATAGCGTTGGTAATCACATATTCTGTGTGTTTATTCCAGGAAAGATTCTAAGATATGTGAACCCCAAGGTATCTATATTTGTCAACAGATGGTAGTGGAATGTTATTGAGGGAATAACTACGTGGACAGTGGGCGGCAGTGCGATGTGAAACTTGCATGCTCTTGCATTCTGATATATTAAGTGTCACGAACCAGGTGCTACACCATGCGGATATGCTATATCTAGGTCACGTTGAAGGTTAAGATTATCAACATGACTGGTTATTTTCGGGTAGAAGACGCAGTCATCTGCAAGGAGTCGGACAGTAGAGGAAGCAACACGAGAAGGAAGATCATTAATGTACATTAAGAAATGCAGTGGGCCTAAAACAGACCATTGCGGTACACCAGATGTTACTGCAGAGTTAGGTGAACAAAAATGATTAGCTGTCACGTGCTGGCTGCGGTTAGAGAGGAATTCCTTAATCCTTGTAAGTACATTGGAGTCGATGTTCAACTGTGTAAGTTTAAAAATGAGTATTCATGTATAACGGAGTCAAATGCATTAGCGAAATCTAAGTAAATGCATTCAGCATCAAATTCAAGATCTACGTTAATAAGCGAGTCGCTTTTAAAACACAGCAACTGCGTTGCGCATGAAACTGTTTCACGGACGCCGTGTTAATAAATGCTAAAGAAGGAACTAGAAGCGACGGGTGAAACTCTTGTTTAAGTTCCATGTGCTTCCCGAAAAGTTTTCCGCTTTTCCGAATATTAAAAAAAACGATATCGTAAAACTTAAATCCATAGAAGCATTAAAAGTGGAGCTATAGTTGGTAGCCATATACTTGAACGTTTTTGACCCAGCATGATGTCAACGCGGACGAACAAAAAAAAACGTTTTTTCCTTGTTCACGTTGTCGTTGCGCTGTGTAAAAAAATGAGATAAAACTAGTGCAAAGTCACTTATTCTGGTTAAAATTAGATGTTGTATTGGATACCTATGCTGTTGGAGCCATGCGTTTACCTCAGATGAGCTGTCAGAAACACTAATGATGCTCAATTGAATCAACGGATGAGAAACTGGCTTAGTGGCTGCACCCAGTGAAGCCCATTTTAACTACACACTTCTTAGAGATTAAAGTACGACGATTGGCGCAGCCAGAGTACCCCCAAAAATTTCGAACTTTGTATCTGCATTTATACCCCTACGCATACTAAGACACTCATGAAAGGTAGGTTGTACTCCACCCCTAAGTACAATTTCTTGCTACTTGGAACATGACGCGCGCAAATGGACTTGTGACGCGGTATTTTCTTTTTATATTTCACAGGCATATGTAGAAAGCTAAAAAAAAACACGAATACATCATAGATGTAATAAGGATTTTTTTTTTCTAAGCTGTGAAAGCAACGCCGCCGTGGTGTAGTGGCTAAGGTACTCGGCTGTTGACCCGCAGGTCACGGGATGCAATCCCGGCTGCGGCGGCTGCATTTCCGATGGAGGCGGAAATGTTGCAGGTCCGTGTGCTCAGATTTGGGTGCACGTTAAAAAACCCTAGGTGGTGCGAATTTCCGGAGCCCTCAACTACGGCGTCTCTCATAATCATATAGGGGTTTTGGGACGTTAAACCCGACATATCAATTAATGCAATGTATACTATGAATGTTTTGCATTTTGTATGTTCTGTGTGTATGAAAATGTATTTGTGACCAATTATTATGTTCTGATAAATTTGACGGTGTTTTTTTATGTGCGGTTATGTATTTTGCTACGAATTCTTTTGTATTGATTGTTTTTTGTCTGCCCCCCCCCCCTAAGTAATGCATATATGGCGATGTAGGTACTCTGTAAATAAATAAATAAATAAATAAATAAACAAATAAATAAATAACGTTGCGAATTACAACAATGGAACCTTTGCAAGCCGATCTACGGCTTTCTCATCAGTAAAACTTCCATAAGTTTCATTGCTTCAAAAGTTAGTTAATTATTAGGTTGCCAATTAGACGAAAACGAAAAAAATGACTGTGTCTTACTTCTTACATATTCATTCCAAACAGTGCACCAACGGGACACAGAGGGGGCCACACAACACAGCGCCATTGTTGGGCAGTCTTTTTGTGTACCGTTTAAGCACTGTTTTCAATTACCATTTGCACGTATGCTCTAAAAAAAAATCAGAATGCATGTCTGTTTTCACAGGGTTCTGAGTTGCGTCGTATGAGACTCTTTTTAGTTAACCAGGGTGACTCTCATAGGGAGTCAGAGTACAGACGCACTTCAGGATAGTCCCCTGACCTTCTTAGGCATGCAGATTGGCAGGACTCTTCTGCGAGCGATCACACTGCCACTTCTCAGGGAGTCAAGTGACTCTTGCCGGTGACACTCCTACGTGGGTCAAGCCGCTCTACGGCCATTTAAAAGGGGCACTGACACAAGATTTAGCGAAAGAGACAACCTGCGTGATCGACTCCCGTAAAACTGCGTATATCACCTGCAATATATGAAGAGGTATTTTACAGCAATTTTGAAGTTAAAATTTGGAAGGTGTTGACGCCATCAAGAGGAACCTCATGGGGAGCCCCTTACTTCCATCACGTCACAAAACGGCCGTCAATGAAACTAATTATGATGATGTCATATCCGCCGTTTTCATTCTGCCGCGTTTGTTCAATCAATCAATCAATCAATCAATCAATCAGCTTTTATTTCTCCTTGAGAAATAAAAGTCGCAGTACTGCGGCTTGACAAAGTTCCGGCCTCCTACAAAATCCAGCAGCTAATAGTCAAGTAGAAAAAGAAAAACTTTGCTAGAAATATAACATTTGAATTCAGTGCACTAATATAGGTAGTGGCAACATGTAGTAAAAACTAGGTTAAACATCAGAATATTTGATTCTCTAAGAAACATCATACGCAATGAGACACAGTCACGTGATTCAGAAGAAGAAAGGGGGGGGGAGTAAAAGAAAAAAAAACAAGGCACAATCGCAATTGAAAATATTGTAAGCTATACAGCATAACTTTACAATTTAGACCAACAGATTACTATCGGGGCAATGAAATCACAACAGGAAGAGAATAAAAAAATAATGAAGGCAAAGAAAACACCATGCGCCGAACACATACGCATACCCATCTGATTATCACAACGAAATGCTAGTGCAAAATGACAATTGCGCCACGGAGACAGTCAAGCTAGTGGAAAAGCAAACTTTTATCATCACCCGATAAAAATGAGCGAAGGCTGCGTATTGAAGCCGTCTCAGTAGATATGCCATATTTAGAGTGTCTATTTTGTGACACTCTAAATGTGTCCATTTAAAAGAGCAGCTAGTTGAAATGATACCGACTGATTTCCCTAGTTTGTTCCACATAATGGCAAGAGCCAGAGGTCCTGTCTTCTTGTGTCGTATGCATAGTGACGTCTTGTTAGGCGAAACGAAGTGATTGAGTCGATGTTGTTAGTCCCTATTTCGAGACGGTATGCACAGGAAAGACGAAATGCGTAGGTCAATTTAACTTTAAGTATATTGAATGCTTCAAAATAAGGAGCAGTGTGAGTAGCACGGAACGTCAGCTATAGCAAGAATTGCTCGTTTTTGGCATACACTAAGTTTTTGCAAGTTGTCAGATGATGTGTAACCCCATACAAGGTGACAATCGTTTAACGATGATAAAAATGACCCATTGTATAACAAACACTTCGCTTTTTGAGGTAGTATTTGATGGTTTTTGTTGATCAAAGCAGTGAAGGAATTTACCTTGTTGCAAGCATCTATTTGCAACTGCATAAAACACTCCATGTGCTGGCAACACGGATAAAAAACGAAGATGGCTACGCTTAACGAAGTCAACGCGGCACTTTCGCTTGGCGCTTTGCTGAAATTTCGTGATTGTGGCGTCGGATCGCATTGCTTCGTCGAATGCGAAAGGGTACTTGTACACGGACCGCCTCATTCTTATTCGCCTAAAGGATTTCACTTTCAAAACAGCGGAAAAATTTTCGCTGTGCACGCGAAAATTGACCCTTATCGGCAAACCCCATCAGGTTTACTTGTTGTCGAACCTGTCAAGTGAGCCCGAGATTGAAGAAGGCAACTGCTCACGCAGGCCCCTCTGAAACGTGCTAGCACTTTAGCGCTGTGTTGCTGCGCTGATACCGGCGAGGCCTTAACACTTGTGGAGGTAACTACGCAGAGACTCGTGCGGCAGATTGGATTGATGCCATTGAGTTCCATAGTACCGTCAAAAGTTGAGTACGCATGCCATTCACTTGCTTAAAGAACGGAACCATGCCTGGGCCGGTTTATATTAAGGGTATAGGAAAGTCGAAGCTTAATTGAGGTGCTGCTTTCTTTTCGTTCGCCAATTCATGTTATTAGGTTTGTAGTGAATAAGGTCGTGTGCTTGCAGAACACTCGCTTGTTAATGTTGGCAGTAGTTGACATTGATAGCAGACATATGCAGGTACACTATATATGCACGCTATAGGCATCCACGGACATGATATACAGTGTGTACCGGGTAAGTTTAGCCAGAGATTAAAAATATGCTGGCATGCACCATTACGATGCGACCAAATGCATATTGCTCACCGTTGCCTGGAGTTAGTCAGACTATTTTTTGTGTTCTCAAATATTGTTTAATTAGATGTGCCTAATTAACTAACTTTTGAAATAACAAAGATGGATAAAAAAGTTTAATGATAAAGTTGTAGATCTGTTTAAAAACGTCCAAATAGATAGTTTAGAAAGACAGCAAGTCGGGCCAGTTGGTTAGGATCCATCGTGAACTTACAGCGCAACACCAGAAAAAAATACTGGACAGGGAAGGAGCAAAAGAGACAGCGCCGTCTTTTCTTTCTCTTTTGCTCCTTCCCTGTCCTGTATTTTTTTCTGGTGTTGCACTGTAAGTAAGTTCACGATAGATAGTTTAGAACTTTATGTTTGTCAAGTATTAGTGTTTTCCGGCAAATTACAAATTCCGGCAAAATACAAAAAATACCACGTGACAAACCCACGCGCGCGTCAGTGGGCACCACGGATGATTCTAGTGCTCCCTAACGTTCCGCGGACGAACGATTTGCCCCATCGTGCTGTCTCGGCAGGGCCGCAACGATGGCGGTCTACTCCTGAATATATGGATATTTAGCCACACGAAGAAACAAAGGTAAAGTGGCAATAGAATAAATATTCTCCATTTTCACAGATCTAACATAAACCTGTAAAACGCGAGGGGAGGGGGGCAGCAGCAGGAAGGTCGACAAAATGGCCAATCGGTGACCATCATTCAATTCTTGTGAAGCAACGCAGAGGAGTGAAGAATGCGGACAAAACACACTGAATGTGTAATGTCTTGTGTTTCCTTCACTTTGTCCCGCATTCTGTGCAATCGTGCACGCCTGACCAGTAATAAACTAAGTACCTAACCTTCCTGTCTTTCTTCCACCATTTTTCTATATCGATTTAATCTTCATCATCATCAACTACGCCCGATGCAGGGCAAACTCATCTCGTATGTTCTGCCAATCAACACGTTCCAGTGGTTTATGCTGCTACGTTATATCTGCAAACTTCCAAATCACATCTGCCCACCTAATTTTCTCTCTTCCTTTTACGCGTTTTCCTTTTCTTGGAATCTAGTTTGTTACTCTAAGGACCAGCGGTTATCCTGCCTACGTGCTACGTGCCCGGCTCAGTTCTTCTTAATTTCAGCTATGATACCATCAATCCCCGTTTGTTTCCTGATACACTCTGCTCCCTTCTTGCCCTTAGAGTTACATCTATCATTTCCTTTTCCATTGATCGATACGTCATTCTACATTTGAGTGTAACCCTCTTAGTAAGCTTGCAGGCTTCTTTTCCATCAGTGAGTAGCAGTTAAGATGCAGCGGTTATACACCATCCTCTACAGGGATAGTGGTAGACTAGCATTCATGATTCGAGAATGCTTGTCAAATGTGCTCCAACTCAATCTTATTCTTCAATTTATTTCACTCTCATGCCATGGTTTAGTTTCGCAGTTACTACCTGTCCTAAATGGAGATATTTCTTTATAACTACCAGTGTCTCGCAACCTATCGCAAAGCGCTGTTTTCTGCCGAGACTGTCGCGCATTAGTTTATTTTAAAAGAGTGCGTTGCTGGGCTAGTTGGTACATAACAATTAAACTTGGAAGCGCAAAATTGAAAAGGACAGAAAAAAACATAGAAAGATGGGACAACGCCCTGTCCTATCTGTCTGTGTTCATGTCCTCGTCCATTTTGTGCTTCCAAGTATTAGGATTACTTTAGTTTTATGCATAATAATTTTCTGACCTACTTCTCTGCTTTCCATGTCCAGTTCAGTTCTCATGTAATCAGTAAAAAATGTTTCGGTCCTCTTCCCTGCCATTGACGCAACAAGGTGTGAAAGGACAGATTTGTCGATAGCCGGTGGCAAGCACAAAATCTAAAGGGCCGATGGTGGAAGCAAGAACAAAATACGAAAGGGTCGATCGATCCAACCGCTAAAGATTATACGAGAAAGAAAAAAAAAACACTTCCAGGAACTGTGCCGAAGCTTTGCAGTCTTCAAGCTCGCGAACATAAAAATAATAAAACGTCGGAAACACATACGCTACGCACGCGGCAAGAGGCGCTACCAAGGTATACATGCAACTGGTAGCGGAGGCTCCATGGAAGCCCATACGTTCGGAAAACGGCGGCTGATCAGTTGTTCATGGGGCTTAGCGCCATCTCTCTGAGGAGGGAACACTTACGGTGAAACAAATAAAATAAAGTGGATGGGACGCAACAGCTAGTAAACAAGTGACGTAATTTGGCGTACAGAAGCGCCAAATTCGATCTCAAATTCCTTATAATAGGTACCTGATCGCTAAGGACTCGCACTAAGGCGATCGCTGGTGAGTCTTCCAGGAGTGCGCTTGAAGTCAACGCCAGCTAACCTGATACCGACTCATGCCTAGATAGTGATGTTTAAGAGTACTACCGTTAACTTTGAATCAGTTTTACAAGCAAACTTATTCTTCGTACTTTTATTCAGTGTTCGTGGCATCTTCGTCAGATGAATTAAAAAAAAGCAATGGCGTATTCCTTTCATATCTGCAGCATTGCTTATTTTCTTCACACGTACGCAGGTTCTTTAGCATGCACAATGCTTGTGTTCTTCAGTTTTAGCAAGAAGAAATGACGCCTAGTTACACTAAAATTATGACATTTCAGTTTAAAGCAATGGTCACAATAAGTCAAATTTATTACACTACACAAAATGATAATAAGCACAAATAAGCCAGCGAACACTACTTGTGTTATGTTTTTTTCGCATAATTCTCTGATAAATTACCACTACGTGTGTGAATGCAGACATGCAAATTGTAGCGTGATAGATAACTCGTCGATCTGCTCACCGATAACGCGAATAATAGTAGGCACTGCCTGCTCAAGAAGGAAACCGGGCTGCAGGAAAAGTGATGGATGAAAGACTAGCGAGCACTGTATTCCAAAGCATTGCACTTGTTTCTTATTTAGAAGACGTGGGTCACCAGGCACACGTTTGTTGCTTGCATACTTGCAAAGTAGATCGTTTCCGCAGGTACCGACGAAAGTACTTGGCGTTAAATGTAATCCACATTGTTCCGCTGTCCGTTGGACACTTCAAGACGTTCACCAACGATAAAACTCACCTCGCCTTTTCGCGCACAGCAGAGAACGCAAGCGATTCATTTTATTAATTTTATTTGGTTTGAGTACACAGAAAAAACGAAGACAGAGGAAATAGGGTGGGAACAGGCTGACAACTGCCCCCTATAGGGGCACAACGCCTGCCTGCTCCTTCGGGATAGGGAGGCATAAATTAAGTAAGGGAAGAAAGAAGGAGAGAGGAGAAAGTGAAAAAAGAAGGAAAAAAATCACAGCATATCCACGGAATGAATGAGTGGGATTAAGCGTTCGTCAATGCGTTGATGCTTCTGTGCATGCGTCCATCCGTCCGGACGTGCGCCCGTTCGTGCGTACGTCGGTCTGTGAGTACGTCCGGCCACGCACCCGTTCATCAGTCCATCCGTTCGAGCATCCGTCCATGCATCCGTCTGTGCATGCGTCCATGCGTCCGTGTGTCTGTCCGTCTGCTTGTCTGTGCGTCCACTCGTCCGTCCATCTAGTGAACACTAAGTACTGACCTCACTTCTTTTTACCATATATTCATCATATACAAGTACCACTATCCAGCGGGCAATCCGAGGACTAAACGGGAGTATGTACCGCATATCTGCTGCCAGCGCTTTGTGAGCACTGAGAGCGTGATAACGACGCAGTGCTACGCTTTCCCTAACATGTGGACACTCGTATATGTGCCCGAGAGAGCGGGTATGTGCCACCGGTGGTTACAAACGTGTATGTGGCTCCGGTGTTTTCAAACTGACGGGAACGAACGGTGACGCCTTAAGGAGCTTCGCCCATAAAAGCCCACATGCAAGAAAAAAAAAGAATGAATAGTCATATGAAAAATGCCTCTATACGTGACGCCAAGTCCGTTTTCCTTAAGAAAGTTAAAAGGGCTTTATGAGCCTGGTGACGCCCAGAAGCACATCATCTTGGAAACAAGCAATCGTCAAGGGTCGTGCATCTAATCCCAAGCAGTTTATAGCTCTTTTTGAGTAGTGCTCGCTGTACAACGAATTTAGGGCACTCTGAGATGACGTGTTTTTGTGTCTCACAGGAGCCACGCGACGAACATATCAGACTGTCCTTGACGGTATAATCGTTCGCGCACTGACACAGAACCGACTGTTAGCTTGTATAACAGGGCTGTCATGATGACTCAATCCACTACGGTGAATCCCAGGAGGAAACGATCCGCTTGTGACACGCTGATTGGTATGCTGCTTTAGATGTCGATGAATCAGCACACGAGCGTTGCCAAACCGGCATGAAATGTCTTGGCAGTCACACTCGTTGTGGGCACTACCAGAAATGAGGCGGTCGGCCTCTTTGTTCCCAGGAATACTAAGATTCGAAGGTATCCACCGGTGAATTAGGGACACCCCAGGAGTAATAAGCTTTGTGGCAGATTTAACGATGCTGCTTTTGATGGGGCCAATGGAGTCTTCTCTCAACAATTTGCTAAGGGCAGCCTGAATATCTGTAAGTATGACAACCTTCGATTCTTCTAGCTATTCTAGTACATTTTTCAGCGTAACATCTATTGCAGCTAGTTCGGAAGTCGTTGAAGAGGGTGGATGCGGTATACGAAACACCCGTCGGACAATAGTTAAAGGGCAAAAAAAAAAAGCTGCAGAGTCACTTTGGCGTTCATTGTGTGTTGAAGATGACCGTAAAAATTTTCAAACAGGTGTGACTGGGCCAATTTAAATACTGCCAAAACAGGCTGGGCAGACGTTTTGAGTAATTCAGAAATGGATAGATAAATGGGGAAGACGCATTTGTCGCGCTCTTTTGGAATATTGAAAGTAGTAGAATTTGCCAAACTGCGTGTAATTGTAGTAAAGAATGCTGCCATTTTTCACATGCGAGAGCTTTGATGCTGATAGAGGCGATTAATAAGTGCATTACAATCTGCAGCTTTGTATATGGGCTCAATATGATGCAGCGCTCTCTCGTCAGCCTGCAGCCTCAGGGGTAACTGGTGCGCTTCAATGAGTAGAGGAAGAGGTAGCGCATCGCGAGGTAAGCCAAGTATTATTCGTAGACCAACACGCTGGTACCGTTCCAGTTGAGACATCAAACTTGGTGGCACACTCAAAATAGGCAAAACGTACATCAATGGAGACAGCACAGTTGATTGATACACATGCAGTGCTATCGTCTGGTAACAGCTTGTGCCCCTAGCAGTCAATGCGGCCGCATATCTTGAGATCGGCTGGGATTTCCGCATTGCTAATATAATGGCAGGGCACGAAGACAGGCGATCATCGATAATTACCCCGAGGTATTGTACCCACGAAATTGGTGTGTCTCCCATATACAGCCAGCTCATGCTCCGTCAAGCACGCTGCCTTGGATGATAAGCAATGGCGGCTGACGTACAGGAGAAATTTGTGCACCAACTTCTAAGTATTCTGCAGCTGTAGGAAGCGCTCTGCGTAAGATTCCGTGAATATGTGGCCCTGATGGAAAGGACCGCTGATCACAGTGCCATGTTGTCAGCAGAAATTGCTACGCCTATTGGAAACTTATATTCTTGAGTTAATTGGCTTGGCAGTCCAGCAAGCACGCTGGTGAACAGAAGCAGCGATAAAATGCTGTCTTGGGGAACACCGCACATAAGAGTGTGCGTCCGCTCGTTGCACCTTCAACAAGTACTTTAATTTCGTGCTCCATCACAAAGTTACGCACGAAAAGCAGCCGACCTGAAATTCCCGTGGCCATAGGTGCAGAAACAATCGCCCGATGTGGCACCGAATCAAAGGCTTGTTGTAAGCCCAGGGAATATATGCACAGTGTCTGCTTTCTCGAGATGACTCAAGTGAAGATACGAGACCTGCGATGCTATGGATGGTAGAGCAAGTGCGGAACATTATAAAACACAACTGTGTCATCGCAGACGAATTTTATGTGCACACCTTTTCATGCAGTGCAAGGGCTGCACGGAGTAATAATAGCGTGGGCAGATGGTGCTGAAAAGGTTTTCCGTAATAATAAAAAGTTATGAATTATTTTCTAATTACACCTACATAATATTGTTGGGGAAAGGAAATGTCATTTGTAAAACATAAAGATTGCGTCGACTTTGAATCAAACTTGGTTTTTCACTATTAGTGTTTGTTCCCTCCACACATAGTCGTGTTTCAATCGCTGTTCTCATAACTCCCCATGCTGCTGTTATTGGTTACAGCTTCTGAACCGCTTTTCACCTGAGTGACCTATTCGAATATACCTTGGCACGAATATATTGGCCGCGAGATCTTGGAGTGGTGCCCTCTCGCGTGTGACGTCAGAGCGGGGAGGGAGACTTCGCTCTCGACAGCGCTGTAGCAACACATGCTCCTCTACGTGGATCACCTGCTTTAAGCGGGAATCGATTTGATTGATTTGTGGGGTTTAACGTCCCAAAACCACCATATGACTATGAGAGACGCCGTAGTGGAGGGCTCCGGAAATTTCGAACTCCTGGGGTTCTTTAACGTGCACCCAAATCTGAGCACACGGGCCTACAACATTTCCGCCTCCATCGGAAATGCAGCCGCCGCAGCCGGGATTCGATCGCACGACCTGCGGGTCAGCAGCCGAGTACCTTAGCCACTAGACCACCGTGGCGGGACTTGAAAAAGTGCTTTAGGGCCCCTTTCATGCCAACACGAAAAGAATGGTGGAATATCTCACGATAATTAGGTTTTTCATTTCTACTAAGAAAGATTTAATCACCCTTTTTGGGCAGGTGTCAGTCCCATTAAAATGAGAGAAGTTCACATCGTACGTGTAAAACTCAACAAAAACGATGTGGCTTGACGTTCGGGGCTAAAACGGCGGTTTGATGGATCGAGTACCGTGTATCCGCACTAGCCCATCGAAAAACCATTTGTTGACTTTAGTGCTGTACCAATACGATTGATGGAGTAATCAAGTATGTTTTATTTTTGCTCAGCACACGTGTTTGCTTTAAAATTGATTTCTGCACTTGGGAATAGATTTCATTCACGCGAAGCCAAGTTGGGGGGGGGGGGTAGCGAAAAGTGCGCCAGCTGTGCTGACAACCACGTTCCATAACCGCGTGGCCTACATTTTGAAGGCTGGTGGTTACCACAGGTGCATTCATTCCGCCATTGCTCGTCCGCTGCCTTTTAGTCACTGCGGGTACTTTGCTGTTCTTTTAATTTTATTTGGCTTTTGAAGTATGAGATTTACCATATGTGAAGCCGCTGCAGACCTGGGTGATGCGGGATTGGCTCGCTTGCGCGTGTACGCCGAGAAATCGGACACCAATGTTAAACAACGATACACGGAGTAAATGGATCTCGGCAGTGTGCGCTGACCCACTCGTTTTGCCAAGTGAGGAAGCCGCTTTTGATGTGAAACTCGTCCCGAAGGGGGAACTTTCGGACATATGTCACAAAACAAGCGCTCAAAAAAGGGCGCGCCGCCAAATTCTCGCGACGAAGCGCCGAAAGGTGAACGATAAAAAAAGAAAAGCATCCAAAGACTCCACGGGCGCGCGTCCCTCTCCCCTCAGTTGTGTAGGTTCGCCGTTGAACCTTCTCGCATCAGCGACCGAGCAAGCCTAGAACGTTCTCGATGGAGAGGGGCGTGGTGATGCAGTGTTGCGTCATCTGTCGCGGACGGCCCTCGTACCGTCTCGCCCTTTCCCCAGCCTTCGCTGCAGGTCCGTTCGATTCACCTGCACCAATTGGAACCAGTTCACGGCTGTGCACGCGAAGTTCAGAAATTGTGCAGCGTGAGTTCAGTTCCACAGGCACAGCGCGAACCCCGAAACGAATGACGATGTGCCAACAGTGTGCAGGCCTTATTTCTCTTCGCTTAATTTACACCGTAGAGCTAACACTGAACGATGGCGAACCACACATGTGGACAGTTTATGAGGCGCGAACATATTAGCAAAACACACCGCGTTTGTAGAGGCGGGTGTGACACCTAAGCCACCTACGCCAAAGTGCTGCGTCATCTGCTCAGCCGCAGATGCGGCTGCACCAAGCCGGCACCGTCAGCGTAGGAGGTGGAGGAAAATCTTGAACAAGTGCTGCACCTTTTCTGCACCTTTTGAAACGAATGACAGGGTTCAAAGGTCGTCAATGCTGCAGCACTAAAACGAATGGCAAAGTGCAGCACCCCATGAACTGATTCACGTGGTGCAGGTTAATCGAACAGACCTTGCGTATCGCACCGACGAAATGATGAGAACTTTCTGGAATCTCGCGCGGAAGGTATTTAATCGAGCAGCCAAGATGGGAGATCAAGAGAAGACAGAAGTTAGTACCAGAGTGCGTAGGGTATTCCGCCGTGTAGTCAGCGAAGGTTTTGTCCTTAGTGACAAAGCAGAAGAAGAAGGAAGTTAGCGCCAGTGTGCGTGGGGTATTCCACCGTGTCTGTCGGTGAAGGTTTTGTCCTTAGTGACAAAGCAGGAGAAGAAGAACGTATGCGCCAGAGTGCGTAGGGTGTTCCGCCTTGTGGGCGAATCCTTTTGTCTTCCGTGACAAAGGAGGAGAAGAAGAGGATTTCCACCTGAGGGGTGAAGACTCGAGCTACAGGCAAGAGGTGTGTCTACCGTTATCGAGCGAAGACGCGTGGCAACAGCTGCGTGTGGGGAGCCGACGTGTTTCCGGTGAAGAAGTTTGAAGCCTGGAGAGCGGCCAAGTGAAGACGCGAGGTTTCCTAGAAGAGAAACTTCGGGGGCAGCGGAACGACAACAACGCTGGACTTTGAGTGAGTGATTCTCGGAAGAGTATCATTCAGACTTTTGTTCCAAGAGCTTTGGACTGAATAAGTTTTCTAACTCTTTAGTCTTTAAGTGTCTTGGTTATTCGATGCATGCGACTGCATTGTAGTGCGTATTGTTGTCTGTGTCCGTTGTTTCGAGTGTGGCTGATTGTACTGCGTAGTACGTTGTTTGATTGGTGACATATTGTATTCAACTATTGTCGAGTGTGCATACTTGTGTATCGTTTTGATCTGCCATAATTGAGAATATAATTTTGTTTTGTTTATCAACTCTCGGCTCTGACTTGTTCTTTGGGCCACAGCCGGCGTCCGCTGGCGCGCCAAATAGGACCACTTCTAAATTGTCCACGCTTTCGTGGTGCGGTTCGGGGGGCCGATACTTCGGCCTCTTGGAATTAGACCGGCGATCGCCTCCCGAATTAACGGGACCTGTGACAACATATAATGAACTACTTGGTGCACACTTCATGTTCTGTAACACACGAACGACTGAAAGCGAAGAAATCTTTAGATGTTTGACTTGTAGGTGTGTCCACGAACCCTCGTTGAAAAATCACGGTGACTTCGTCGTTGTGCGCGCAAATGTAAGATAATTTGAAGTTATATTCTACTTGAAAGAACCAAAGTGGAATTTACGCATTAATTTGATACTAGTGCAATTTTCTACAAATATAGTGAAAGCTGCAGGCTGAACAGTGCTTACGAAGTCGCACGTAAAAACACTATTTCACGGGGCACATTCGATTGCAGTCGAGTGCACACGAGACTGAAGTTCTGACGTGGTTGGCTCGGTCATCACTTTGATCAATAGAATGAAAAGTCTCTGGGGCGTAAAAATATTCACTGGACCAAGGTGCAAGTGTATTGAGCCAGGTCGCTTTAGCGAGGAAAACAAAAGCGTGCGCATCACATTTTAGCTCGCAGTATACCCATGTATGAACAGTCTAACGTTGACTACGCTGCTGTGCAATGCTTTTCACAGATGTCTTTGCCAGTGTGCTGAAACTGACTGTATTTACTCTGTTATTGCGGTTTATTTATTCTCATGTTTCGTTTCCTTCTGATTTAATGGCTCTCATTTTTTTACTCAGGCATGCGAAAATTTGAACTCAACTGAGTTTGCATTCGGTAGTGAACCACTCAGAGGCACCCACCACAGATGCTTGTTAAAATCAGCCTGGCGAAGAAGACGGCTGAATAATTCGTCACGACGCTTCACTGAAACCTGAAGTGTTCATTGACCACGAATAAAGTTCGGCAAAAAATAAAATGTAACTGGTTTTGCGTTCTCTGGCTCGTCACCCTTCCATTTTGTGGGATGGTTGCACACAAATACGGCACAATAAAACGTGATAACGGGTGGCGGGCGCAATATACGGCCTAACTTTAGTATCCCGCCGGCGCGCCCAGAGTGTACACGGCGGTCATGGCGGCCGGAAGTAGTGGCTTTCTCGCATACTGTGCGGATATGCTGAGTAGTTGGCTGTGGGAGCACTTGGTTGCTCAGAGGTGAAACACCTATACACGTCTTTATGTCAACGCCTACCGGTGTGAACTATGCTTTGTGCAAGCGTTGGCTCTAGGCAAGAGCAGCAGGCAAATATGTCTGTCCACCATCAAAGAAATTACAGCCCTACGGACTTGAGCGTCTCCCCGTTGAAAATTGATATTTCACTAAAATGTAACTTAGTATGGTCATCATGCAGCTTCGTTTATAGGGAGTTTTCAAATGACAACCAGCGCATGTGTCTCACTTGTTATCTATCCGCGCTTAGCCACTTTCCCCAAATGCGACTCGCCCAGAAAGACTGTTTTCCCCGCCGCCGCCGATTGTTGATCTCAACAGTCGGAATGCGGAGAGCCCTGCAGAGGCACTTTTTTGGCAAGCCGGCCATGCCGGGGGCATTCCTGTCCGCTTCTTCGTCACCCGGTTGTCTTCCACGGCCTGCAGCCCTACCCTGCCACCAGCCTGTTTTTGAGCGATGGCTTGCTGTCCTTGATCATCTCCGCTGTGGCCAGATTTCCGCCTTCAGCCTGCTGACACCACCTTACAGCCCAACCCACTGGCGGCAAGCTCGTAGCCACGTCTCGTGGCTGCAAGCACCTTGCAGTCACGTCTGGTACGTATGCCGCTGCCATCTTCAGATCGGTGAACTTCAAGCAAGCTGGCTGCCACCCGTCGTGCAGTCTGGCCTGTTCATTTTGGGATGCGGACCTACTTCCTGGCAGTGGGTCCGCCCTAGTGTGGTGCAACTTTTGGGGACCCTTGTCTGACCTTGGCCGACCATGCACTGGTGTGAACGGAAGCGACAAACTCGCCTCGGCGTATTGTGCAGCACTTTTCTGTCCTGGCCTTCGTGGAGATGGCACTACACTCTTAGAAAATGCAATGACATTCTCTTCATTTATGAAGAAAGGGCGATGTCCCCAGTGTTCGTCTTTACATGAAGAAATGTTGCTGCCTTTTGCCACGGAGAAACTGTTTCTCCCCACCAGAATTAAGATGGCTGACCCCGGGTTATCGAAGCGAGTAGGCCTAGCAAATGCACCGATTCTCGACTGATAACGATTACACGGCACTGACAATTACAAATAAAACGGTCCTGCTCAGCTTAATATTGAACGACATGATTATATAAAAAAGCAGACGAACCTGTGGTGATCAAAACATCACGAAACAGAACGACGGAGCTAGTAGGTTTCATTTGGCCAGCGAGACTACGTTCACTTTGAAAGACACGGATACTGCGGAGTTCTCACCCGGAGAGTGCATGCTAGGCTTGCTGTATTTATTTCTCGCAGATTCACATAGTGT
Source organism: Rhipicephalus annulatus (assembly GCA_013436015.1). Lineage (NCBI taxonomy): Eukaryota > Metazoa > Arthropoda > Arachnida > Ixodida > Ixodidae > Rhipicephalus > Rhipicephalus annulatus. Next base: position 86,482 of record WOVY01011876.1, on the reverse strand, counting down.
AGCGACGTTATCCACGTGTTGATGGGGCCGCGGGCCATGAGATGTGCCTCCAAACCGTAGACTCGATCGCAGCGGAACCACTGCACTGCAGTTTCTATCTATCTATCTATCTATCTATCTATCTATCTATCTATCTATCTATCTATCTATCTATCTATCTATCTATCTATCTATCTATCTATCGACACTGCAGTGCAGTTTCGATAGATAGATGTCCAACGTTATATAAGCAGCTGGAGGTGTGAGAGTGTCACAGCGGTCAAGTAGGCGGTAGCTGGCGCCATCTGGAGGGACTGAACGATACTTAAAAAAGTTGTTTACGGCGACGTACGCTGACACACCTGACGATAGTTATAGCGCGAGAACAGAACGACGACACAGAGACAAGATGGACACGAAGGACACTTCTTGTCTCTATGTCATCGTCATGTTCTCGCGCTATAACTATCGTCATCTCATACCAACAAGCCCAAGCTGCCACACTTCTAAGTTGACACACCCGCACGGCTCTCTAGCGGATAGTCGGCGATCTAGCCCATTCATTGATTACTCACTCACACCGGACGCCTAATCTATGCTGATGCAATGCATATAACTACACATGAACATAAGGACATAGTACACATACATGCATATAGAGTACATAAACTCAATTAACAAGAGTACAATCATTAATTCGTCACAGTGGCACACGCTTAGATGAGTTTACTCACACCCCACTGCCAAAACGCACAAGCTTATTTACCAAGAAATTTATACTGACCATAACGGCGCAAGTGACAAGTAAGCTTTGGTCAACTTTTTTTCACGTTTTGTGGTCGTACCACAACATGCGCACACATAAATATTGTTACATGGTTTCGGCTGACTGTAACAGGGTATAGTGGGACATACCCAAAAAGGGCGCCTCAGACTGAGAGTGAAGAAGTAAACGCTGTCGGTGAGCTATGTTGTGGCTGCGGACTGCCTACTGTTATTTCCACGTAACATTTTGCTGGAAGTGCTGGGTGCTCTTTTGACAACGGAGCTATGCAGTGGACGCCTCCTTAAGTCTGCTACCATGGCTCCGGGTGAGGATACACCTTCGCCACCAACCTCGACAACGACAGCGACCCGGTACGTCGCCCTAAAGCAACCCCGTGATTCCGGCAACTTTACTGGAGAAAACAACGCGAATATGGACAAGTGGCTTCGTATGTACGAGCGCGTCAGCAAGCAATATGGCTGGAACCCAACAGTCATGCTTGCGAATGTCATTTTCTATCTTGACAAGACCCCTCGCATCTTGTTTGAGACCCACGAGCGCGAAATTACAAGCTGGGAAATGTTTAAACAACAGCACCGCGACTTTTTTGGCAACCCGTTTGGTCAACAGCTTGATGCCCGAAAGCAATCAGCCGTACGTACACAGACGTCGACCGAGCCCCACTTGACTTATATTCAAGACGTCTTAGCGTTTTGTCTAAGGGCCAATCTCAACATGACTGAGGCTGACAAGATGTCACACATCTTAAAAGGAATCGCCGATGATGCGTTCAGCCTGCTTGTATTTACGAACGTAACGACCCTCGACGCCGGTATCAAAGAGTGCCGCCTCTCGTACAGGCGAAGAGTCGACGCATTTTACACCAGTTCCAGTGCCTACCCAGCACCTCCACCAAAATGTTACGAGGAAATAACAGTAGACAGTCCGCAGCCACAACACAGCTCACCGACAACGTTTACTTCTTCATTCTCAGTCTGAGGCGCCCTTTTTGGGTATGTCCCACTATGCCCTGTTACAGTCAGCCGAAACCATGTAACACTGCACAAAGATGTGGATTGTCCGTCACGCTACCCTGTGGCCGTCTGTGGTCCTGCAAGCACTGATTCTGTGAGTTGCGTCCTTTCCATCTCCCAGCTGCTTCATCTCGGTGACGAGCAGCGTCGCGATCCGGATATCAGCCGCCTAATACAACAGCTCGAATCTTCACCGCACGACGCGTCTGTTCGCATGTTTACCTTAAAGGACCCCACCTTATATCGGCGTAATTTATCGACCAATGGTCACGACCTACTTCTGGTCATACAAAAGCACCTGCGTTTCACAGTCCTCCGAAAGCTTCATGGCGTGCCAACCGCAGGTCACCTTGCTGTCTCTCACACATATGACCACATGCGCCGCCGCTTCTACTGGCCTGGCCTTTCACGCTCTGTACGTCGTTATGTCAACGCTTGTGAAATTTGCCAGCGCCGCAAGAAGCCGTCGGGACTCCCTGCCGGGTATCTACAGCCCATCGACATCCCATCGGAGCCATTCTTCCGTGTTGGTTTGGACCTTCTCGGTCCCTTCTCAACATCCGCCTCTGGAAACAAGTAGGTCACGGTTGCTACGATTACGCGACCCGCTATGCAGCTACACGAGCCATGCCAACAAGCTGAGCTACAGACATCACTAATTTTCTACTACGCGATCTCGTTTTAGTGCATGGAACCCCTCGTCAACTGCTGACAGACCGAGGCCGTACGTTTCTTTCAAATGTGGTTGACGATATCCTGTGTTTTTGTTCTACCCAACATAAGCTCACGACATCGTACAACCCCCAGACAAACGGGCTTACAGGACGTTTAAACCACACCCTGACGGACATGTTATCGAAATACGTCTCGGCCTACCATCGTGATCGGGACCTTGCACTACCCTACGTGACGTTCGCGTACAATTCCTCCCGGCATAACACTGCTGGGTACTCGCCATTTTACCTTCTGTTTGGACGCGAACAAACATTGCCGTTGGGTACCTTCCTACCAGCCGCTGCGCAGTCTACTTCTTAATATGCACGCGACGCTATTACCCGATCTGACCATGCTCGTCAGCTTGCCCGCAGCAGAATAACGGCGTCCCAAGACTCGCAGAAGCATCGTTACGACGAGCGGCATTGCGACGAACACTTTCTGACAGGTTCCCTCGTTCTTATTTGGTCCCTACGTGACATGCTGGCCTTTCAGAGAAGCTTCTCTCTCGTTTAACGGTCCCATACCACGTGCTTAGACGAGTTACCGACACTACATATGAAATGTTTCCTGATAATCCATCAACCTCTCCTGCTCTGCTGTCCCGGGACATCGTCTACGTATCAAGGCTCAAGCTTTACCACACTGCTCCTGCTGTGGCCCCGCAAGTTCGCTGGGTCGGCGCTTTTGCCGCCGGGGGTTGTGTTACGTGGTTTCGGCTGACTTTAACTGGGCATTGTGGGACATACCCAAAAAAGGGCGCTTCAGACTGAGAGTGAAGAAGTGGACGTTGTCGGTGAGCTGTGTTGTGGCTGCGGACTGCCTACTGTAATTTCCACGTAACAGCATATTGTATCTGATTCTTAGACAGTCCAAAGTTTATCAACGGTTGCACAATGATGAACGAAATAACTACTATACCTTATCAGGTTTTCGCGAAAACGATGACCCCAAGCCATGCGAAGAAGGCCAATGGCATTCGAAAGGCTCCGCCATTTCTCGACCACTGCCACAGATAATTTTATTTTCTTGAAGCCTCCGAGAAGGCAAATGCTCTGCAAACACTTGCCGTGCGCTTGCCATTTAGGAGGTCACGTCTTTTTTTATTCTTCCACTTGTTACTTGAAGAGAACGCATCATGCAGGCCAGACTTGGTCTCTGTCGTCGCGTCAACTTCGTTTAGTTGTTTTGTGTTAAGGTTTGCGTATATTTTATTTACGTGCTTACCACAAGTGTGACCGTTAGCCATGGATAAGTACTCCGCTAGCCCTTCAATGACATTGTTTTTGATGCGGTAACGGCCATCTCAATGGTGTGTACATATATTACAACGCGGGTCGTGCGAGAGAAATAAGAGATGACCTCAAACCCGACGGTGTTCTTTCGTGAGCGATGACAGTGGCTGTAGGCGCCGCGGCAGTTCGATTACTTGAGTGCAGGAACTAGCGCTACAGTGCGCGAATTTACTATAACAATAGAGCATACTGTGCCTACATACTTCTTTGCTTCAGATGCGTCTCGCGATTCGCCTTGCGTGTCAACTCGCAGTCATTGTGCGTGCTACAATTCTGTTGTTAGCGCTGTGGCCATGGTGGTTACTATTACTCTGGATTTGGAACACTCTTTTCACAAAGGTGAGTGAGAAGTTAGTACTTACCTGCTCTGCACAGCTGTTACTAGAAGTGCATTTTGTGTTGAGTTTTGCACGACAAAGAAGAATCATGTGGACGAGAGAGGCATACTGCACGCGTGCATAATTCCGCCCTAACTCTCAGTGCTTGAATGGGCAATTCAAAATGCATGCGACTGAAAATTTCGTTTAATTGACAGCAGCCATTGGTTTACTTTTCAAAAAAGTGTATTTATGGTGATGTTTAAAACGTTTCTGATGAGTGTAACCCAGCCTGGCAAATAAACGCTCGGTGAAACTTTGCAGCCCGTTTCAATTTGTGCTTTCACCTGCCGTGATAGCATAGCCTCATTGGGTGTCGTGTGACTATGCTGGAGGGCGCAGGTTCGACTCCTGGCCACGGCGGCTGTATTTGGATGGGGAAAATGCGAAAGAACACCCATGTGCTTATGTTTGGATTCACGGCAAAAAACTTCAGTGGGTCGAAATTCATCCGCAGACCCCCACGACAGCGTGCCTGATAATCATATGGCGGTAGCGGCACGTATAACTCCAGCAATTGTATACGATTGTGCTTTCACGCATGGACTGTGCAGTAGTATCACGTTTCCTAGAGAGTTGAAAAATTAACTGTGGTGATTTGTTATGCACCTCGTTGAATTGATGAGTGCTATTGGTGCCATGCAAAAATAAAAATGGGTATGGTTACCCAATTTCTACACACCGAAAAAATCCATTATTTGTTCACAGTCTAAGGTAATCGATAAAGCAAGGCTGTTTATGGAAGCAGAGGTCCTTGTATTCGTGACTAATTGGTAGTATGAAACAACACAAGATACACACGGAAGTGTCTGGCGATAAAAAAAGAAAGCGTTTTACTCTACAATAATTAAACAAAAATAAACGTCACTCCTGGATTGCTTGCATCAATCGTAGGTAAAAGTAATCGCACGCGACTACTATTACCTACGATTACTTTGACCTACGATTACAGTCACGTGCGATTACTTTTACCTACTTCTCCTCAACCCTTAGGGTGGAGGAGAAACTTGAAAACTGTAGGATAAACTTTACTCCTCTGGCGCTTGCCGCAAGTTGGCGCGACGGGTATTGCACCCGAAATGGAGAAAGTCGCTGCGCCGAAGGAGAATCGGAGCACGTCACTCCATTCTCGCTCCCCTTTTTTTTAGAGTATACCCTACTGGAGCACATCGCGCCGTTGGCCAGCCCTCTTGCGGCTGAGCTGACCTTGCCATTTGGCCTCGAACAGCCTCTTTCATAGGCTGGCCTCGCTCTTCAGGAGGGGGAAATGTGGGAATCGAGCAAGCTCTCCCCTTTGGCGCCTCATTCCCCCAGCTTGTGTGAGTGCTGACCGCGGGCGGCTCGAGTACCGGGAAAATGGCCACCGTGGTTTCGCCGCCAGACCATTTTGTATGGGGCGAGCCACGCGTCAGTTTTCCCTGCTAGGAGACGCGTGTCTGAACACGCTCGGACCATGCCGCCTCTTCGCGTCCCGCTATAGCACACACTTCACGGTGCTTCGCTGATCCTCACTGGACACCCGTAACAGCCCCTTTCCCGGCTGCTTGCATTCGCCCGAGGCTGGGCAGACACACACCAGCCTGCATGAGAAGTAGATGCGCTGTTTTAGCAGGCAGCTTCGAGTACGCGCGCTCGGCTGCTGCCTTTTGTGTGTTAGCCCTAGCGTCCTGCTAGCAAGTGTACACTCAGTCGGTCTTGCGGAGTCCCTTGTCGGCCCGCAAGACTGTGACTGTCACACTGTGCTGTGACTTAGGTAAATAAACCTGCGTTTGTGGACGACCTGCCTCGAGTGCCATCTCTGCGCCGTGTCAGAGAGTCGACGAACCCGGCCGTTGCGTCTTTGTGCGTGACACTTCCTGGTGCTTCGTACGGTAAGCTGTAAGCAAAAATATCCCCACAACTGTTCATGGAATTCACAGGTTGATTGAGTAATTGTGAAGCCCGCCAAGTCACTAAACTTTATATATCAAAACCTGCGACACACGCCGACATGTCTGAAGATAATCAAGGGCGTATTCAACTTATAATCGACCTGAAACTGAATACGCTTGTGCCGTGTGTGACCTCTGGGAAAGTACGTTAACTGACAAACTTGAAAAAAATATGAAACACAGCTGCAAGATTTGTCCTAAGTCGGTACTCAGGAAATGACAATTGCAAAAGAATGTGAAAAATGAACTAGGGCGGGAATTACTTTCATATCACCGAAAGAAAGTGTGGTTAAAGTGCCTGTACCAAATATTTCATGGTAAAACCAGCATTCGAAAACTACCTTCACAGTCCTCATTATGCATGTCTCTTCACAAAATTATCATTGTTTCAAGACTTTATAATGCCGTACCAGATTTAATTTGTACGCTATTTTGTTTTTCGTTCTATCAGCGAATCAAATCGCTTAACACGTAAACGAGTGTGCTGTAATAATAAGATGCGTTTTTTTCGACACTGTTACGCGCCTGCTACAGTGCCTTCAGACTAAGGGGGGTAATTATTCGATAAAGAATTAAACGAAAGGTTATATATTCTAGTGAAACATAATACTGGATTAAAACAAGCAGGCAGTTTTGCACTCTGAAAAATGAAGGAGTGATGCCATTATCTGTAAAAAGAAAAAAAAACTGATTCAAGTAATTAAAAAGGCATCTGCTACACCTTCATGATTTATAGGAGGATTGGCCATCAAGAATAAACGACGAGGGCATAGACGATGCACGACTAATTGACCTCTAGAACCTGGATAAATTTTTTCCGACAAATGTAGCGAAGGTGTTGTTAAAGTAGTAGTTCTTAGCCTCTTTCATTTAGCTTCTAATTTACTTTTCACGGTATTAAATGTAGAAACATTAGCATTGAACTTGTAATTATATTTCTAACGTTTGCACTATATGCAAAGAGTGAAATAATTACATCTTTATGGTAGCATGGGTGTGGGTTCCATTTAATATATTTTTAGGCACATATTTTGGTAATCTCTCACGCAGGATGTCTCAAAGAGTAGAAAGGAATGCACCTACATTACAAAATTCACTACAACATTCCAATTTCTCAAGATATAAGGCTAAAGTGCCCGGTATATGGAAATGTCAACTTTAGGCATGATCAAAACAGTCTTGTTCTGAGGTCTTCGAGGAGAACGCGCTATGCTCGAGGCGACTTCAAAATATTTGTGGTCAGGCAAACCCTTTGGCTTCACATGTTAAACCGTGCTATAGAAGCACGCAGTCCCATAACGAACATGCAGACTGCACCTCTTTTTCATCTGATCTCGAGATACTGCAAAACACTGGTTATGAGAAAATACGGCTGCTCCCGGAGAAAGAGCAGTGTTTGTGCGGTGATATCATAGTGCGTAGAAGGGTACACGAGCCGTTTGCTAATGCCTGCTGAGATATCGCACGCGATAGCACGCGCTATTTCTCGCGACCCCGCCTTTGTAATCAAAGTTCACAGTTGCGGATCGAGTAACGCAGCCTCCTGTATACCTGAGTATCTCTTGATACTCCTTCGTCAGACAGACAGAACTTCCTCTCTAGTTGAGGAGCAATCAACGGCAGGCATCACACGTGAAGTGATGTTATGGCATGCACCCTCCGTACTATGAAGATGGGCAGTGATTTCATCTATGCTTCAGCAGTGTTCCTCGATACAGTGCTCGCGATATTTCATCCGCGGCAACAGCATAGTGTGTGAATACAAAAGTTATTGATTTGGACCTCGTACGGAATATGACGGCGACGATGAAATCCTGGAGAGTGCGTCCAATCTCGCAAAACCTCGCGATCTTCTCGCACTCAAAAACCAATATACACCAATATGCAAGAAAGCGTTGAAGTGGGCTGACCTTCGTTTATGGAGAGCTGCTGATTGATGATTGATTGATTGATATGTGGGGTTTAACGTCCCAAAACCACTATATGATTATGAGAGACGCCATGGAGAGCTGCGTCTTCTTCGATGTAAAAAAAAATCACCCGTTTTTTGTATGAAATAATTCGGAGCCCCTTATTTTAGTTTTGTTCTCCCTTACACTCCACTATACTCCCTTAACTACAATTCTTACAGGCTATATCGTTTCGACTTTTATGCTTTCATAAAGTACGTGTGCGATGTAAGCGCTAAACATTGCGCCTATCAGGATTTCGAGCTTGAGGGCTGCACTCTGTTATTTCCACTAACGCAAACATCAACTCACAAAATAATTGAAATTACAAGTTCATCGCACGTGATAATCATGCGAGATGCGAGGAAGAGCAGGGGAGATGGCAAAGCAGGGTGGAAAACAATTTATAACTGATATTTCTCATATATGGGCCATTGGAGAGTATGTGCTCTATCAAGTCACGTGAATCACCGTTCTGGCGTCACAAAGAGCACCAAAAGAACGAGAAACGCCAAAAGAAAATAAGACGCTCGATTCTGTATCTTCAGAAGCTGTTTGAGGGCCCTTTATATACAGGGCGTGGAAACATGGCCGCAAGAGAGCAGTCAAGACACCGCGAATGCAGCTCTGGAAAAAATGAAAGCTTAAAGAAAGAATGTGAAGTGATTTACTTTATGATCAGATGCTGCATTCTAATTAAAATGAGACAAACGGCGGCACGCCGCAATTGCTGTGCGGCGGCGGCGGTGTGAGCGAAAACGAGCGGCGACGCACAGCTCTACCTCCATTCTACCAAGCGTTGAACCTATTCTATTCCCATTCCATTACGGGGTGTGGAGAATGTGGAATGATTGCGTAATAATTCCGATTCTGGACTCAGAGCTGCGCAACACTATTCCAGAAGCAGCTAGAGCACGTTTCCTATCTCATTGCATTACGCAATAAATCAAGTTTGCCGAAGACTTTATACTTTACTGAACAACCCCATTGATAGATGATTGATATGTGGGGTTTAACGTCTCAAAGCCACCATATGATTATGAGAGATGCTGTAGTGAAGGGCTCCGGAAATTTCTACCACTTGGGGTTCTTTAACGTGAACCCAAATCTGAGCACACCGGCTTACAATATTTCCGCCTCCTGCGGAAATGCAGCCGCCGCAGCCGGGATTCGATCCGGCAACCTGCGGGTCAGCAGCCGAGTACCTTAGCCACTAGACTGCCGCGGCGGGGCCTGAACAGCCCAAGCTCGTATATTTATGTAGATTCAAGCTGAAAAATACCATTTTTCCGCTTTATGGTGCTAATATACTTTGCAGCCATTCTTTGAAATGCAAAAATAGGACAGCGTGGCGAGCACTTAGTGTACATGAGACGTAGCGCCAGCTATGGCTCTAGTTATAGTTTATATTGCCCTGCTAATATTTCGTAAGAATGTTACGCGCGTAATTAACCGAAAGTACATACAATACGAGTGGAAGTCTTGACGCTAAAAGAAGTTATGAAAAGACGCTGTGTTTGCACACCCATCCTTTTCTATGATCTCCTGTAAGAGTGCTAATTTTGTGCTCCACACTTTTCTATTTCATTTGTTCACACTAACGCAGTCACGACCACCAGAAAGTCCGCCACACGCATTGCTCACGATTTTCTCGTTGAGATTTTCTAGTTTTCTCGCGCAACTCGTTCGATATTACGGAGTTTTAGAATAATGTTTGCAGGTGTTGCGGGCGTTGCCGGCATAGTGGGCACCATATGAGTTTCATAGAATAGCGTTTGCCCTCCTGCAAACCACAACGCAAAATTCCATTCACACCATAGGTAGTTTTAGAATACCGTTTGCAAGCGCTGCGGGCGTTGCAGGCACCATATGAGTTTTAGAATAGCGTTTGCCCTGCCGCAAACCGCAACGCACGATCGCAGCGACACCATAGTCTCGAAACCAGCGCTTGCGGACCACATGTGGACCACGATCGCCGCACGCAATTTCGGATTTTCTGCGTGCGGTCCGCGAACGCCGTCTCGTGTTACGACGCATGCCCAGTGGCAGCGACCGCACCGCAAGGACTCATGGTGCGCTATTCTAAATCTCCCTCATAGCCTCGAAACTAGCGTTTGCGGGCCGCACACGCCACCCGCAATTTCGGATTTTTTGTGGGCAGGCCGCGAACGCGAACGCACGTTCGCGTTACGACGCATGCGCAGTGGCCGCGACCGCACCGCAAAGGCTTGCGGTGCGCTATTCTAAAACTCCGTAATGACAGATCTTTCACCTGAAGCCAGTAGGTCGCACTTGCTGAACTGCTCAACCTTGCACTGTCGAGCTATGAAAGTTACGAAGCTGCGTTGAATTCTTGAAAAAATGCCACCTATAGAAAAAAAGTCCACAAATAATTTTCTGCTTACATACATTCTTTTTATACTCCCAGCTAATGTTGCTACGTGATGTCTTCCGGTTTGACGCGATGGAAGTGCACGCCCATCTTTCGTACGAATCGTCTTTTCATGTGCAAAAGTAGTCGCCTTGTATGAACACGTGAGAATGACGGTATCGCGTCCCATTCTGTTATCTTATTGACAACGGTTGCCAGCCGGCACACTGACGGGTGAAAATTGCGTGTTGTGCCGAGCCACGAATGTTCTTTCGTGTGACACACCGACGCGGCAGCTGCACCTGTCGGGCGTTACCGCCGGCCCCAGTTCTGCCCAAATAAAGTGTATGCCCCAAAACTGCCGTCAAGTTGCGGCGGAACAAATCGCTATACTACGTGACAATGTAAAAGAGTGAACCAGCTTTCTCGTTTGAGACCTTCACAGCATCGCAGAATCTGAAAGGGTTTTTTTTCTCGTTTCGACCTGAAGCAAGAGTCCACTGTGGAGAGAGGATCCTAATCGAGTGTCAATCAAAATACCACAATTGCTTCCTCTTCTGCTCACTTCTCAAGAAAAGAGAGCGATGCCCCATTCAAGGAGAGATGTTTTATTTTATTTAATTTTGCCTTCGTCACTTTGACGAGCGATCATGGGGAACACCCTTAATGGTTGTAAAAGTGTACGAAATACGTTTAACGGAACGCACGAGTAATTTTGAGCCACGCTTCAGCGATCACCCCAACCCGACGGCCAAATATACATATATAGAAACACTTCGGAAGCAATTACATTTCCTGTGCTTGTTCCTCTGTTTTACTTAGTAACCCCGCTGCTCATTTGAGCCGGGCGCCTGTGAGGCAATGCGATTTTCATGCAGCGATCCTATTCATATATGTATATTATACATGCCACCTTCTGGCCCCCACGGTTACTGGAAATTATTCGCTTCGTTTGGCGTTTCGTGGGTGAGTGCATTAGCGAGGCTGAATTGGCGTAGTGGAACCGCAAAGATCGATATATGCGGTTACATCGGACCGGGTTCAATTACGCGGTGTGGCTCGAAATGAGACAGTCAAGTTTAAATTTAAATGAAGGCCGTGGTTTTAGGGCGGCTTCTCGCCCCTTTAATCTGACCCAGAGTGGAACTTTGAACTTTTATCTTTTTTATATTGTGTTCTACCAAAAAAGTTTAATAGGCACCAGTGAGCAACGTGGACACGCAGATTGCATCAGCTCTTTGCCATAATTCTGACCTCTTTGGTTTTTATTTGAGAGCGTACTTAAAATTATCGTAGCTCAAAAACAAAAACAAGAAAATTATGACAGCGTCTCACTAGCAGCCCCAATCGTGACGTAAGAGCACTGTTATAGGTGGCCTTCTTGCACTTATTTTTCCTTATTGTCTTCTCTTTTACCTATTTGTTTTTCTCTCTTGCTATTTTATTCTTTTCTGTTGCTTCTTTGTCTGTATACTTATTCTCTCTCTTTTTCCGACTGTACAATATTACTTTTGGGAGTTGAACGCCCCAAAACCACGATACGATTATGAAAGACACCGTATAGTGAAGGGCTCCGCAGATTTCCTCCCCCTGGTGTTCTCACACCTAATTCAAAACACACGAGCCTCAAACATCTCTCCTCGATTGAAAATGCTGCCGCCTTAGCAGGGATTCGATCTCACGGCCATGGAGTTAGCAGTTTAGCGCCATATATAACCACCATATACCTCCGCATTGGGGCTTCCCCTTCTGTCTTGCTTCCCTATTTTTCTATCGCTATTTAGTGCTTCTTTTATATTTTTCTATCGATTTATTTTTTTTTTTTTCAATCTACCTTTTCTTTTCCGCTTGCTTTCTTTTTATAATTTTCTTTCTCTCTATTTTTTCTTTTTTCTCTTTGGCGTGCTTCACTTCAACGAGCGGTGTTTGACGTTCGCACCTGCTGTACTGGCAGCGGGGCTTGCTAAGTTTTTATGGCACCTCTAGTGAAGTTTTGAACGACGAGTAGAAATTAACGATCACTTAAACAGCTTCGTGGCCGAAAAGAAGATTGAAATAGACCGAGTGGTCCTTATGACGTATCACCTTTTGATCACCCACATTAGGCTCACCATGGGCTAAACTGATTCTCAGCCAGGGTCCCATTAATGATTAATAAATGCGAAGCATTTCTTAGAGAACCAAGACAGACTGACCGATTCTGTCTTTCTACTCTCAAGTTCACCTCCTTAACCCTGTCAGCCCTGCAATTTTCATTTCTGTCAGATACCTATTTAGCATGCATTTGCGTAATTAGCACCTCAGAAGAACTAAAAAAATTGAGCTAGTTGTATAAGTATCTGTAACTCTACAGATATGGCCTCAAATTTGGTCATTAGGACTCTGTCGTCGTGAAATAAAAAAAAATATTTTTTAATTTTTGCTGCTCACTAAACTGCGCGAAATCTAAAGCAATGCCGTATTTGAAAGTGCGGAAGCCCTGGAAGTAACTTCAGGACTTGGTTACAAAAAACGGCGCTTACCCGCCTCAGCGTCACCTATGATTTTGGTCAAGCTTCTTGTTCTTTCCGGCTCTCTGCACCAAAAAAATACACAATTGAAATATAATAAATTGAATTGATTTTATTTGCAACAAGGATGCAAGGAGACCAGGCGAAAAAGCTGCATTGAGCAGCTTGAGAGGGAGCTGGCCACCTCATACACTGAGCAGTAACAGCGGAAACAGAAGCATGCCTTATACATACTCCATGAACAAAACAGTAAAACTGTAAAAAACACGGAAAGAAATAATGAACAATGATATTGTGTAATTATTTAGAAAACCAAGAAAAAAACCATATAGTGATGACGGCAAAAAAAAAAAACAGATGATCCTTTGGCAGAGCAAAGAATCACATAAATGCTTCACGTAGCCTTCCTAGCGACAGAGTAGATACATTGAGACCATTTTCTTTGTGTAACTGATTTAAAATACTCGGTAAACGTAACTGTAGAATTTAGTCACCGTGTCTAGTTTTGTTTTTGTTGACAATCTAAGGCTCTAAATGACAATTTTACATAAAAATATGTTGCTGTAAGAACGCCAGTTATGTTAAAGCGTCACCGTTTTCAATTTTTCCATGCTATACATGTGCCAAAGCCTATATGTGAACAAAGATTCAATTCTTTATGGTACTAAGCTTTGTGAACAAAGGAGAAGTATGCCAAAGATATGGAATCTGGGAGAAAAGGCGTATGGCTTTTTTTGTAATGCGTTCTGTCTGTGAATGTTTTCAGCTGAAGTCGTCCCCAGACTAGAATTCCGTATTTAACCAAAGAAATAAACATGGAAATATATAAAATCGTATTAATGAACGTATTAATGGACCTATTGCTCTAGATAATTTACTGTGTAATTCACCTCGCAATCCCATGACATAGTTTCAGAGAAATATGCACCAAGTGATTTTAACGACGTTAATATTTTATTTCAATATGTTTGATTGAATAAGTTGTGGTGTTGTGATGGTGTGGATCATAGTAGGGAGCGTTGAAGAAATACTCTTCCGAGAATTATCAGTTTTGTTTTTTGTTTGTGAGGTGAAATTTTGTGTGGCGTCATCAATGAACAATGACAGGGCCGAAAGGCTTCATTTAGTATATACCAAATTGCATAAGAGGGCATTAGCGTATGGCGAACCTGACTGACCAATCACGACATGAATAACACGACATGTTTGTTGAGTACATGATACAACTCTTTTTCGCAGTCACATGTGGCACATGCCCGGATACCCACGACTCCTGGAATACGCGTGGACAGGTGATGAATAGTCTATATCAACCCAGGAAGGGCCAGGGGCGCTATGCAGGATCGCCCAAGTTTCGCGAAACTAGGGATCTTACCGAGCTCTGGCGAAACTCCCTTATGAACGAGCTGACAGTACGAAAAAAAGTCAAGTCAACCTTTCAGCGTGCTGCGTTTCATTGGTTACAATGGATTTAGTCATCGCGTCAAGGACGGTCAAGTAAGTGTGGCGGTGTTTTTAGACCAGAGGCATCTTCTATCATTTGTTTGTCGTTCCACAGAGTACAGAAGTGCACCCATGCAATCAAGAGGTCAGACACGTTTTGTGATGGCATTTTTGGAGGTACGGGTTGTTTAAGTTTATTTTGCAGCTTTTGATGCCTGCACTAGGTCTGTTTTAAAATAATAGGCACGGTGGCCTCTAAAATCAGTACCGGCCGAGCACCTTGCAACATCACGACCGCAGCTGAACCTCGCCACGTGTTAATCATGGTCTGCCTGTACTACATTCTAGCACGATGCTCCGCCGGTGCGCACCGTCTTTGTTGTCATCGCCTGTTAGTCGCGCTAGTCTTACTCGTCGCGCCGGCTAATTAGTTACTAGGGGCGAAGCTCCTAAAGTCGTAGGTCTGTCCCTCCTAGCTTGTGGTACGTGACCGCCTATTTCGAACACTCACTCAGCAGGTGTGGACGGACGGATGGACGGACGGACGGACGGACAGACAGACAGACAGACAGACAGACAGACAGACAGACAGACAGACAGACAGACAGACAGACAGACAGACAGACAGACAGACAGACAGACAGACAGACAGACAGACAGACAGACAGACAGACAGACAGACAGATGGACGGACGGATGGACGATTCATGGTTCACCGATAAAGCCCCCAAGCTTCACCGCACTCGTCAACACTCACTCCGTGGATATGTTGTGACTTTTTAGGCTGGACAGTATACTTGCACAAGTAGTGTAAGCTCACCAAATGGTTTTATATGCAAAGAAGCTGCCGCTTAGCGTTCACCGCATCAAACGCTTGGCAGTCACACCGGTACCATCACAGTCACGAGTTTTCGCCCCGCCGCGGTGGTCTAGTGGCTAAGGTACTCGGCTACTGACCCGCAGGGCGCGGGTTCGAATCCCGGCTGCTTCGGCTGCATTTCCGATGGAGGCGGAAATGTTGTAGGCCCGTGTACTCAGATTTGGGTGCACGTTAAAGAACCCTAGGTGGTCAAAATTTCCGGAGCCCTCCACTACGGCGTGTCTCATTATCATATAGTGGTTTTGGGACGTTAAACCCCACATATCAATCAATCAATCAATCAACAGTCACGAGTTGAACTCGGCCCTTCTCAGGATCAACGAGTTTTTTATTCGAGTTCACGCGTCAACCAGTTTGGTTGAAAGACGCTCACCGCAAAGATCGGGTATGCCCACCACGTTTGCTCTTCCCGAGGAGCAGTGCTCACGTCGAGCGGCACGACTAACCTATCAGCTGTCTCGCGCGGACTATGCACACATACACGCAGAAGTAAAAGTGACGTCACCACGCGGCTACGATGTCTCACATTAAATTTCACCGCGCTCACAACCTATCCAATCACAGCCGCGTTCCCGCCATGATGCAGCGCACCACAGGTGACCAGCTGTCCTTATATTTATCTGCAATACTTGATAGAAGCAAAACGAGCAGCCCGAGAGTGCTGCGTGTGCACCCTTGCTGCCTTCGAGAATCAAAATTTCCATGCTGCAGGGGGAACAAATGAACCTGTCCGAAAGACTACATACACACTCGAACGCGCCTGTGAGAGGCGCGTGTTTAGATGGCAAAAAAGATAGCGCGACAATCACGCTGACGCCGCTGCACTGCTAAAATGTTGACTGAGTGGCGGCGCTGACGTGTTCGCACGGGGTGTGTCTTTGATAACCCCGGCAAATGCCTCACATGCGTTTTCAACGCAACGCGCGTTCCTGTAGCCATTTTCATCCCCGCTGTTATCACGCGCTCCTCACTATCTTCGTGCCATGGCCGTCACAGAGCGAGCTCGTTGCAATTTCGTGCCCGAGAAGCTGGGGCCTTTTTGCATTGAACCCCTGAGAATATACTTTTGAAATCTGTATGGTGCTGGTGTCCATGGCATTGTACGTTAGCGAAAAGTATAAAAGGACGCAACGAACAAAAACCCACGACACGAGCCGGAATCGAAAATTGGGGTTCGCCTTTAAGGGCCAAACCTCATAAGCGCGAAAATGCACGCGACAGCGACGAGCGACGCTATGAGCGACGAAACAGGGCGTTCGCGCGACGTGTCGCGTGCTCGTTTTCGCGCGATCGCTCGGTTCTCCAGATTTGGAAACCGTCGCTCATCGCCCGGAAGTGCTGGGCTCAAGCAGCCAACAGCGAAATACCGGAAAAGACAGACTACATAGGTGCACGTGACCATGCCCGAGTCACGTATGCGCAACAAGAAATAACGCAATGTTTACGCACGTACATATAAAAAAGTGTTGCAAGGCAATAATAAACACTTTTTGTTTCATTACACAACAATATATCTTAGTTTTAAATTGCATACTGCTCGCTACGCGGTTTTTATGGTGCGAGTAGACGGCCTCATGCTAGCAACAGTAGAATCCGCTCGCCGAAGCCGTCGCGTGAATGAGGTTTGCCTGCGCTAGCGACTGATCGCGCGAAGCCGATCTACGTCACGTCGCTTGTCGCTGTCGCGTGCATTTTCGCGCTTATGAGGTTTGGCCTTAAGAGTTCAACGCGATAGCGAAATCCGGCCCGTAGTGCGTCCTTCATGCTTTGTTACACACACACACACACACACACACACACACACGCACACGCACACGCGCACGCGCACGCGCACACACACACACACGCGCACGCGCGCACACACACACACACAAACGCGGACGTGTGCAATCGCAACGTATCTATTTTCATGGGAAGTAGAATGTCTACGTGGGCATGGTCGTCGTAGCAAAAGTGAAAACTAAATCGCGTTTGAAAGGTCGATGACATCACCAACTTAACAAGATTGAGAATTTTGTAACGTTGTAACGACTAATGGTAATGATATGGTGTGTGGCCCGCAAACCCACTTTCTCCGGCCAGAAATTATCCTGACGATGCATGGTCTGATGATTTCTCTCAGCAAGAGATTCAAAACGCAGCGATCAGCAACATCAATCTCAAGATATAGGATTTACCTGTACAGTTTGGAGAAATGACTGCGTAGATAAAATACACGAAAAAAAATTAAACTCGAAAGGTCCCTATGCCGTCACCTGAGATGAATTGACCGCGAAAGCCCTGTTTTTCTTAGTCTTCCTTGACCCTCCCCTCCTCCCACCGAAAATTTTCGGCACCTAATGCGGTTTCTCACTGCCCCCATGATCGAAGACTTGCAAGGTTTATGGCCTCCATGATCGGGCAACATATGTAACGCTATGTGACCCTGTGAAGTGATTTCTGCCGTGGTGGTATAGAGGCTAAGGTACTCGGCTGCTGACTCGCAGGTCGCGGCATTGAATCTCGGCTGCGCGGGCTGCACTTCGCATGACGGTGAAAATGCTGTAGGCCCGTGTGCTCAGATTTGGGTGCACGTTAAAGAACCTCAGGTGGTCGAAATTTCCGGAGCCCTCCACTAAGGCGTCTCTCATAATCATATGGCGGTTTCAGGACGTTGAACCACACATATCAAATAATATTATCATATCATGTCAATTGACGACGTCCTTGCATGAGACACGCTGAATAAGATGTCTCAAATTTTTATCGTTCTGTAATATCATCACGTGATAGTTTTTTGCATCACTGGTGTTGATGATGTGGCACACCGGCGGTTCATTCCCGTAATACCGGGTTCGACGATGTAGCTAAGACTTTCATCTTGAGAGAAAAAAGGACACATAAAGTAAGTAATCGTTAACAGTGCTCCAACATGTCCGCCTCAGTTCACATTTCAAGCAATCACGCGGAAGCAAATGTGATAATCAGCTATAGGCCCAGGGTACACACGAGGCTTGATTCACCTGCCAAGTCATGTATTTATACTTATTAAAGAGATGACACGCACTGCGTCAGTTGATGGGAAATTTGAGCTGTCTCGCAGTAGCACAAGCCTGAGCAAAAAAAAAAGCCGGGGTGTTCACTGCATTGTGCTCATCAGAAAAAAAAATAGTGAATTGCAGCCAGGTGACCTGTTGGCGCGCATTGAATTGCCGCGAGAACAATTGCACTTGATGTAATTACTCGTATACATTTTTGCAAGATCTCCGAGTCATGCCAACGCTAAGCACTATAAACCTTTATAACCTAATAAAATATTTGTGCTGGAACTGATACTAGCAAGGAAAAAAGAAGGAGACAGGATAGGGCGCCAGCGTTCCCTATTCTTCAATTTATGTGAAGTTAAATATGACTTTGAAACTGTTTTCTTTGCGTATGGTGAAGGCGTGAAGCTATGCAGCACCTCGCGGTAACGTAGTACACTAACCTTCAGTGATCCCTGTAAATAAAAACAAACCCTGTGCATGAGGGACCACAGCTGGCTTCAAAACAACTTTTCATTCGCTCTACAGAGGGAGAGAGAGAGAGATGATCTAGTTTTGTATTATTTAAATCAATGTACAAGTGATCTTATTATTTGAGCCTCTTTCTCAACTGACTCAAATATTACGCTTTCACATTTGTAAACTTTTCGGCTTTCCGTTCAGACAGGTATTGAACTCTCACAGCAAAAATATGGGGTATTTGTAGCTTTCATGGTATCTGAATATTGGTCGAGAACGGTCGATAATACGTCTTGTATGCACAATCTTGTGGGTTAAAGAAACTTTACTTGGCATTACTTTTCTTTCAAATGTCGGAATTTAACCCAAGCTTCGCGCTCGGTAAACCTTATAAGCTACCTCAGAAGCGTGAAAAAGCCAACAATATGGCGGTCGTATGGCCGTCTTCATACTTTTTCATTTGATACCTTTACGGTCTTCGCAATGTGATCTGTTCATAACAAAGCGCTAGTCAAAATGTGCTGCATTGACGTTTACGAAAAAATCAATGTCCCGGTACCCAATATTCGCTCACGGAGCAGTGATTCCCGTGGTCAAGCACCACCGCTATTTAGGGGTCGTCATTGATCGCAACCTGTCCTAGTCAAAGCATGTGACTGTGCTGGGAAACAAACTAATCAGTTTTGTGTATGTTCTTCGTGTTATAGCAGGACTGAGATGGGGCCTTCGGAGAAAAGTCTTCCGCAGTTATACACGGCATTGTTTGTGGGCTATATAAGGTACAGCTCACCTGTGCTTTCCCGCATGCGGGCAACGTGCCTTCGTACTTTAGAGAGCCTTCAGGCACGAGCACTGAGAATATGCCTTGGCCTGCCACGGTGCATGTCCACCTCTGGCACTATAGAGGAGTCACGCGCTTACCCTATACAGGTTTACACGTCCTGTGAGCCTCTTCGAGTGCACCTTCGTCTGCTGACCCGACATGCACAGCACCCGTTATCTTCGCTACAAGTGGACCGACCAGGCTGTACCTATTCGCGATGCCTCGATACGCATAGGCACATGATCCCGTCAGGCTTTGCACCTGCCGTAATCCCTGCAATGCCTCCATGGACATTGACTAAACCACTGGTGTGCCTTCACATACGTGGAATTTCGTATAAGTCGCATGTTTCTTATATTGCCCTCAAGCAACTCACCTTGGCACATTTAGATGACCGATACAGCGACTGACTCTGTGCACATTTACACCGATGGATCCGTAACTTCATCCGCCTCAGCTGCAGCCTTCCTGATCCCTCAACTCAGTATTTCCCAGCAGTACAAATTAGATCATAGGTCATCTTCGGCAGCTGCAGAACTTGTTGCTATACAAGAAGCCATAAAATATGTGAACGACCAAGCACCGCGTAAATGGACGATTCTGCCTGATTCAAAATCAGCGCTTCAAGCTATCCATTCTTGCTCAAGAAGAGGTCAATTTTATGAGTTAGCGTTGGGAATCGTCCAAGCATGTGACCTAACACACAGGAGCGGTCACTTCATTACACTCCAATGGATTCCTGGACACTGCGGCCTGGTTGGCAACAAAACAGCCGATAGCGAAGCAAAAGCGGCAATATACAACGCTCCTATGTACGTCAAAATACCGTATTCGCGAAGTGACGTCAACACATTGTTGAGATCACTCATGCGCGAATGCGCTGCCACTTACTGATCGCTACCAGATCACCAGAACAAGCGCCTGCGGGAAACAGACTCCGGTATGACTTTTCGTCTTGCAGATAAAATCAGCCGAATACATGCTAATATACTGCACCGAATTCGCCTGGGCGTCGCCTTCACTTGCCACTACACCCACCTAATCGGCCGTGCGGACAGCCCAAATTGTGAACGCTGCCAAGTGCGCGAAACGATAGCTCACATATTGCCACGTGCCATGCTGTTCTGCGCAGCTGCCACTATAGAGCGACAGCCATCGCGTCATTTAGATAGGCTAGAGCGGACTGCGATTAACTTCCGATGGGCCCATCGTATAAGACAGTGCAGTATCTGCTGATAGGTGTGCGCATGTTCTGTGTTGTCTTCTCGGTGCTTAAATAACTGGCAGCGCGTAAGCTGTGGGTTGTTCTTTGGTGGAACGGCAGCTTTGCATGGGCACGCCACTACGATCCTGTTAGTGTTCCTTTTGTGTCCTAAGCGAGAGGCACAAGTACGCCTCCTTACTAATAAACCTTGTCTGCCGCACCCTCGTCTTCTGTGGATTCCAGTGACGACGACGCTCGTGACATCTGGTGGATGTGCTGGGTATGTTGAGTAACCCCTCGTGCAGCCGTGACACCAGTCCTCACCAAGCAAAAGAAGACGACCAGAGAAGAAGCCGCCGACAGCTAGGACTTCTCCCGAAGCACGGCCTCCTTCCAGAAAAACTTCCCGCCACGAAAGAAGCCAGGCCTGTCAAGATGAGTGAGCCCAGTTGCCAACAGCCGTCGTGTTGCAGCAACCCCGTGAACCCCCTAAATTCCGCGGAACGCCGTGCGACGACCCCGAGGACTGGCTGGAACAGTTCGAGCGCGTGGCGGCCATCAACAAGTGCAATGACGAAGCGAAGTTGCAGTGGGTCTACTTTACACTGGAAGAGTCTGCGCGTACCTGGTTTATCAACCACGAATCCGTGCTTAGGACGTGGGAGGATTTCAAAAGCAGCCTTCTTCGGGCGTTTTCAAGCGTCGCTCGCAAGGAACGGGCGGAGAGGCAGCTGCATTCACGCTTCCATCTCCCTAATGAGAGCGTCGCTGTCTTCGTCGAATAAATGAAGCATCTATTTGGTTGAGCCGATCCGGAAATGCCAGAGGAAAAAAACTCTGATTCCTTATCAGAGGAGTGAAGGAAGAACTTTTTGCTAGATTAATGCGCAATCCACCGTAAACTGTCTCCCAATTTGTAACGGAAGCACCCGCCATGGAAAAGATTCTCGATGTGCGGTTGAGACAGTATGGACACCCTGCTCTGGTAGGCGGTACGTCGACGGCCGAGCTTAATGCTGTAACCGTCAGCAACTTTCGGGACACCATAAAGGCTGTTGTGCAAGAGGAACTACGGAAGATGTTCCCGAGTGCTTGTCCTGAAGTCGCGACGCTGAGCGATGTCGTTAGACAAGAAGTTCAGCAGGCGCTGGGGACTGGACCATTAGTTCCACCAAGCCAGGAGCCTGAGTGGGCTCCACGAGGACCGCAAATCATGTCGTACGCCACGGCCGCGCGCAACCCGGTGCACCCCGCCCAACCTACGTACTCTCCACCGCCACGCCCACAACCAAATGTCTACCGACCTCCTGCCGAAAGAGCCGCCCTAGAAAGTCCGACGTGTGGAGGACTGCCGACCATCCCTCGCTGTGTTTTCACTGCGGTGAACCTGGCCACTTGTACCGTAACTGTTTCTATAGGAACCTCGGAATACGTGGATTTCACGTCGGCGCTTCACGTCCGCAACCTGGTCAAAGGCCAGCGGAGATCGAAGACTATTTGCAGCGACAAAGTTTGCCAGCGGGCCGCTGCAGATCACCATCGCCTTCGTCTCGCCGTTACCCATCGCCACACCCTGCCAACACAGGAGCATCACGGGGAAGGTCCCCTAGCCCTCCTTTGGGAAACTAAATACGGCAACCAATGGAGGTGTGGTTGCTGCCCGGCGCACCCCTGAAGACCCTCCCCCACCCGAAAGCCCCAGTGGAGCAACACTACCTGCAGCGTGTGAGAGACACGAGCGACATATCAGCACTAAGTTCCGTTCAAGCCGCAACAGACCTGCAACGCCAAGGTAAAATCGACCGATCTGGCAGTGAAAATCGACAACCGGGATGTAATTGTATTGGTTGATACCGGTGCTGACTTCTCCTTCATGAGTGCGGTGTTCGCCGATCAGTTGAAGAAGGTACTGACTTCGTGGGAAGGCCCGCAGGTACGAACAGCAGGCGGTCACGTCATAACACCAAAGGGCAGATGCACAGCTCGTGTGGATGTGGAAGGGCATATGTACCCTACTGTTTTCGTCGTCCTGGACCAGTGCTCACGGAACGTCATTCTCGGTGCGGACTTCCTTTCGGCAAACAAAGCAATCATAGATCTTCGAGCAATCACCCTGTCACCAGATACGGGCGTCACGCGAAATCCAAGTCCTGCATTATCAGCGGCGCTAATGATTCTTGACGAGCACGTCACATTGCCACCACGTTCGAGTGCTGTCATCCCCGTGGGCACTGACAGCTGCATCTGAGCGGAAGGTTTGGTCGAGGCCAACCAGAGTTTGCTCTTTGAAAAAGGTTTGGCTATCGCCAGAGGAATCGTTCACATCGTTGAAGGAATCGTCAGTGTACTAATCGCCAATTTCTGCTCGGAATATCGTCACCTTGCAAAGGGCACCACTGTGGCACTATTCGAGATCATCCCGGACATAAGCGATGTACTCACGATCGACGACGCACTCCATCCTTGTACACATGACGCGTTCTTTAACGTGAATCCGGCGTTGCCCCTGGAAAGACACGAAAGGCAGCGGAAACTGCTCTATAGCTATCAGGATTGTTTCGCCACGTCACCCAAGATCCGCCAGACAACGCTCGTGAAACATCGCATCATAACTGATGAAAATGTGCAACCAAGTCACCAATCGCCGTACCGTATGTCCATGAAAGAGCGCGAGGCAATCCGGAAACAGGTACAAGAAATGCTTCGTGACAACATCATTAAGCCCTCCCAAAGCCCGTGGGCTTCCCCTGTAGTGATCGTGAAAAAACGGGACGGCACTCCAAGATTCTACGTCGACCATCGCTGACTCAATAACGTAACGAGAAAGGACGTTTATCCGCTTCCTAGAATGGATGACGCCCTCGATCGTCTCTGCAATGCCAGATACTTTTCATCTATGGATCTAAAGACTGGCTACTGGCAGGTTCGAAAAGACGGCGTTTATTACACCATATGGACTATACCAGTTTAAAGTCATGCCATTTGGACTTTGCACTGCCCCTGCAACTTTCCAAAGGGTAATGGACACCGTATTGGCTGGCCTAAAATGGCAAACTTGTTTGGTGTATTTGGACGACGTCATAGTCTTCGCTCCATCTTTCGAGGAACACATCAGCAGGTTAAAAGTGGTACTTGATGCACTTAAGGCTTCAGGACTTACGTTAAAGCCCGAAAAATGTCGTTTTGCTTACGAGCAGCTGAAGTTCTTTGGTCACGTCGTCAGTTCTGCCGGCGTTCTACCAGACCCAGCTGTAGTTCGACCAATCAAGCGACGGATGCCCGACACTACAATCTGCGACACCACCATCAGGAATACACACCCAGCGTACAAGTTTGGCTATGGGCACCAGTTCACCGACTAGGCCTCAGCGGAAAGCTTCTGCGGCGTTATTTTGGCCCCTACAAAATTGTTCGTCGCGTAGGGCCACTGATCTATGAAATCGTCCCGGATGGTTTGACAGACTCCCAGCGTCGACGTGTGCGGTCTGAAATTGTTCACGTCGTGCGTTTTGAAACCCTATTATGCACGCTAGCACACATTATGTGCGCTTGTTCCTCTATCATTTTTTGTGAAAACTTCAGTGCCTTGTGAATTCAGTGCTTGCTTTCAACATCGAGGCGATGTTTTTGAAGGGGGAGCAACGCCACGTGCCATGCCGTTCTGCGCAGCTGCCACTATAGAGCGACAGCCGTCCCGTCATTTAGATAGGCTAGAGCAGACTGCGATTAACTTCCGATGGGCCCATCGTATCAGACAGTGCAGTATCTGATGATAGGTGTGCGCATGTTCTGTGTTGTCTTCTCGGTGCTTAAATAACTGGCAGCGCGTAAGCTGTGGGTTGTTCTTTGGTGGAACGGCAGCTTTGCATGGGCACGCCACTCCGATCCTGTTAGTGTTCCTTTTGTGTCCTAAGCGAGAGGCACAAGTACGCCTCCTTACTAATAAACCTTGTCTGCCGCACCCTCGTCTTCTGTGGATTCCAGTGACGACGCATGCGACAATATTTTGTGACTGTGCATTATACGTGGCGCAAAGAAAAATGCTAACTGCAACGTTGGCAAGCATTGGACGAACATCATTAAGTGAAAGCCACATATTGTCAGCAATCAACGACCAAACAGTGTCAAAAAACTGATACAAAGGCTGTTCTAGACTTTATAAAAAGCACTGGACTAGAAACTAGACTGTAGGGTACTATGCTAAGTGGCTACTGTACATACGCACCACCTCTTCTTGTCCCCATCATTACCCTTCATCCCTCTTTCCTTCCCCTTTCCCTTATCCCCTGTGTAGAGTAGCAGGCTAGAGCGAAATAGCTCAGGCCGACCTCTCTGCCTTCTAATGAATTCTCTCTCTCTCTCTAAAAAAAGCGCTAGTCATGGCTAACTGTGAGGATTTGAGAAAAACGACGAAAGTGCGGGGCAAGGCGCGTGTGATTTCGAGCCAACTGTGTGCGCGAGGTCAGCCAATAAGCTGATGACCTGTGGTGGCCCATAGAGGCGGCGTGCCACAATTGCGCCACGTGTGACCATAACGTGGCGGTAAGCTTCGTTGCTGGGGACGAGCTGAAGCAGCGGCAGATGGAAGACAGCGGGCCGAAGCGTCGGACGCAGGCGATCCAGGTTCCGGCCAGGGAACGCGGCTGTCCACGCTACTGTCGTCCAACTACCAGCTGGGGTGGCGTTGCCGGCACGAGTACTACATCTCGGGGCGCGGCCTGGCCTGCTGTTCTCTTCCTTGCCCAGAACATCGCGGATCTCGGCAAGGCGTCTCCGCGGTCAGCCGTTCGGCACAGCGATGGACGTGGCCTGGCTAATGGTCACGGTTGCGCCAAGCATCGCGTCTCGACGCAAGCTCTTCGCTGGACGGGCTGGCCCTTTCCCGCGTGGAGCATTGCGTCTCCAATGCGGGTTGACTGCACCGTGGTCGCACCCACGTCATCAAGCGCCGTCGTCACCAGAGCGTCGGACCTCGTCAAGTGAGCGCATTCCATAGCGCCTTTCCACCGCCTCCTGCCCTGCATCTCATCGGCGTCTATCGTACCGCCGATCTGGCCCTCACGTTTTGGAACGCTCTTAAATGAAATCTAATTGGTCATTTTTAATCAAGCCTAGTTTTCTCTGTTGCATTGTGCGTATCTTTTCTGCCTCAGTGTTTTCTATGTTTTTCTTTCGTGCTCTGTCATAAACGTGGTGTGTGTTGTTACCGCGTCATCTCAAAGTCCGCTTCTCCTCGCACGACACGCAAAACAAGCTCTGACGAACCTTAGGTGATTTTCATTACACTAACTAATTATCGAGTAAAACAGCTTGCATGTGGCTTGAAACCCACTGGTAACCATGAACATTAGTGCTCGTGTATAGTTTTGTGTGAAGCTGTCACTGTGCGTAAGTATTTCTGCTGAGCGTGTATAATCACTTTTTTTAATACTGTTAACTGATTCTTGCATGCGCAATGTCATTGCTCGATTAGCCGCGTGAACAAGTTTCTCTTTGTTCTTTCGTTATGCCGGCTCATTTTGCGCGTATTTACGTATGCACCAACATTCTGAAGTTCTGTCACTACAGCTGGGTTACTTTGATGCCGCTTGACACATCAGTTTTTGCAATCTGTTGTTGCCCCAGGCACGAACATAACGCTTAGATGTGGGTAAGCTCCTTCCGAAAACCAGTATTAGTTCACGAGTGCTTGGCGACGGCACGTATGTCTCCAACATCAGGTCAGGACAGAAAGTCACGTCACGTTATGTATCTTGCGCCACTCTAAGGGTGACCCCCAACCCTATCGACATGGGAGTCACACGAAAGGAGTTGGCGAGTGTTTTGCGAGGAGACATATGTCGAGAACATCAGGTCACGTGAAAAGATCACGTGACGTCATGTAAATTGTGCCACTTCAAGGGTGATTCCCAACCCTGTCAACATGGGTATTAAATAAAATGCGTTCGCGAGTGCTTTGCGATGACACGTGTGTCACGAACCTCAGGCCAAGTGAGAAAATTACGCGACTTTGTGTAACTTGCGTCTGTTCAAGGGTGATACCCAAGTCTATCGACATGGGTTTTGAATGAATGGGCTTCGAAACAGCTCTTCGATAGTACCTGCGTCGCGCACTTCAGACATCGACGAAAAGCGATCACTATGTGCAAAGTTTTCCACCTCCGTGAGCGATTCCCAACTATACCGTAATGGGGCATCAAACGAAAGGAGATCGTCGGTGCTTTGTGATGGTTCGTGTGTCGCTAACTTCAGGTTGCTATATAGAAAGTTACGTGACTTCGTGTAACTCGCACCAGAACATCGCTGGCCCGCAACCATAGCGACATGGATATAAGGCAAACAGGCTTAGAAGCAGCGCTCCGATAAAACGGTTGTCACGCACGTCATTAAGGTGCTCGTTATTGGATGCAGTTAATGCGATGGTTTGGTGTTTGACAGATTTCATGAAGGCAACAGACAATTATTCAAGGAAAAAATAACACGCATTGTTATTTATTTTAATTTAGTGATTGTGTCCCACATTGAAAGCAATTATGGTGGACGCCCATTCACTCGTTACGGTGGATCCATCTGTGCCCGAAAACTTAGAAATACGTATCCAATGTGTTGCCAAAAGAACTGCGACTGAGGGTGTTCTTTCGTCCACATTGCTGGGTATTTATGTGCACCTAATGCCCGGGAGTGTTAGCCAGCGCCCTAAAATAACCCACAAGCACTTGTGCACTTTCCTGGATGTACCCGGTTACCGTGCATGCAGTGAGGCCTTTGGGAAGTTCCCCGTTACGGCATTTATGACCACTACATTTTAGTTTCGGATGTATATCCATGATGTTAGTTGACCAATTTTTTACTGTTCGAACCTGCCTACATCGCAACAGTCTTTTTAGCGTACGCTCACTGCACCTACTAAAGGTCGTATATTGGGACGGCTTTGATAGAATTGAAACTTCCACGAATGCATTGCTCTTTAGATAAAAGTGCTGAAATAAGTACACTCGCTGATCTATCAATACTTGTTGCTAGGTTTCCAGCACAGGGTGAGACGACTGTTCCACCGATCTATGCTTCCCTTCACACGTCCCTGCGGTTCAGCGTGGCTTCTACGAAAGAAAAGATGTGTTCGTCCTGTAACCTGCAGACCGCGCGCTGCACTGGCGGCATGGAGCTTAGGGCAATCTCCAGGAGTCCGCGGATGCTGTTTCTTCGTGATCCCTGGTGGAGTCGTGAGTTGTTCTTTTAGGCGCTCGCTCAGGTAAGCTTTAACGTGATTTTCGATCTTTCAAAACACCCCTTCAATGGCACTGAAGAATGGGCTGAAAGGTGGCAGCTTCTTCAGGGAGTGTGTTGCGCTTGCGAGGGTGGTGTTTTCCGCACCATGCATGGTATGGTGGTGCTTTGTCGAAAATGATTATTGCGGGGCTGTTTGGGTCGTTCTCTTGAATTTTCTTCAAGGCCTATACGCAAAACATTTATTGACACAATCCAGTGAACTTCGCTGATTTCCAGTGGATGAATCCTCCTTCGGACATGCACGCTATATCGTTAATAATGGCACCTTGTGTGCTTGTCCCACATGTACGGCTGCCGATCCATTTGCGAACTTTCAGGCGCACTACCGGTGTTTTTCGTAACGTCAACATAAAAACTGGACACATTTAGCTTTAGTTCTGCAGCCCTTACACGTATTGTTTCCGTTCACGCTTCACGTCAATCCGGTTGCGGTCCACCAGTATCGGAGTGGTCAGCTTTAGCGTGTAACCTTTACCATAGAAAATTTTGTCAATGGTCGATGTGATTACACGTAGTCCTTGGTACACTTCTGCTAAGGCCCTACATATTCGATTCAACGCAAATGCCGGGCTTGTAACCACATTGTTGCAAACTGTATTAGCCACATCTGGCACATAACTTTTGGCAGGTCCCCCACGCTTTAGTGCGCCATCTCAGTCTTTAGCGGCAATACAGTGCACAGTCTTGATGGTAAATCCAAGCAAAGTTGCCAGCTGGTTCAGGTCTCCACCTCGTCTCAACGTGTCGATGATCCTTCCTCGGTACACTGTAGACACTGATTTTTACACTGATTTGTACTGGCTACATCCATCATTACAAAGCAGGCGTTGTCGAAGTTGCTCAAGAACGTTATAGAACTCACGGCGAAAGCCTTGCCAGCATGTGCCGCTCAAAAGCAAGTCGATCTCTTCAAGCAGAAAGCATAACGTCTGCAATAAAGCTTCTTTCTGTACGCTACAACGCTTGTCTGCTCACCAGTTTTACCCCCTAAAATAGCTAAGTAAATCTTTTGATATGTGGGGTTTAACGTCTCAAAACAACCATATGATTATGAGAGACGCTGTGGTGGAGGGCTCCGGAACTTTCGATCACAGGGGGTTCTTTAACGTGCACCCAAATCTGAGCACATGGGCCTACAACACTTCCGCCTCCATCGGAAATGCAGCCGCTGCAGCCGGGATTCGATCCCACGACCTGCGGGTCAGCAGCAGAGTACCTTAGCCACTTGACCACCGCGGCGGGGCAAGTAGGTCTTTTGCGCTATAGATGAAACTATCGTCGAAACAGTATCTTCGAAAAAATTTTCTATTTGCAGAACCGCTGTCAACAAAAATAAAAATAAAAAACGGCCGAGAAAAACTATGCAGGCTGACAACAAAACGCTGTACATACACAGTATAACTACATATCTGTCGTCTGCAACAAAGTGACGCCTAAGCTGTAGTCTGCTTTCAGGAAGAGTAAAGAAAACAAACCTAAATATATGCTAAGAAAATGAACGTTTCCCAGACGCTTGTGCGCGAAGGCGAAAGCAAACGAAATCTTATGCGCGGCTTAGTTGCAAACGACAGATATATAACTATACTGCATGTTTCATGCATTTAACTACGCATGCCATCCCAAAGTACTGGCAATCTCCATTCGTTTTGATACCCATGTCAGTGGGGTTGGGGATCATCTTCGGACTGATGATATAATGTCACGTGATTTTCCCACGCGACATGATGTTTGCGGCACACTTGCCATCGCAAAGAACTCGCGACCTCCTTTCGTTTGACATTATTTTGGCAGCCTGCGTGGGTGCATTCATGGGAGTGGAGAATGGCCACATCGCGTGACTCTGTAGTGATAGCGTCACTTGACACTTGATGTCACTTGACATTATCCCTTGAAAGCCATTTCATTTGACATGCATGTTGGCAGATTGGGCGAAATCAGTCATGACAGTGGAGCGGAGTGACGTCCTGTAAATCACTAGGGATAACGTCACAATATTGTGCTAGAGGTCTGGTTTGAAAGATATTTCGTTTGATATGCATTGCGACTAGTTGCGATAGCACATTTACGGTTGCGAACTGTGTTGACGTCACGTGAGTTCCTAGTGATAACCACCCTCGACACTGGGTTAGTGTGAACCCCACATTGGAAGCTAAACTTCATCATCATCATCATCATCGCCATCATCAGCCTGACTACGTCCACTGCAGGACAAAGGCCTCTCCCATGTTCCGCCAGTTAACCCGGTCCTGTGCTTGCTGCTGCCAATTTATACCCGCAAACTTCTTAATCTCATCTGCCCACCTAACCTGCTGTCTCCCCTAACCCACTTGCCTTCTCTGGGAATACAGTTAGTTACCCTTAACGACCAGTGGTTATCCTGTCTACGCGCTATACATGCCCAGCCCAGATCCATTTCTTCTTCTTGATTTCAGCTATGAAATCCTTAACCCTCATTTGTTCCCTAATCCACTCTGCTCTCATCTTGTCTCTTAAGGTTACACCTACCATTTTTTCCATTGCTCGCTGCGTCGTCCTAAATTTAAGCTGAACCCTCTTTGTAAGTCTCCAGGTTTCTGCTCCGTAGCTAAGTACCGGCAAGATACAGCTGTTATATACCTTCCTCTTGAGGGATAGTGGCAATCTACCTCTCATAACTTGAGAGTGCTTGCCAAATGAGCTCCACTCCATTCTTATTCTTCTAGTTACTTCAATCTCGTGGTTCAGCTCCGCGGTTATTACCTGCCCTAAGTAGACATAGTCTTTTACAACTTGAAGTGCACTATTACCTATCTCGAAGCGCTGCTCTTTTCCGAGGTTGTTGTACATTATTTTCGTTTTCTGCAGATTTATTTTAAGACCCACCTTTCTGCTCTCCTTGTCTAACTCCGTAATCATGAGTTGCAATTCGTCCCCTGAGTTACTCAGCAATGCAATGTCATCGGCGAAGCGCAGGTTACTAAGGTACTCTCCATTAACTCTTATTCCTAATTGTTCTCATTCTAGGCTTCTGAAAACCTCCTGTAAGCACGCGGTAAATAGCATTGGGGAGGTGGTGTCCCCCTGCCTTACACCCTTTTTGATTGGTATTCTGTTGCTTTTTTTATGAAGCACTATGGTAGCAGTTGATACCCTGTAGATTTCTTCCACGGATGTTATATATACTTCATCGACGCCCTGATTCAGCAGTGTCTGCATGACGGCTGATATCTCTACTGAATCAAACGCCTTCTCGTAATCTATGAGGGCTATGTATAGTGGTTGGTTATATTCTGAGCATTTCTTCATTACCTGATTGATAGTATGAACGTGGTCGATTGTTGAGTAGCCTGTTCGAAATCCTGTTTGTTCCTTTGGTTAATTGAATTCTAATGTTTTCTTTACTCTGTTAGCAATTACCTTTGTAAATAGCTTGTATACTACAGAGAGCAAGCTAATCGTCCTGTAATTCTTTAAGTCCTTGTCATCTCCTTTCTTATGTATTAAGATGATGTTAGCGTTCTTCCAAGACTCTGGTTACTCTTCCCGTCAGGAGACACCTCGTAAACAGGGTGGCTAGTTTTTCTAGCACAATCTGTCCTCCATCTTTCAGCAGATCTGATGTTACCTGATCCTCACCAGCAGCTTTGCCTCTTTGCATGCTCTCCAAAGCTTTTCTGACTTCTTCTATTATTACTGGTGGGATGTCATCTGGGTTACTGTTAGTCCTTATAGTATTAAAGTCGTGGTTGTCCCGCCTACTGTACAGATCTCTGTAAAACTCCTCCGCTATTTTAACTATCCTGTCCATATTGGTAGTTATTTTGCCTTCTTTGTCCCTTAGTGCATACATACGATTTTTGCGTATCCAAAGTTTCCTCTTCACTGCTTTGACACTTCCTCCGTTTTCAGAGCGTGTTCGATTCTCTCCATGTTATACCTTCTTACATCGGATACCTTACGCCTATTAATCAACTTCGAAAGCTCTGCCAGTTCTATTTTGTTTGTTGTACTTGAGACTTTCATGATTTGACGCTTCTTAATGAGATTCTTCGTTTCCTGGGTAAGCTTGCCAGTGTTTCGTCTAACTACCCTGCCCCCAACTTCCACTGCACACTCCGTAATGATACTCGTCAGATTATCATTCATTGTATCTATGCTAGGGTTGGTTTCCCCACTAAGAGCCGAGTACCTGTTCTGAAGCGAGACTCTGAATTTCTGTACTTTCCCTCTCAGTGCTAGCTCATTGATTGGCTTCTTGCGTATCTGCTTCTGTCGTTCCTTTCTCAAGTCTAGGCGAATTCGAGACCGTACCATTTTGTGGTCACTGCATCGTACCGTGCCAACCACTTCCACATCCTGCACGATGCCTGGGTGTGCACTCATTATAAAGTCTATTTCGTTCTTATTTTCACCATTAGGGCTCCTCCATGTCGATTTGCGGTTTCCTCGTTTTCGGTAGAAGGTATTCAAAATCCGTAAATTATTGCCTTCTGCGAATTCTACTAGTACCTCTCCTCTGAGGTTTCTAGTACCGATGCCATAATCTCCTACTGCCTGGTCTCCAGCCTGCTTCTTCCCTACGTTTGCATTGAAATCTCCCATCAGTATCGTATACTGTGTTTTTACCTTACTCATTGCCGATTCCACGTCTTCATAGAAGCTTTCAACTGAAGCGTCATCATGGCTGGATGTAGGCGCGTAAGCCTGTACCATCTTCATCTTGTATCTCTTATTCAGTTTAATTACAATACCTACCACCCTTTCATTATTGCTATAGCATTCCTCTATGTTTTTTTTTTATTTTATTTACATAGTTCCTGCAACGCCGTAGTGGCATTACTGCAGGGGGGTATACATAAGAAGTCATAGAAAACATTTCTGCGATAAGACGCCAAACATAGTGAAAAATTCAATTATAACAACATATAAAAATAAAGAATATTTTAGTACAATATTACACATGACAACAGGTACCAAAAGAGAAGTACCTATGTCACAATTTCACAACGATGAGAAAAAAGCACTGTTGTCACTCAAGTTCACTATACCTTCGGGAAGTTCATTCCAGTCTCTAATTGTTTTTAAAAAGAAGGAGTTGGCAAAAGTAGTGGTTTTGTATGCGTATTCTTGTATTTTATGTGAGTGTTGGCATCTTGTGGAACGATATGTTGGTGCTAGTAGGTATTCAGACTTATTAATTCCTGTTAGGTTATAATATATGCTATGCAGAAGTTTTAATCGAAGTTTCCGTCTTCTAGATTTTAGAGTTTCCCAGCCTAATATGGCCTTTATTTCTGACATACTAGCGAATGGGTCGTAGTTGTTGCTGACGAAACGGGCTGCCTGGTTTTGGACTTTTTCTATTGTTTTTGCAAGATACTTTTGAGCCGGGTCCCAGATAACACAAGCATATTCCAGTATAGACCTGACAAGAAGGAAGTAAAGAGTTTCTTTCACCTCTTTTGTTGCACAGTGAAAGTTTCTACGAATAAAAAACAACATTCTACTAGCCTTTGAGATCATTTGGTCTATGTGTCTGTTCCAATGGAATGATTCTGTCAAGTAAATTCCTAAATATTTACACTCGGGCACTTTTTTGACTGCCTCGCCATTAATACTGTATGTGCACTGGATTTTTGAAATGTTCTTTGCAAAGCTGATGTGGTTGCACTTCGAGATATTTAAGCACATATTCCACGTGGAGCACCAATGTGTTACCGTGTTTAAGTCATCTTGCAATAATTCAGTGTCTGTGATTGAAGTAATGTGACGGTAGATGACACAATCGTCTGCGAATAATTTTATGCAAGATTTTATGTTATATGCTATATCATTTACATAAACCAAAAATAACAGCGGACCTAGAACGCTACCTTGTGGCACGCCTGAAGTCACGTTTACATATGAAGACGTTTTAGAATTTAAAACAACACACTGTTTACGACCACTTAAGTAATTCCGTAGCCAGGTTTGCAGCTTAGCATTAATATTCAGTGAAGCCAGTTTAATATCTAACAGATTATGTGGGACCGTATCAAATGCCTTGCGAAAGTCGAGAAATAATGCATCAACAATGTTGTTACGGTCAAGCGCAGTCAGTACGTCATGCTGAAATTCAGTTAGTTGTGTGACGCATGAACGACCCTGCCGAAATCCATGCTGGGAGCGGGCAAAGAAATGAGTAGATTCGAGATATTTGAACAATGCGCTATAAATAACGTGTTCTAATAATTTGCAACAGGTTGAAATTAATGATATGGGACGATAATTTTGTACATGTTTTTTGCTTCCTGCCTTGTGCACAGGAACCACATTGGCTGTTTTCCAATCCCTTGGAATAACGCCGGTGTCTAGAGACAACTTGTACATTATGCATAAATATTGTGCAATAATAACGTGACACTTTTTAAGTACATGAGATGATATACCGTCAGGCCCTGTAGCCTTAGAGGTGTCCAGAGTACGCAGCAGACTATCCAAACCAGCGTAATCGATTTCAATTTCCGCCATTTCATTACCAATATTTTTGAAGGTAGCATTGGAGAGTGTTCAGTTCTTTTTGAAAACACTGACTGAAAATAGGCGTTAAATGCTTCAGCTTTCTCCAAGTCATCCGTTATAGTTTTTTCCTGGGTTAAAAGGTCAGGGATAGCTGTATCATCTTTTCTGTTGCTCTTGACATACTTCCAAAAGAATTTTGGATTACACTTCAAGTCTGTGTTTAGCTTGTCAAAGAAGACACGCTTTGCCTGTTTTAGTTTTAACTTAAGCTCTTTGTTTACACTTTTGAGCTTTGTTTTATTTAGTGCTGTTCTCTTTTTAAGAAACCTTTTATGGGCATTCGCTGCTTTTCTAACAAGTTTGCGTATCTCAGAGTTGAACCAGGGTTTGTGCCTCTTTCTGCATCTTAGACACCTCTGAGGTACGTACATATTCACTAGCTCTGTAACCCTTGTCACGGAAAATTTGCCACAATTCATCCATGCCGCATGACTCCGATATGCATAAAAAAGTGGGATAATACAAGACCAGCTCTTCGGAAATGGCATTAAAGTCCCCTCTGTCGTACATGAAAACATTTCGAG
Organism: Rhipicephalus annulatus; assembly: GCA_013436015.1. NCBI lineage: Eukaryota > Metazoa > Arthropoda > Arachnida > Ixodida > Ixodidae > Rhipicephalus > Rhipicephalus annulatus. Next base: position 51,370 of record WOVY01011876.1, on the reverse strand, counting down.
GGGTTTGCTTACACGCAGGTATTCTAGAAACGTTTAACTCTGCAACAACGCAACTATGATCACTAATTCCTGGACATACATTTGTGTGAACAATAACATTTTCGTCATTGCTTAGTAAAAGATCTAGTAAAGCGTTAAACCGAGTTGGTTCGTTCACATATTGTTGTAGCCCATAGACGCTCATTAGTTCTGAAAAGGCAGAACAATTTCGATTTTTTTGTGGGGCTACACAGTCGGAATCCCATTTCATATCGGGCAGATTGAAATCCCCTCCCAGTATTACGCAGTGAGATATTTGTGATAGTATGTCGGAAAGTTGAATCAGAGACTCATTGTTGTGGTCAGGTGGGCGGTAAAACGATCCAAAAACGATGTTGTTTCCCTGGGGAAATTGGACGCGGCACCATACTGATTCAGTTTCATTATCAAAAACAACTTCTTCGCTGGCAAGGCTACTTGAAATTAAAAGAAACACGCCACCACCATGCCTGTTTCTATCTTTACGGTACACTGTAAAACCTGGCGGAAATATTTCTACATCCGAAACTGTGTCGTCAAGCCATGATTCGGTACCCATAACGATTTGCGCTTTCACCGTTTCAAGTAAGATTGTAAAATCATCAATTTTGTTTTTTAGGCTTCGACAATTGACCACCAACAATACTGGTGTAAAGCTTTTTGTGATGGTATATTTCCCATTTGTTCTTAAGCTAGAATGATCATGTCATTTCCGCCCCAATATCTGAGCATGCGCCCGAAGAGGAACTGGTTGGTGCATGTCAGTATCCCAGGCAAATGCTTGTCCATTGATTACCAGCTTATCGTAACTTAAATGTACACGATTTTTCTTGTCGAGCTGTTTTTCTTTACCGTACTTCCAAAGCTGCCGGCGTTTTTCTTGAACTGCCTTGCTGAAGTCTTCTGATACGCTGTATGACGTCCCCTTGAATCTGTATGCGTTTCGCAGAACAGATTCTCTTGTTTTCGACCCTGAAAAGCTAGCAATTATTGGACGAATTCTTTCTGTTTTGTAGGCCCCGAGACGATGAGCCCTTTCTATTGCTATATTTTCCAGCTTTAATACATCCGTACAGACAGACTTAACTAGATTTTCGGATTCTTCCCAAGTTTCCTTTGGATGACTATCTGGTATTCCAAAGAATACCAAGTTTGATCTCCGGCTTCTGTTTTCTAAGTCGTCTAGTTTGTCAGCGAACTTCTTTTCTGTTTCCTCTAGTGTAGTAAGGCGCTTTTCAATTACATTAGTTTTAGTAATCACGTCGTCCAGCTTTTTCCGAAGCTCATCCTGAGTTTTAGCAATGCCCGACAGCTTTTCCAACACGGTTACCTGCCCTGACTGTAGAACCTTTAGCATTTCTTCGATTTTACTTATCTGTTCTCGCTCAGGCACAGACATAGGGCCAGGGTTTTGTTCTATGTCACCAGCCAAGAGTAGTAATGTCTGAGAGGCCACATCGTAACCCTCCAAGACAGACCAATTCAATGCGGCAGCCATACACTCGCGAGAAACAGCATAGCATGTCCAGATAAGCCATTTACTGTTAATGGGACACGACACTCTAAAAAGCATGGCATCACTGCTTCTAAAGCAATTACAACGGCCTAAATAACTAACCTGATACATTGAACAGAGTGAGTGACGGCCGAGAAGAGCGCCGTGTCCCAGTGGGCATTGGTTCAGGGGCTCCCTTTTGTAGCCAGCAGTAGGCGGATCCGGAAGCGTACCACGATGCTTTGTCATCCAGCTCGTTTCGATGCGCAGATGGCACCGCTCCGAGGTGCTTGGTGAATCTAGTAGACCATGCGTAGTCGCTTGTGGAATGCCAAGAGCCGCTGGCCATGTGTCGATCGGTCGAAATGCCACGGGTGTAGCATACGTCGCCGCCGCTGCCATGAGCCCGATCAGCACCTGATACATTGAACAGAGTGAGTGACGGCCGAGAAGAGCGCCGTGTCCCAGTGGGCATTGGTTCAGGGGCTCCCTTTTGTAGCCAGCAGTAGGCGGATCCGGAAGCGTACCACGATGCTTTGTCATCCAGCTCGTTTCGATGCGCAGATGGCACCGCTCCGAGGTGCTTGGTGAATCTAGTAGACCATGCGTAGTCGCTTGTGGAATGCCAAGAGCCGCTGGCCATGTGTCGATCGGTCGAAATGCCACGGGTGTAGCATACGTCGCCGCCGCTGCCATGAGCCCGATCAGCACCTGATACATTGAACAGAGTGAGTGACGGCCGAGAAGAGCGCCGTGTCCATGAACGATGTGGAAGCATTGTGGTTTTTTGTTGTCTTACTTCAACGAGCTCATTGGATTAGGAAGGCCTCGCTCGTTCACTCGATACAAGACCAGATAATCAAGATGTGCGACACATACACCAGCCACGGCGTACACCGGCTGCCCGCCACAACTTATGAGGGCCTATTATCTTGCTTTCACTACAAATTGCCTGGCCCAAAAACAAGTGAAAGCTCAAAATCTCTCGAGCCACAATTTTAAGAGTGGATGTGTGAAGCGCAGCTGCTCCCATAGAAAACTAGTCGTGCAGAGCTAGGAAAGTTTACAAGAGATATATTATTATGAATATATTGTCACGGCCTACGCCACCAAAGTAGCAATGCCCCCCCCCCCCCCCAAGTGTTTTAAACAGTGCTGATGTTGAGCTTGAGCCTCTGATTGCAATTTGTGGAAATAGTCGAGGAAAATATTATACAAGGCAGATAGCTACTTTGCGTGGTGTGTGCCGCGGTAATGCCAGTCATCACTTTATTTTTCGCGTATGCTTTAACACACTTTTCACTTTGTATTTTGCTTTTGTTGTACGCTAATGTACAGTGGAGTCACTGAACATGATAGAGACCGTGTATAGAATTAATTGACTAATTAAAAAAATTATGACGCCCAACTTGAACCGATCAGCTATACTTCAAAGTGAACTAATATTGTTTCCCATTCTTTATAGTTTCTTTCAAGCAATACCAAATCTCCGCGATCGCCATCACGATTTTAACCGCCTTCCTCGCCATCATGATTTTAACTGCGGACAAGTTTGTATGTACAGTATCTTGGTAAGCTATATCTGTTTGCAGGTAAATACTTGGCTATGGCACTTACCCGTAATGAAGTTGCACCTGAAGATGCAAATATTGCAAAGTTTCTTCAAGTAGCTTTTGTTAATCTGCACCAGCCAAATGCGCTGGTACTTTTGGGAAAATCGGCATGTGCTTTCTCAATTTTAGGTTATAACTTTCAGCGAAGAAACACCCTAAGCTCTGCTCCCTCTGCGTGGACTACTAAATCAACTTGCCTCACTAGCAGCTCATAATTTCTCAAACTTGCATCGTGAGGCAAAACTAAACGAGTGCAAGCACGAGGAGACAACATGGCAGTTGTAGGCGATAGATTCAGTTGGTGCCCGGGCATGTTGGTGGCGCATTTCGAAAGTGACGAAAAGGCGCTGCGAGATGCACGTGCACACTTTGTATAGTTGCTGTATTGGACAGGAAACTTTTTTTCTTATCTGCGCAGTTTTACCAAAGGAAGCTTCATCATATGGCGTGATAAATGAAGCGAATCCACAGGTTGAACCACATCATAGCCTCGCTATGCTTTTGTACTTTTTTTAGCTCGCAAAATTTATTTGTACATATAAGTGACAACTTGCCAGTAATAAGGCAGCACTCGTTTCTTTACCATATGATCATCTCCGGTGTGCTGCTGCCTCAATATTTCAAATTCTAAGCATTTACACCATTGTATGCTAACTTTTCCTTCAAAGTGAGACAAGCCACATGTGTATCGTAGATCAAGAAGCATGCCAGTTTTACGTACTTGCAAGGTAAACTTCAGAAATGCACAGTTGATCAAAAATACTAGTTTAATGGTGCATCTACATAGCAGAGCACCTGTGGCACCTCGGGAACAAGATAATGCCACATATGTTACAAGAGATAATTAAAAAAGACAGGGGACGTTCCGTGAACAAATAGAAACAAAAATAAAATGGCACGTGGCAGCGAGCGAAGGCGGAAAGGGGGGGGGGAGTCCGTGGGACTTCAGCGGATGAACGTAGGGTGTGTGTTTAATATGCGGAAGAAAAAAAATTCAAAATTTTGGCGACTGAAATGAGGGTGACTTAGTGAGTGCGCTCATGACGATAGTAAACACGGTTATTATTTTTTTTCAAATCTCTTTTGAAAGCCACAAAAAATCTGTATGTGGTGCAGCCTAACAGAAGGTCCGTGAAGGCAAATTATGAATTCGTCGTTGTACAAAGGCCTATTTTTTTTTCATGCGCACTATTCCCGCCGTGATGATTTAGTGGCTAAGGTACTCGGCTGCTGACCCGCAGAGCGCGGGTTCGAATCCCGGCTGCGGCGGCAGCATTTCCGATGGAGGCGGGAATGTTGTAGGCCCGTGTGCTCAGATTTAAGTGCACGTTAAAGAACCCCAGGTGGTCTAAATTTCCGGAGCCCTCCACTACGGTGTCTATCATAATCATATAGTGGTTTTGGGGCGTTAAACCCCACATATCAATCAATCAATCATGCGCACCATAAACAGTGCTCAAAATTTAATTGCATATGTTGTTTTCCTCCTCGCTGTATTCCGTGCTGTTTATGATGTAAAAAAAAGAAGTAGCACGCTGAAGTGGTGCTGCTTTTGGGCAACAGTTGAAAATGGCGGAGTGCATGAATGCGGAATACTGCCGCTTACACTCAAATCACTCGTGTGGTCACCTCCCACTGTTTGCAGCATGTGTTGTGTATACACAGCTGCATATTTCCTAGCTAGAAAAATTTGATCTTAGGTGTTTCACGCCATTTTTCATGTAACTATTCCACAATTGCACACACAGATTAGCAGGCTTTCAATTGCGCTAAAGGACACAGGTGCCATAAAATTCATAGTCGATTCTTTCAAGAAACCGTATGTGAAGGCTGAAGCTTCATGCGTACATACACACACACATACCATATTGTTTTTTGTACTTTATGAAAGCTGCGAAGGTCTCATGTGCCTCCAAGCGTAACCTGTCTGATTTATTCTCCATCACCGCAAAAGTTTTGTGAGTTTCAAATAAAAGTACTTTGCGCATGGCCACGTTTGGGTAATGTTTTTGTGTAGGTGTTATTTGAGCAGCCTACAGTGTTTACTTTATAAGCCTGTATGTATATGTTGCATTATAAGAATGCAGAATGTGTGTAGCTGTACAATATAGATGAAGTGTAAAAATTAAGTGTGTCTATTGTAGTGTTCTTGCAACCAATCTTACCCCCGTATTCTAGAACGTCCCTCCACTCAACGCTTCACCTTCACTTGAGATGGCTGATGGGAGCGCCGTCTCTAAGCAGAGAAAATTGCTGCATGTCAATAATCTGCAATAATCTGCTGTGATTCTCGAGTAGCGCAGCGTCGCTTTCAAACGAGCAGCGGCACAGTGCTCAACTCTGTCAAGTGAAGGGTGAAAGTCGAGTCGGGGAGCGTTTATGAATATGGGGGTTAGTTTTGTTGTCTTGTTAACCTGCCATTAACACTGGATTGATGCTACTTTGCTCTAGCTGTACAGTGCTCTCCAAGGCTCGAGGCACCGCACGAGGAAGGCTCGGAGCAAACCATGCGTGAGTTTCCTTTCATTGTTACACTATGCACGTATTAAGTGATAGACTTTAATGTATGCTATTTGTATTGTGCAAGTTTTTGGGGACATACAACTTCCAACACTTATATGTTCTGACGAAAATCACGCAAGAATGAGAGAAGCTTGTGCAAAAATTATGCAAGAGTGTAAAAAGCTTTTGCAAAAGTCTGTGAAATGAAGTTTTGAAATTTTGTGGCAATGTGTCATTGTACAGTGGTCAACAGTCTTGCTCAGCATGCTTGACTGCAGGGCTCCCGGCTGCACAGGCGCATCTACGGAGTGCCTGATGCATGATGGGCCAAATGTCAGCCTGCACACTGGTGCCTCTTATCCCCGTTTTTCTCTTACATCAGTGTCTCTTGTAAAGGGGATCAACTGTGCTACCTTTTTTTTTTGAATGTAATGCGTTCTTTTTCCAGATTATTGTTCTTTTAAGGTAGAGCCTCACATTTCTATCAAATACTGAAGATTCTATTTTTCCTTCTATATGCTATGAAGTCACTCCTTGTGTTACAATAGAGTGAACACTGTTATGAGAAAAGCTACTTTATGGAGTTAACTCACTCCATATTGACTTAACACACAGAATTGGTGAAAACTACACTCCATTCCAGCTGCATTAGGAATAATATTCATTTGAATACTTCTGTTTTTTTCCGTTTGTTGGCTGGAGGTTAGGAGTATAGGGGGGCCAGAGGGCACTGTGTAGTCTTTCTTCATCTTCCCAATTTTGTGAACATCAATTGATAGCCGTATGGGAAGCAGCCAGAATGCTGAAACAGCGGTGCAAGCATGCAAGATGTTCACCATTGCATGCAGTCAGTTGCTGTGAGCAACCTACTGCATACAATTAACTGCGAGTGGTGAACTAACGCTGCACTATGTGTGCTTCCTGGAAAGCTGCAATGGTAAAGTGCCACAATCGTATAGTAACATGGATAACATTGCAATTTGTTTGTTGAATAAATTTGCAACAGAATCAATGGAGTTTTGAATTAATTTGTGTATCTGCCTGGTTCATCAAAGCTAGAGAGTCAAATGCGGTATATACTCGCGTATTATGTGTACTTTTTTTGTCAATCCGGTCATGTGCGAAGCAAGTAGGAAACGCTGGCCTAAAAGCTCAACTGGGAATATATGTTGCAGGCGCTGTCACAGCTGTCTCAAAGCGGATTGTCATTTGTTTGCTAAGCCTGTTCAAATGCCCCCATTTTCTTGAAGTTCTTCCGAACAGTGCTCACAAAAACCAGTTCCCACGACAGGGTTATGCCAGAGAACATAAGTACTCTCCAATAATTGTCGGGAACCCAACGTAAAGAAAGATGCAGACAAGGAAGCGCGATGCCAACACAGTGCTGTGTGTGTCGCCCTTCATGTATGTGTGTGTCCATTCCTTGTCCCAGTCTTCTATTGCGTTGTGTTCCCTCCGATATCTAACCAACACACCCAAGCTTCTATGCTAAGTGTTATTCAACGCACTCTTCTGCTGGCTCCCATACTGAATATTGCATGTCGAAGAACTCCACGCTGATGTGCTTAGCGGTAGCACGGTTTCAGTTTTCTTCAATAAGCTTTATAACAGCAATCTGCCTCGTATATAATTATTGTAGCCTATCACAAGGAACAGTAAAAGCGCAATGGCCAGATGGCGAAACCGAAAAAAAAAAATGAGTGCGAAAACCTGCCTCATCTAGTTGATGTGACAGGTCCTTGCACGCGTTCAACATCTGTGCTGTGTCTCGGGAATACATTCTTGCCGTGGAAGAGGTGGGAAGATAGGAGGCAAACCTTTAGGCATTTCGGACTACACATAAACAGGTTTCGGTTTTCAAGTTCGATATTCTAGGGGAAGCATAAAAGTTCATGGAAGAAGGGACCTTGCACTCAGTCCATTTTGTGTAAGACTGCACTCGCCTGCTCGACAAGAGATGTGCCTGACCAGAGCATCATGAAGTCAAATGTGTCTGTGTGTGTGCTGGCAAGGTGGCTCGGGCTGGTTGGGGAGAGCAAAGTATGCGAGCAAAAAGTTTCTTGTAGTAAAGCAGGCTGGCTAATTATACTGGTGAGCAAATTATGTGAGGATGCAAATTGTGCGAGTAAATATAGTATGTACTCTTGTATGTTTCAGCTTTATTGCTACGGATCCTGCGGATCCAACTTAGCATCTAGCAGCAACAAAGAGAGGTTCTGCAAGAGGTGCGACAGCTGAAGCACGAGGTATGGCTCTTGTCCGTGCCTCAGCACGCCCAGCCAGCACAGCGCCCCTCTGACCTTCCCCGGCTGCCTGCTGGTACAATTGGAGAAGTGGAGGCAGCTGTGCAGAGTAAAGCTGTGGCTGCGGCTTTGGTGTATATTTCTTGATTTTTAATATGCCTATGTAACATGCAGAAATTTAGTACTGCTTTAAGATACTGTGTTTCGGGAAACAAACTAGTAAGGTTATCTCATGAGCCACTGTACTACAGTCGAATATGAATAATTCGTACTCAAAGAGGCCAGAAAATTTGTTCAAATTAAAAGAAGTTCAAAATAATGAAAGTTACCGTAATTACTTGAATCTAACACGCACCTTTTTTCCGGTTAAGAGAGTTCATAAATCGCATGTGCGTTGGAATCAAGTAAGAAAAAAAAAATGAATATGGTCATTCTATTGCCACCGCTACTTACAAAATGGCCGCCCCCTACGTGCGTCGGCATGGCACGTCGGTGATTTCTGCCAATGTGTTTCCCATGCGCGGCACTTCATACGTGTGCTGAGGAGTTCGTCATCTTGTAGTACATTAGCATCGACGGCATGGTAGGGCCGACTCTAAAAACTCGACGAGTGCACCACAATGCTGCTTCTAAAAGAAAAGTCGTCGCGTGTGCTGGAACGGACAGATATCGGGCCGCATCGCGGTCATTCGGAGTTCCCGAAACGTGCGTGCGGGACTGGAGGAAACAAAAGCAGAATATTGTCGACAGCAAAGATTCACGCAAAGGCTTCAGTGGACCACAGCAGGGTCGGTTTCCACAAATTGAAGAGCTGCTCGGCGAGTGTGTGATTAAGCAGTGAGCGGCACAGCGGCTCGTGACGACAGAACTGCTCCAAGTGCAGGCCATGCAGTTAGCCTTAAAAAAAGGGCTAATGCAGAGCCATTTTAAAGCGAGCAGGTGCTGGCTAACGAACTTTATGAAGAGAAAAGGCTTTTCACTCCGAAGGTGAACGGGCATATGCCGGAAGTTGCCGGAGGAGTACGAAGAAAAGCTTCAGAGTCTTCAGAGGTTCCTCCTAAACTTGCGGCACAACAACGGCTACCTGCTTGGGCAAATCAAGAATGCCGATCACACGCCTCTTTACTTCGACATGCCTGGCACCACAACCGTCTAGGAAAAGGGGGCGAAGCAAGTTTGTGTACTGACATCGGGCCACGGTAAAACTAGAGTGACAGCAATGCTCTGTAGCACGTCAGGTAGGCATAAGCTTCCCCCGTGCTTCATATTTAAACGGAAGACGCTCTCAAAAAAGGGTGCGCGTTGCAACCGATGTCTTAGTTTTGTGTTGTTTTTTTTGTCGTGGAAACCGGGCGCACGTTACAATCAAGGGCGTGGTAGAATAGAGTAAATACGGTAAACGAGCGAAGGACTCACCATGCAGTGATGCATGTGCATGGAGAAGTTTTATTCACAATTTACAGGACATCCGCCATTAATTAAAGTAGTCAATACATGTCTGTACACGTTGGCCTTGCAACGAGTCAACAAGTTTTGCGTGCAGTTTGCAAAGCATTTGTACTTCGGCTTCAGTATTCTCCTGGCAATAGAAGTTGCGCGCGGCAATGTCCAGTGCTGACACTCTTCGAAGACAACTGTGTTTCCACTGTTACCATCTGCGCTGCAGCCGGAGCGTGGCCAGCACATGATGAGAAAGGAGGAGTGTCTCCACCTGGAGAAAAGCAGATCTGCATTCGAGTGAGAAACACTCCGCAGCAGCTTTTTTTTTTCTCTTCGTGCGCAGTGTTGAAAGGAGAAGAGTCTCTACATAGCAGGAACGAAAAACAGGGAAGCGTGACACCGGCGCGTTGCAAATCGGCATGAGAGATCCAACTCTCTGCGACAGCTTTTTTTCCCCTCTTTCTCTTCATGCGCAGTGTTAAGAGGAGAAGGGTCTCTACGTGGCAGGGACGGAAAAAACCGAAGCGTGGCACAGGAATGTCGCAGATTGGCATTTGGCAAACATTCCACTGCAGTCTTTTCTTTCCTTTTCTTCATTTACTTCTTCAAGCACAGCGATGAGGTGTCCGAAGTGCCACCGCAGGATTGGGCAGGGTGCTGAGAGCATTTTCGGAGCGCGGTATAGCTTTGATAGGACCACAGCATCAGTTCGAATTAAGTGTGTTGGAATTAATGAGATTCGACTGTATTTACTATAGTCTGTGAAGTCCGAGTAAACTGTCCTAAGCTAGCAGACGATGTAGGTGGCATCGTGTGTTTGATGGGCAGTGACTAGCAATAGCCTGCTTAAAACAGACATTCAGTAATTTTGTTCATTTATCACCCTATTTCGTGTCCGCTGCGGCTCTCTCTACTTTGAGCTACAGTTCACCCTGCCTTGTGTTAGCCAATTTCTTACTTTTTTAAAAATCTAACATCCACCCAATTTCGCAGTGTAAAGAAAAATGCACCTTTGTTTATTGTGATGAGATTTCTATAGCGACATGCCTCTTTGTTGGCTATCACAGAAAAATATAAACAGCAAATGGTGCGACCATCTAGTGCGACCTTTATTTTTCTATCAGTTTCATCTATGACCAAGATTTGGTCGCTCTAAGGTTGCCTCTTAGTACGCCTTGATCATGTTCATTTATCTTGTTGTGCTCTGCTTACAATGCATTGATTAAAAACATGTCCAAGCTTCTTTTTGAATTCCACATATTTTATCGTTTTTCACCTGTAGAAGCTACTCCTGGTCAACATTCAGGCAAAGACATTGTAACCTCGAAGAAACGTGTATTGGAATTTGAGCACTGTACAAAGTAATTATACTATTTCATAGCTAGAATCAATATTTATTGAGGGTGTTGTATTTGATTTCATAACAGCGAAACTGCACTCAGAGAAGGACTCTGAAAGGTTCTCACACTGAGTGTGAGAGGGCTGATGTGGAAACCATTTTAGGTCAAGTGAGTTGAAGTTAGCGTAAAAAAACAATGAAATGTTGTGATGCCCAAAAATTCAAGTTGTTGTTTTCAGTGTCCTCTTCTTGCAGATTTTTATCATGAAAACATTTCGATGTGCTGTTGCGTTTACCCCATCTATGCTTCTTGCAATTTTTTTACAGCGCAAGCACCTCCTGCAGATTGGGGACGTGGCCTCCGAGAAATTGGTGTGAATGATGATGTGCAAGTGCTGTACAGCCTTCAAGGCAGAAAAGAGAAAAGGGCCTTTGTGAACCTGAGGCTCTGTAGATTAGTGACAGGTTAGACTTGTTCATTGTTTTCTGTGTGTGTACCCTTGTGTATTCTCTGTACTGCAGTGCTTCATGTGTACTATGGTATTTCTGTTCTTGTATGCAGATGTCATCTGCCAAAAAGCAGGGTGCGACCAGGCGGAGGCCCTCAACTTTATTAAGAGGTGGCTGCCAGGGTCCGATGATCGCTGTGGGGGCAGGAAGCGGCGCTTCAGAGAAGCATTTGTTGTGGAGCAGCCCGATGATCCCCACTCTCAGAGTGCAGATTATCGGCTGCTCGCGGCAGCTGGCTTCCTGCCCAGCCACAGCAGCCAGGGCCTTGACAGCACCACTGTCACTGTGCCCCCAACGCAACCTGACCTGCAGTAGAGCGGGCCTTTTTTAGTTGTGTATATATATTTTTCAATGTATACATTTTTTGTTGTACCAAATAAATAAGAAAAAACAAAGAATAAATAGTCTGCAGACTGTCGGTGGTGCACTGTTCGGCTAGCTTATGCTGGTTCGGAAGCACCATCACCATGTTTTAGTTACAAAAAAATACTCTAAACTATGAATATTCTCGATTACCATGTGGGGGACATATGTGGGGATTGCAAGTGGGGGACATACGCTTTCAGCATTTACTTCCTAATGACTTTTTTCGATCTGCTGTACCAAATACCAGTACCAAATAAAGCACTAACTATTGCAAAAGATAAATTGGTAAAAAAATAAACCACTTCTAGTGTTAGCAAAGGGAATGAGGTATAAAAGATGAAATAGATCGAGTAACTGCTGTCAGTTTTCAGCATTCAATTATTCAAGTTTTCAGCATCCAAGTATACAGGGCTGCAAAGCTACAAGAGCGGGTCATCGAGGCATATTGTTTAAATCTTCCGGTAAGAAAAATTCCCTACTAATAATGGTTACATAATGGCAAGCCAATCAGTAGCCAATATTCGTCGTGCAGGAAACATCGGTGTAATAACGGCATTTGATTGGCTGCAATGTGGCCCTGGATTGGTCCAATGTCGGTCGTACATCCGTAGCCAATATTCGTCGTGCAGCAAACATCGGCGTAAAAATGACATGTGATTGGCTGAAATAAGGCCCAATGTTGGCCGAACATTGGCAGCTTTGTCGGCAATACGATGGGCCTTCGTCGGCCCAATGTTGGTTGCATACTGGCTAAAACATCGGCAAAACGTCGGCCCATCATGGGCTTGAACGCCGGCCCGACATTGAAAGAAGTTGCACTTCCGACGTCGGCCCGACGTCGGTGCCGATGTTGGTCCAAGATTGGTCCAACAGCGGCGTGCTGCCTGGGACGACACCAACAGAATTTCTGCGAAACAAGTTCTTCATCACTCGCGAGGTAAAAAAAAATGTGTCTGCCTGTTCAACACGAGTGAGAAATCACTCAATTTAGATTGGCAAACTACACTCTGAGGACTCTAATGCCATGTGTTTCACTATCATCAATTCACTATTATAGTAAAGAAAATCAAAGTTAAAGTCTAATTTTTGAATTTTGCAACACGCATGACGTCAAGAATTTGAATGTGTGTTTCTCATAATTTCGCAACATTGCCTCGATGAAAACCTGAAACCTTATAAGTTACAGCTACGGCACCAACAGATGACAAAGAGCTTCGATTGACGTGTGTGCTTGAACGTCCCAAAACCACCGTATGATTATGAGAGACATTGTAGTAAAGCGCTCCGGAAATTTCGACCACCTGGAATTCTTTAAGGTGCATCCAAATCTGAGCACACGGTCCTACAGTGTTTTCGCCTCCATCGGAAACGCAGCCGCCGTCGCTGGTATTTTGTCCGGCGGCCTGCGGGTCAGCAGCCGGATGAAAATGAACTCAATTTTCATCAATCGAAATCCAACGTTTTTAGATACTGATTGGTCTTAGCATCTAGACCACCGCGGCGGGGGTTTTTAGATACTGTTGTTGCCAAAAGCTATGTGCGATTCAGAAGACACCATTAAAATCTATGACGTCATGGTGTTTGGTGCGTTGCGCCTCCACCTGCATTTTCTGATCGCGTGTTTTCTCTCTTACAAAGCGCCGCATCGTGGAACGAGTGGTGTTTTCAAGATTGCAAAATCGTATCTAACTAACACGAGATAATTCCTTTAGCTCTTCAGTGTCCTTTTAAAACCTTCTATTCGCGAACTATTGACAATTTAGTCACGAACTAACCATTCGAGTTAGCACTATTCACTAACTGAATAGGTACTATATTTCACTAACCTGCATTTACCTACCTTCGCTTACTAAGAGGCTAGTGTTTTTTTTGGGGGGCTGTTCAACGGTTCGTATGTAGTTACTGAGTATGCCAACATTTTTTTAAGAGTATACTGTCGCACCCACTTATAAGACACATACTTGATGTAACAGACAACTATGTATAAGAGACACCATTGTGCCTATGCTGAAACAGGCGATTGACAAGTACATATGCCATGCCCTGCTTCAAAGAGACTCCGCATGTAAAAGACAAGAATCCCTCCCCAGAGCATATCTCTTATGAAGCGTTGCAACGCTACTACTACTACTACCTCTACTACTACTACTACTACTACTACTAATACTACTAGTACTTCTACTGCGGGCGTCAGCAGGGTATTGCAAAAGAAGCACTCACCTTTCCTTTCAAGCACCTTAGCACTTGCGCCTCCCGAGCTATACTGGCCTCCTCTCACCGCGATGCAACACTGGTTTGCTACTTTTGCTTGGCAATGAAGCGAAGTCTACTGAGCGAAATCGCGCGTACCCCAGTGCTAACTATATATGTAGTTCCCAATCACATCCGCATTTTCTGTGCAAGATATAAAAAATGCTCCTTCATTTTCTAAATGTAGATCTTCGAGAAAAACGCAAAGCATGCCAGCGATAAATTTATGCTTGGTTTCTTTTATAGGTTGTTACGTAGCGTTTTTGAACATGTAATAAAAAGCTGATTATAGCCTAAGCTTCAAATGCTGGGCGGTGTTTGTGTCGAAATGCAAAGCTGAATGCGCGCAGCCATCATTTCCCACATGGGTACGAGACGCGTGTCAAACAGGGCTACTTCACGAAGGAGTAAGTGCGCATACGTTCCGCCTCCGTAGCGTCCCATTCATTCCAAAGAAACGTTGTCCGCGAGCATACCAACACTCATCTACCACTCACTACTACTACGAGTAACACGTATTCGGCATGTGCAAGCAAGCACGGAAACTTCATTGTAAAAACAACCGAGTTAACACAACTCGACGATTTCCGAACAAACAAAACGTACTTCACTCATACCTCGCAAAGACGCGTGGAATCGGTGCCGGTGAAATTGGCGCGCCCGATGCGGAGCAGCCATGTGAGCCTTCGTTCCCTGTCACGCTTCCCCGATGGCAGAGCGAAAAGCTTTTTTCCGTCGACGAAGCGACTGCGGCAGCCGTAGGCGCAGCAGCTCATGAAGAATGCCGTCCGCAGTTTCCAGAGAGGCGCACTGTTTCGATTACGATCGGTGCTCTCGGCAGGGTACGCTATTAACTGCGTAAACAAAAGGCCTTGCAGCAGAAATGGCGTGCATGCAACGCTGCTTAGATGTCGACCCCTTCCTCCACGATATGAATTCAAAAAGAGGTTCTGTCACGTGACGCCTATTGACCAATCGAAAGGAGACGAGAGGTGCACGAAGTTGCGGGGAAGTTGCAGGCGGCGCCCGTGCCACCCTTGGCCCATGGCCTCCCGCAAGCGTCGCGGAAGGTGGCGACATCTTCCCTCTGATGAAAGAAGCACCCATGGCCTCCCGCAAACGTTGCGGAAGGTGGCGACATCTTCCCTCTCATGGAAGAAGCACCTTGGCACACTGCCGGCGCTCGGTTGAAGGGGCGGTGCACTTCAGAGGATTGCAGCCTGAATGACCAGCGCCAGCTTCCGAAAAGCTCCGCTCCTGCTTCCCGCCGCTTTTTGTTCTCTCCGCGAGGCGGTGCGAAAGCGGCTGCTCTCCCTCACTTTTGTTGTTGTTGTTGTTGCCGCTTCTTTGACAAAGGACGCGTGGACAAAGCTCAACGCGCCTTTGGGGAGAGCGCGCATTCCATAAAAACCTATTCCACACAGAAAATGAGAGGGTTCTAAGTGTGTGGGGGGGGGGGGCGAGGAAAAGTTGGAGCGGTAGCTTTGAGAACGCGGTTATGGCTAGTTATGACGAGCGACTCGAAACGACCTTACCAAACGCGTTCTGGCTGCGCCATCTATCATGGCTTGAATTATTGAAAGAGCAGAGCAACAGCTTCCTGTTAGTGAATGTGGATGGCGCAGAATGCCCGTAATATGAACAGTAACTATATATGCTACTTTTAGGTAGTGTATAGCATATACAGCTACTATAGTGGTAAGTATTGGTAAGCATAAATGCGCCGTAGAGTTAATATACCAAGTCTGTATATTAACTGCACGAGGTGCGCATACATTGACCTTTACATTCATCTGCTGCGCAGTGAAACCACTCATCGCGCGCGCTAAGAAGAGTTCAGCGAGATGTGTCTGTGCGTGTGACGTGAATCCAACTTATAATATAAGCATGTACTGAGCAACATTGCACTGTTACGGCGAAGCTGTATATGACAAGATGTTGTAGCTCATTGCGTCCGCGGGCAAAACGACGCGTAGAACAATAGGTTTACTGCCTGAGCGGCACCAGCCACTAATAACCTCGTAATAATAAGCGGCGAAATATGCCCAATTCAAAGCTTGTTCAAACAGTCAACCTGACGTAAAAAGGTGCAGAACTTCTGAGAAAGGCACAATTTTAAGCTCTGCACCGACTTCTGAAAACCAAGGTGTGGTGCAAAGCTTTTGTGCAGTTCCTGAAATCATCTACCTATGCCGCTCGGTTTCTCTGAAGCGGACTGGAACGCGTTGAGTTTTCCTAGTGCAATATTGGCACGTATGCTTGAAACAAATATTTTGCTCAGTTATGGCATCTTCGCCCTGGTGCCTTGACGACCAGAGACGACAATTCGCGGGACATTGAGGCTGTTGTACACCACATATATGTCACCCGGCAAAGCACTATATACTTACAAGAAACAGGTCGCTTAATGAAGTCCTCTTCGTAGTGATGTGACTGTTAGGTAGAGATGTGGTACATTAGAACACGATGAAGAGAAAGAGACAACTATAATGCGTTTAGCCGCTATAAACATGGATGTGCTTGAATTTTTTACTACGTAGCGCGACCCTAAAAGGGGAAAGCTTTAAAGCATATCGAATCAGCATGCAGCAAGTAAAAATACAGCCCACGATAAACACAGTCTCCGCCACTTTATTTTCATATCAGGAATTATTACAATTTAAGTTCAAACAATGTTCTAATTTACACAGATAAATGCATAAATTGAAGCACAGCATGTAATCAGCTGTGCAGCATGCTATCATAGTACAGCCCTTCTGAAGGTCCACTATTTTGTTTGTCGTGATGTGTGATAAAAAGATAGCAATTTCCTATTCCATTGCCAAGATTGCGTATGAAAAAAATCAGAAACTGCTACAAGTGTAAAACATCAATAAATAAAAAAATTCCATGGCTCAATTTCCAGTCTAATACATAATGGCAAAACGTACCTACATTCTGGCAACATACAGTGTTACACAGTATTACAGCAGCAAAATGTACAAATTCAATAGACAGTAAAGGATTCTATACTAAAAGACATCATTCATGCATGAGAAGGTACACGCCAAAAATGTTTTTTCTATATTTGAGCTGTTTTATAAGTTACCCATTAGCTTTAGAACACTAAATGTTCCGGATTAGTGGTACCACATGAAAACTAAGTTTAAGGCCTGAAAGAAGACAAGGGCGGAGAAGCGAGTGGGATTGACGCTTTGGGTAGCGCGCATCGTGTTAAACAAACTATATTTGCTGAAAATTCGTGATTGCTGTTTCTGTTGCTCTTTTTTTGTTCAACTGTTGTTTTCGCCCTCAATATTGGTCACCATTTGTAATTTCTAATGGCGCAGACGCTTGCAGTGAGCTATGCTGGCCAAAGATCTGTATGAAAGCATGTGGTGTCTTATATTATGGTGAAGAATTCTCATTCCGAGACTGCTTCTGGCAGTTTTCTTTGCTGCGTTGACGAACTTCCCTGCTCTTGCTTCTTCACAATAGTAGTCATTCACTTTTCCCATAGAAAGTCTGGCTGCACGGCCGGGATTCGGTCGCGTCCATATCGGGTAAGCGATTGAGCTCGAGCTTCCATCACCATTCGGACACCGCACTGAACGTGAACTAATCACTGTACATTGAAGGCCTCACTTCCGCTCAGGGGGGTCAGCTAGCCCGAATGTGCAGGACACGAGCTAGCAACGCTGGGATTAATAGCCAGCTTTAATGCACGATTCAAAGAAACACAACCATGGACTTCCGGACCGGCTCAACACGGCACTAACGCACACAAGAGGACCAAAACCCCGGAATGAACCATCCCCACAGACTGGCGGCCAATGAAACATACGCACGGGGTATGGAACTGAACAGCTGGAAAGCACGCTCAGACATAACTCAGACGTAACCCGCCGTAGAATACGAGCCATCGACTCGTCTTAGCGGACGCCCCAAACCGGCGTGGCCTCTGCTCTCTAGCACACATGGGGAAAGAATCAACGCGCATAGTGCGACCGACACCGCATATCGCTTGTCTGCCAACCAAAGGCTCCGCACTCGTCGCACCTCCCTGCCTAGCAGCTAGCCACTTTCCCGCCCCCTGTGGCGTTTTTGTGTGCCGACGCTCGTCTTGCGCATGGGCAAGGTGCGCGTGTTCTCCTCGCCATGCGTGCTGCAGATAAGGGCCCATCAATTTGACAACATATATGCAGAAAAAAAATCGAATGATATGCGTGCGTGCGGCATGTGCCAGAACAGACTGCAGAAGCTAAAGGCAAACTGTGACCGCTGTTTATCGGTCCTGATAGGTGAAATAAACCATTCCTGAAATTCGCAGCAATAACGCAGACTCCCCCTCTCTTTCATCTAAAACTCTACTTGAAAATTTCAAAAAAAAGGAAATGTTCTCTTCACGAAGCGTCACTAGCAGCCGCCGCAATAATGCCTGTTTTCAGCAATGGCGAGTCTGAACAGACATAACAAAAAACTAATACTGCAACGACCTACTCGGTTTTTAAAACTATGAGTGTAAAGTGCTGGCAGAAACAGAATATTTGCTGTAGGACGATGTTCCACGTATTGACAAACATGCCCCCCTACACAATGCAGCGAAAAAAAAAGGCGAGGCCAAAGTTTTCGTGTGACTACCCATTTTAGAAGGTACAGTTGGTCGATTGTATTTCTGTTAATAATAAATGCATGCATTGCAGTATTACTCAAGCAGAGGCCATTGCAATGGTGCAAGGCTGCAATAACGTTTATGGTCCTATTGGGTTCCCGCCCCGCCACGGTGGTCTAGTGGCTAAGGTACTCGGTTACTGACCCGCAGTTCGCGGGATCGAATCTCGGCTGTGGCGGCTGCATTTCCGATGGAGGCGGAAATGTTGTAGGCCCGTGTACTCAGATTTGGGTGCACGGTAAAGAAACCCAGGTGGTCAAAATTTCCGGAGCCCTCCACTACGGCGTCTCTCATAATCAAATAGTGGTTTTCGGACGCTAAACCACACAAATCAATCAATCACTCTATTGGGTTCCAAAATACGTGTGAAACAATTATCAGTGCCTTCACGAATTCTCTGCCTCTGTACCTTCAGTTGCTGTAAGTTTACTTTGAAGGATAAGATTTTCAACTGTATAATAGAATATGTTTAGCTTTTTACTACCTCGTGCCTACTCTGTTAAACCTGTTTATCGCAAAGTGAGACTGGAAGATGCAGGCTTATCTGAACGCACAAAATATGGTTGCGTGTTTTCCCTGCGTGGACATTTTTTTCCTGCGTTTTCTTTTTACAACGATCACGTCTTTAAACGCCGAAGGAAGGAAGAAGAAAGACACGTGAAAAGGAAAAGCAGGAAAGTTAACCAGATGAGCGTCTGGTTTGCTACCCTGCACTGGGAATTGGGAGATGGGGATTAAAAAGATAAGGAGAGAAGAGAAGGTGAGCACTTTTCGCACAAAGATGTACAGTCAGTCACTGATGCTGGAAACTTTTCTGGCCAACATGACGTCAGCATTGAGACATACGACAGGAAAACTGCGGCATTGGAGAGAGTCGTGGGTGATCCTTCGGGACCAGTGAAGATCTGAAAACACTGGATTGAGAACATGTTGCAGTTGCAGGGGCCGTTTTGGCTGACGAAGTATTAAGCTTTTTCAAAATCATAAATATGGTGTCTATGAAGGGTCGTAGCTTCGCAAGGATGTCCTGGTCTTTTTCAGGCATGGCATAGTTAACCAGCACTGTCGTTGGCTCTGTCAATGTTGACTTGGTCTGCAGCGACTGTTCGATTCACTGTGATTGAGCTGGGTCTTCGAAATTTCCGGAGCCCTCCACTACGGCGTCTCTCATAATCATGTGATGGTTTTGGGACGTTAAATCCCACAAATCAATCAATCAATAAGTACCTAAAAGGATCTTAGCGCTTATCACGTTGCGCTGACCAGGCAACACTTGTACGAAAAGGCAACTGTTCCCAGGGATTTCCTAAGACGACACGGTGAATGCACCTACCCGTCGCCTTGAGTTCTGCACCTTATCACGTCCGAGACTGGCGCGCAGGGCCCGCGCGCTTCGTTTTCCAAGATAACTGCCAGATAGCGCTCATGTCTCACGTGCGACGTGACTTGATGCGCTCGTTCGCCTCCGCTGCACGCTTGAGGCACTCTAACGCAGTGCCTCCAGGATATCATTCACCAATTTTCTTGCGCAGAGCATCAATTAAACGTTTTGTTCACTCTCTCCAAATGCAAGAATATCGTCTTTCGACAACATTTGCACTGTAAATGGCAGATACGGGGCCATTTTGTTGTTATGCTGTCATCCTCCCTCTTTTCTTGGCTGTACATGTTCTGTCGTGATTCCGTAAAAATAAACCGTTGGCAGTTTAGTCTCGTGTTGCCCCTTTTCATCCTTTCTTCATTGCTTTTCTTTCGTTGTTGAAAGAAACAATTCACACTATGTGCAATCAATTGCCAGCTATTCGTTTGTTCTACTGGAGATTGTAATCAGGTGCTCTGCATATCAGTCGGCAGACTTGCATTGGTGCATGCTTGCCGTACACAGCCTTGATAATTCGTGTCATGAAGCAATGTCATTATCAAATATGACTCAATTGTACGTGTGCTGACAAAAGAGTCGTCAAATAATGCATTATTCAGCAACTTTGAAAATACCATGGCAGCTGGTTTGCCACTGGAAAGTGTATATGTTGCCATTCACCGGTGACACGCGATACTACTCACGTGTGTGGTAGCACTACTTCACACTGCAGCAGAGTTTCTGAATCAGAATGGCTAATTATCCAAACACCTCTGTCGGTGAGCCATGCGGCTAAGAAAGCAGGGTTTGAAGGCATTTGCAAAAACGTAATCAATCATAGCGTTTACCTGTAACTGCGCTAAAAATGAAACCTAAGGGAGCCTTTGACATGCAACGTCTGTCCTTTGAGAAGAAAAAACAAAGAACAGGTGTTGTGAACACTTGCCAGCTCCCACTGCTTTTTCTTTGCTGCATTCTGCTATGATGGGACAAGTTGCGTCCGCTAATTGGGGGGGGGGGGGGCGACGTCACACAATAACCTGTTCAAACGATTATAAGTGTATGTCTGCAGCAAGCTACAGTAGGACGGCTGCGAAGCACAGACAAGCCAAACCGTGTCCTAAAGCTCTTAAGACTACGTGCTTGTCAACGACGTGCTTACAGGAGTGCACAGCGTTCCAAAAGAAGCTCTGATTAAACACTTTATAACTACTTAGATGCACCCATTAGGCGGCACACAAAACAACTTCGTCGAAGAAGCTGGGCCGCATTGCGTAGCTAGTTGCATAAGGCGAGCGGTTTTGGGAGTGTATGGCGCATATTGAAGACTCTCCGAACACCTGAGGTCTGCAAGAACCCAACTAAAGCATTGTGCATCGTGACTGGACGGTCTCCGAAAATTATTGCGGAAAATTTTGCCAATATTTTCAACTGTCCTACGTCAATAATAACGCCAGTCATCGTTCACTAACAATTCTATATGGACCTCCACGTGAAATGGATGAGGCAGAATTTACCAATGCCGAGCTGCGTCTGCACTTACCCTCTGTTATCGTCACACTGCCTCAGGCGAAGATGGTGTCGCGTACCATGATGATGATATGTGGGGTTTAACGTCCCAAAACCACCATATGATTATGAGAGACGTCGTAGTGGAGGGCTCCGGAAGTTTCGATTACCTGGGGTTCTTTAACGTGCACCCAAATCTGAGCACACGGGCCTACAACATTTCCGCCTCCATCGGAAATGCAGCCGCCGCAGCCGGGATTTGAACCCGCGACCTGCGGGTCAGTAGCTGAGTACCTTAGCCACTAGACCACTGCGGCGGGGCAAGGTGTCGTGTACCAAGCCTAGCAATCGCTGACGAGGTCTTTCATCAATATATCCTGGACGAATACATCAAAGTGTGGCAAACGAGTCTGATTCCTGCTAAATGGAAATCGTCCTTGGCGGAGCCAATTTTAAAGCCTGGTCGCCTTGCACAACACCTGAAATCATAACGGCCAAAATCACTAATTTTAAATGTTCTGAAGCTGATGCAACGTATGGGGCAGTTTTGTCCGGACGCCTGATTACAAGAACTCACTTTCTTCTCTGTTGGGATGAGAGGATTTCGTCGCCACCGTTCAGCCCTCGACATAATAGCAGATCTTGTATCATCGCCTGAATCTGCTCGAGCAAACAGACATTCGGCGTATGTTCTATTTCTTGACATACAGCAAGCGTTTGACTCGGTGCCCCATAAGGCGATTATTTGTGCACTCATGAATGCAGGAACTTCAGGTTGGCTGTTACACTTTCTCCATGATTTCTATCTGAGCGCAAAATGAAAGTGCGCATTGGAGAAGTACAGAGTCAACCTCGCACTGTTAAATGTGGCGTCCTGCAAGGCAGCGTCTTGTTACTGCTTTTCTTTAGCAGCGTACTTGCTGGAATTCCAGGCCGATTAGCGCAAGATATTGACTTTCTTGTGGGTATAGCGACTTATGCTGATCACATCGCACTTTGGGTCAGTGATCCGTCAGACCATGGTCCCCATCTTCGCGATATATTGCAGCGAGCTCTGAATGCAACTTCAGAAAATTTGATAGAGGTTCACCTGCAGGTTTCACCTGCGAAATCAGCTGCGATCACGTATTATCCAAGGCAACGCGCTTGTTGTAACTTTAGCAGGCTTTACCTCGGAGACACACCGATACAGTGGGTACACCAACATCGCTACCTGGGTGTAATCATCGACGATCGTCTTTCTTGACACTCTGCTGTTGAAACTGTGAGGCGAAAATCACTGTCCCTGTTCAAGTATGTAGCCGCCTTAACTGCCAGGAGTGGTAGCATTGATCAGAAGATGGCACTACATGTTAACCAATCAGCTGCACTCTCTTGCGTGATGAATGACTTGCCAGTCTTGAATGCACCGCCTGCGCCTGCTTTATTGTCTCAGCTAGAACGGGATCATCGTGTTGGCTTCCAAGTACTGTTTGGCTTACCTCGTGAAGCAGAATCCATCCCACTACTGACTGAAGCACACCAGTTGCCGCTATAGCTGCAAGCTGACCAGAGAGCGCTACATTATATTGAGCCTCTGAACCGAGCCCCACATGGCAAGACACTCCTTAACAGGCTGTTACAGTGCCCACTTTCTCGAATGGGTAAAATGACGGCTTTGTTCAATGACAATAATTGAAATTCCGGCGAAACTATTGAGTGGCCAACATCGATAGAGCACAATCCATGTGCCCTCCCTACCCATCTGTCAATGTCAGGAATACGCAAAAAAAAGTGACCAACATGTTTCCGAACTACACCAATTAGCCCATTCACACCTATTCGAAAACTTCGAAGACTATAGGCCAAAGTATTTACGGACGCTTTTGTACGCAGCGATGGCCTGAGCACTTCAGCAGCTTTCTTCTGCCATTTAACCGATATCAGGGGGTTGTTTAGGATATCGCAGGCATCATCGTCGGTGACGGCCGAGCTAACAGCGATTGATGTCGCCCTTTAAGTACGTACAACAAGGGTTACCAGGATGAAAGGTTGTCATCGTCACTGACTTTCATGGTGCCCTTAGCAGACTCACCAGCAAGGAGACCGACAGCTCTATTCTAAGTAGCACCATAGAATCCATCAACAATATTCTGTCACGTAGGGTATGCCTACTGCACAGTGGGTACCTTCACACGTGGGTATTGCGGGCAATGAAGAAGCGGATCGCCTTGCTTCGTCACGCAACTATGATGGCTATGACTGTCCGGGAATTCTATGTATGATGGACAACACTCGCCTGCTTATACGCCGACACCTTGTAAAACAGCCCCCAGACCAGCGTGTGGCCCATGGTTCGTTCCCTCCCCATGTTCGTGAACGTGACTCTAATGATAAAATATTACAACTTTTTAGTGTTTCCTTAAAGTGATGTCGAGCTATTTAACAATTCGTATTGCTTACAAGCCACTCACATCTTTCTAAATTGGTGGTACACAGACTAACACTAAGGTTAACGAGCGTGCCGCATTCTGGATGGTTGTCCCCACCTTTTATACAGCACCCCAATTTCCCCGTCACCAGTGTTAGGAGCGCTACATGTCCCACATTTCTTCCAGCCCATCCAGTTAAAAGTCCTTTATGTGGTCTAACGGGCGCCCAACGACATCCGTCATGCTACAGAACAATCGCACGCTCGAAGCAAGGTTGCGGTGGTTACGAGGGTTAGCTACTTCACCTGAACTTTCGCTGCAAGTGTGCGAGAACGATTACGAGTGCATTCTTGAACAACAAGTGCTGCGAACAGCAAGCAGTTGTTTGTAAAACACTTCAGGAGGAGGAAAAATTACAGAAAAAATGAACTTGTCTGCAAGATACCAGAGTCAACAAAACTGATGTCACTGACTCACTATTATAATGTAGCGATCACCCCTCCCCCTCGCGTTCTGATTTGCTTCTTTGAAGATTTGTTATTGCTAACGCACAGGGAACACATAGCTGTGATGGTGTTCCGATCACTCATTGAGGGTTTTTGAGTTATGTTTGCCTTGCTTCTCGAAGTTTTATTTCAAAGTTATTGTTACTGTTTCAATGTAGCCATATTTTTCTCTCGTGGCTAAACGCGCTGCTATTGGCAAGGTGCGATGTTATAGTGTTGATAACAGGAGAGCCTACATTGTATCACAACTACTGCCGCCAGAGTTCTGTAGAGGTTTTGCTTAGAAGGCTGCACAAGCATTTGCTGACAAAGGAAGCGCTCCCTGTGAAGCGGTAATATTTGTGCCGACATTTCACCTCGTCAACAAAAGCACAGTCATATTTTAGCAGGATGACTTGGATTGTCTCTTGTACGCCCACGTCACGTTGGGACACATAGAGATGTAGCTACCACCGGTGCCCATACTATTAAAAGCATGCACACTTCCACACTGGCCGATGTGCACAATGGCCTGATGAAGTATAAAACTGCCTGTCCTTGCTCAGGCTGTCAACTGGACATTTAGGAACGGTGACCGATAGTATAAAGAGTGCTTGTTAGACAACTCTCTCGTTCCAGAAGAAATGCGGCTAATGTTCAGGGCTTCTGCAATGACTTGTTTTCGCTGGAACAACTGCACATAATTAGAACAACTTAAAACGAGATCTTGCTCGTTGGGTTTGTATTTATTCTATATATAGGAATAGCTGTGAGAGTTAAAAGTACTGAAATATATTTACCACTTGAACGAAAAATGCACAGAAACAACAGACACAAAAGAGGTGAGTAAATTTCCAAGAGACAGTGATTTTCAGAATCCTGAAAGTTGAAACAATTTTCCTGGTTCTCTCGATTACCTTCTCTATGAATACCGATTCGGTGAACCATGCGCTGCAATTTTCTAAACTCATCACTCAAGTGGCTGTAATGGCTGTGCCACTCAGCAGAACAGTTACAGGAAGGCAGGATACCGGGGGAAAGTTTTGAAGTAAATAAAACAAAAGGTGTTTGTTTTCTGACAGTAAATATAACGATTTCTCTTTTTTATTTTGTTGGTTAGTGTCGAGCAAGATCCAGGGGTGTAAAAAGGGTCGAGAAAAGGCATGTCTTTGTGCAAATTCATAATAATCAATTGTCCGCTAAAATCACAAAAGTGGTCACAAAAGTTGCCTCTGGGCAGTTTTGGAACATTTCCGTTGTGTTTTCGGTGTTCTAAGAAGAGAATAAAGATGTTAACGCATGCGATATATGCAGAATAAATAAAGCTAAATTTTCCACTAATGTATGCAATTTTTGAGCAAGTTGTTTGAACAACTTATTTGGTCAACAATATTTCTAACTGTTGTCCGCACTTTAGGGGGACTCACGATATTTCAACAACACTCACATAAATAAGAATTACCCTTAACTCACATAGGTGACCACCCAAACAAGATTCAGCATCTCAGTTGGAAGTTACTTCCACATAGAAGCTGCCAAACTCAGATTAGGTCTCAATAGCTAAAAGATTCATTTAGTACTTCTTAGAGCTTTGCTCACTTTCTTCACAACAAAAATCAAGAAGTTAGTAAGAAAAATCGACAGCAATCATTGTCGACACACATTGATCTGCAACACTGATTCAGTAGGGACACTAGGTTGTTTTGTGTGTAAAAAATTGCCCTGCCACGGTGGTCTAGTGGATAAGGAACTCAGCTGCTGACCCGCAGGTCGCGAGAACGAATCCCGGCTGCGGCGGCTGCATACTATTCCCCTGAGGTCAAAAAGAAGAAGCCTCGGGTTTAGCCTTGGCAATGTAAGGCCAATTTTCGTAACATCTGATTTGGCTAAACTAATTCAAAGAGCTTAAATACACGTGTAATAAAATGCACTGAGGAGAAGTCAATACCGAACCCTAGACAAATTGGTTTGAAAACAGAATGTTCCATCGGGTGTGCGCACGTGGATTTGGAGAGTCGCATACACTTCGCTTGGAGTAGAAGAAGGTATTGTGCATTAGTTACTGTGGATTTAGCCAAGGCGTACGAAAAAATAGTGCATAAAGTAGCGACACAGCAGATGGAAATGCGATGAGTACCAAACTACTTGACAGCATGGGTAGCAGAGTTTTTAAAAGAGAGAGAAAGTTTTGTTGCTTTCAAAGGGGTTGTTTTTTCCAACAGATATCAGCAATACCGTGGCGTACCACTAGGGGCAGTGCTCTCACCTGCGTTGTTTAACCTCTTCCTCAGCTCGATTCCAACAGATAGCGATATTCATTTATATGTGTACGAAGATGACATTGCCGTCTTTGCGACAAATAGTGATCTGCAATCACTTTATCAGACATTACAGAGTTACCTAAATATGCTAGAGAAATGGCTTGAAAATATTCAGATGTCTTTAAATGTAAGCAAAGCGTGCTTCTAGCGTTCTCGCTCAAGGATCTTGTCAACACCTTCCCGATGTATGGCACAGAGCTGATTCACCAAGTGGATTCACTCAAATACTAAGGCATCATATATAAACAGCTTGTTAAATGGAAAAGTCACATTGATCACATTAGGTACAAGGCAACACAAGCCGTGGAGTGGTTACGCAAGCTCAGCAATAGAGAAATGGGGTTGGGAAGAAATACATTGGTAATGATCTATTAAACGTACGTGCATCTTATCACGAAATTTGGCTGTGCGTTATTTTCTGGCAGTGTGACTTATAAAATTAGACCATTAATAGTATTGGAAAGGGAAGCTTCGTGATTGTGCCTTCACTGCCCATGTTTGTTGCTAACAATGTGCTCTACATGGAAGCGCGTCTACCTTCATTACTAAATAGATTCAAAATACTTAATATCGAAACGTTTTTAAAACAGTACACTTTGCCCAAGAGAGAATCGTTTTATGCTCTTGTGAACTAGCAAAGCCTATTTTTTGAAACATAGTGGTCGCGATTCCGCTACCCAGAGATCATGTTCGTTCAAGCGCTGCCAGAACCACTGAACGTCAAAAGCAAACATATTTTTATTTATTTATTTATTTATTTCAATACCCTAAAGGCCCAATTGGGCATTACATAGGGGGGGATTTAAGTGAATACAAACATTTCAAGCAACATGAACGGAAAACAGAATACCAAAAAGTAACAATAAAAAGGTAACAGCGAGTAAATCGAATCACAGCATCAAGTCAAGTACGTTCACCAACATTAATCGAGTACATATTCATTAGTACAATAATAATGAAAACACTTAAGAAAATTACATCGAAAAACACTGAATAAGTATCGGGAGCAAAAACAGCAGACGAAACGAGGGCAATCAGACACAGGTCAGCCATGTTTTTCACTATGCAAATAGCCCTGAAGCATGGAGTTAAATATGGAAGGATCTGTTATTTCGGCGATGTTAGGTGGAAGAGAATTCCACTCGATTATGCATAATGATAATGGCGAATTTTGAAACTTCTTGGTCCTAGCAAAAATGGGGGCCACCTTGTGCGCATGATCGAGGCGGGATGAAGTATGAGGGGCTGGAAAGATATGAGACTGGGCGAAGGATGAGTTGCTGTGATAAAGTGAGTGAAAGAACGATAGTCGAGTATGTCACCTGCGCATGGCAAGTGTGGTAAGGCTAAGGTCCGATTTTAGTAAAGAAACACTTATGTAACGCGAGTAGGATGATGAGATGAACCGAGCAGCTTTATTCTGTACCATTTCGAGCATGTTAGTAAGACCGATTTGGTGAGGATGCCATATGATTGAAGCGTATTCTAGGGATGGCCGAATCAATGAATTGAAAGCGCGCAGTCTTGTGTCCTTATTAGTGAAATGCAAGCGACGTTTAAGGAGGCCGAGTTTCTTGAGAGCCTTATTAGTAGTATACTCTATGTGAGCAGTCCAGCTTAGATCTGAAGTGAGTATTACGCCCAGATACTTAAATGACGTGACTTTTTCTATTATCGAATCGTTTATTTTATAAGAGCTATAGCATGCAGAAGTGATATTATTAAACATTAAGTGCTTGGTTTTTTCGACATTAATTTCTATTTGCCATTTGCTGCACCATTCCCCTAACCTGGTAAGATCCTGTTGTAGTTCTGCAACGTCATCTGTGCAAGTTATTTTCCTATGAACAACGCAATCGTCCGTGAAAAGACGAATTGATGAACTTATGTTAGATGCAATGTCATTAATGTATACTAAAAAGAGAAGAGGACCCAGCACACTGCCTTGTGGCACACCAGATGTTACTCGGGTAGGATGAGATATGTAGTTGTTAAGTTTAACTGACTGAGACCTGTTGTTTAGAAATTCTTGTATCCATGCAGTCGTTTTCTGGTCGAGGCTGAGGTGACGTATTTTTAACATTAGCCGGTTAAGGGGAACACGATCAAAAGCCTTAGAAAAGTCTATGAAAAGCGCGTCAATGCTGATGGACATATGAATAGCTGTGTGCAGGTCTGTCACGAGTTCGAAAAGTTGAGTCTGACATGATAATTTTTCTCGAAAACCTTGTTGGGTTTGAAGAAGTAAATTGTTACGGTTGAGGTGACGCATGACCTGGTAGTGTATGATGTGCTCTAGTAACTTACACGAAATGGACGTGAGTGAAATCGGCCTATAGTTGTTGGGGTGATTGCTGTTACCGGACTTAAAGATGGGTACCACATTAGCCAATTTCCAGTCATCTGGTATACAACCAGAGTCAAGGGATTGCTGGAAAATGAATGCAAGCAACTTAGCTGAATGTTGACAGGTTAATTTGAGTAGTTTGGCGCTGATGCCATCGGGGCCGGGACTGGTTTTAAGGGGAAATCGACTGATAGCGCTAGCTACACCGTGCTCTGTTATTAGGATTGCTGGAAAAGGGTACTCAATGGGCAGTTGTGACAGTGAAAGAGAATAATTCAGTGGAAGTTCGTCAGTGAATACCGTAGTGAAGTGTTTGTTGAATTTTTCAGCGGAGTGTTCTACCGATAAGGTAATGCCGTCTTCCCTCATTATTACTGCTGTTGAGTGGGTGCTTTTGGGGTTCACGATATTCCAAAATTTTTTAGGGTCCGTTTTCATGAGGTTAGGTAGCGTTTCGTTAAAGAATTTATCTTTCGCTTGAAAAATGATGCTGTGTGTTTCAGCTGACATGTTTTCGTAAGCTTCCCAATCATGGGGACAGTTCGAGCGACTTGCTTTTCTGTAAACCCTTTTCTTCTTGTTCAGGGCTTTTATCAGGGATTTTATCAACAAGTAACTTTAATTTAGACCTTCAGGTACAATTTGAGAATATTTACCTTTATAACGCGAAGCAAATACCATTTAAATATTTAAATGATCGGCTACAAGACTACTTGGCACACGTGAACATGAACAACATAATTGAGACTGAACCATCTGTTTCAAATGAAAAAGGCTGGCTCAGGTATCTTCTCGCGTTCCCTTGACTGGTCCTTTTCGGTTAAGCATCCAGATTACACGCCAATATTCATATCAGAATTATTTGCTCTTGTACTGGCACTGCAGAAACTTCCTTCGGGTGCATCCGAAGCAGCCGCAATAACAGATTTTTTTTCAATACGTGCTGCTGTGTCTTCAGGAGCCAACTTAACACTAATGCATATATTTCGACAACCCAAACCGACAAACTAGCAAAAGCTTCAGCTGTTATGTGTACCATGCCATCGTGGCATATAGCTCAATGAGATGACGGTTGCACTACCCACAGTATCTTTTAGCGGATCGCTCATCCCGATTTTGCCTGATACGACTAGCGCGACAGCACTAATGTTTAGAATACCTTGTATCATGAAATTACCTTCTAGTTGTTGGAACATTTTCGAGATTTCACACAATTTAGATCCTGCTGGAATAGACTGTGGTGCGGAACAGGCAATTGGAAGTTACTTATACCAGATTGCGTTGTAGAATTCCACAACTAAAATATTATTAGACAAAGTTGGTCTAAAGGCGTCACTTTTATGTCAGGTTTGTGAAGAAATAGAAACGATTGATTATTTCTTTTTATTCTGTGGCAGATATTTTTATCAGCGGAAAGATACCTGGTAGCTTCACTTGCAAAATTAGTATTATAACTAAATGTGCCAGTAATTTCATTGTTTGACAGCATTAAATTAGGTTATAGCCACAAGG
This sequence comes from Rhipicephalus annulatus, assembly GCA_013436015.1. Taxonomy (NCBI): domain Eukaryota; kingdom Metazoa; phylum Arthropoda; class Arachnida; order Ixodida; family Ixodidae; genus Rhipicephalus; species Rhipicephalus annulatus. Next base: position 20,998 of record WOVY01011876.1, on the reverse strand, counting down.
GCGTCTACTCTGCGGTATTTGACTGCATATTTGAAACAAAGCGATTGCAATGTTAGTGTGCCTTTTTTATATTGTCATGGGGTCGTGATGTGGCCGAAGACAGGAGGCTTTGTGCTGGAATTTAACTGTTTATTTGGGCGAACCTGTGCCCGGTCAACGGAAAATCCGATTACAGTAGCAGTCTTGGACTGATAGCGGCGAATGGAGTGTCGGCCGTCGATCAACTACTCACAAGCGGCGAAGTGCGTCGGCATTTATACTGTTGCCATCGAATGTTCTAGCTATATCACTGGCGGTGGCGTAGGTTCCAGAATAATCTTTACAGTTCGCACAGTGGGCGTGATCTTATCGAAATAATCTACTAAAGTCTGGAAGCTTCTCAAAAACTGCAGGCGCGGTTGGCGCTAAAAATTGTGTAGTGTTTTGGGGCGATCACAAAACTTGAGAAATAGAACGTGGCAATATCATGCGTTTTGGACACTCCGCTACCTTCGTCTCAAATCTCATCTAATAGTGTGCATCCCTGCTCAGATATACTCATTTTTCGGCTATTGGCTTTTTTTCTCTCTTCATATATATATATATATATATATATATATATATATATATATATATATATATATATATATATATATATATATATATATATATATATATATATATATATATACATTTAGTCAAAAGTTACTTTGTGTTTGTAAAAATATAAACCTTCAGCGTAAAGACCGCCCGGTTATTGGCTCATCTCCCTTTGTGCCTGCTTTGTGGGTGTTCGCCAGAATAAGAAGGATCATCATCAACATCATGAGCTGAGCAGAAGAAGAAGTACTCTCCTAAACGGCGGACTCCCAAAATCTTGTCTCCAACCACTTCCACAAGAATGAATCTCTCTCGCTCCGATTCGAGAAATCCCTCTCAAGCGGTGAGCAGAGACAGTCCGCGGGGAACACTCGCCGTTCCGACGGACCATTAGAGCAGCCATAACAGCGAGAACGAGTCGTGCGACGACTCGGAACTAGCAGCACCGGTAGTTTTGAGGACTCCGAAGGCACCGGCTGAGACGCACGAGGCCATCGAGACACTTTCTTCCGCAAGGCCGACGGTTGTCCAGAAACCGGGAGTCCGTGTCGAAGAACCCCGGGAGGACGAGACTTCTCAAAACGACAGGTACTGCATCGTAATCTGGGTTACAGGTGCCGCCCTGGCATTTCCCTTCGTGGTTGCCGTGTGGCTTTTGTTGGTCCCGTTCATAGTCCACAGCAACGTGACCATCGAGCCCGTGCTACCAGACCTAAGGGTGACCATGTTCCGAACCACTGCCCTAGACCCGTGAAGGAACACTCCGCCCAAGTGCCTCGTACCCGTGGTGCTGCCGGCGCTGGCGGCACAGCTGCAGGTGGGCCCGCCGTACAATCCAAACACGACAAACCTGGTGCCGCGCCTTCTATTCTGTCTCTTCAACAACACTCGCGTCAACTTGAACTCCACCATCTACAACACCACATGGCACTACGTGGTCGAGGTGCTGCCTTTTGACTTGTGCGCCAACGTAGTCTACTGGTCAGTGGGAATCGAAAACGGGACTCTGACAAGTCGGCTGCCCTCCTTTGATGCGCACTACGGCTTGCACAGATTAAGGAACATCACAAACGCCTTCAATTACACTGACACCAAGATACTGCTTGCGTTGGGTGGTTACGCCGAGGACGCGCCGCACTTCTCGAGGCTTGGTCGGGACAAGGACGTGTTGGACGAATTGATAAGGAACGTCATAAGCGCCGTGGTCAGGTATGGCCTCAGCGGCATCACTGTGCACTGGACCGAGCCCACCTTCGATTGCCGGGGACCCGACGACCAGCGCGTGCTAAAGATTCTGTTGCGTAGGCTCCATGCTTCGATCAAATCCCTCCTACCCACTGGTCTGGTCACAGTTATACTGGAGCCGGGCGCTGCCAACGAGCTTTTCGCCCACGACGCTGCCGACGCTGTAGACCACTTCTTTCTCGCGACGCAGCGAGTCGTTCCCAGTGACCCCACCAACCTTGGACAGTTCTGCGAAACCGTAACGCGAGGAATGCATGCCGCGCTCCGGCGACTTGCTGGTGCTGTCGTTCCGCCGAAGCTGCGCAGATCTCAACTCTGCCTGACCGACAGCGTCCTGCCTTTCCTGTTATATGGAAGCTTCGACGTGCAGAAAACATTCACGGTCTCGACGAATACCGCTGCGGAGCGCGTGCCCGTCTACTGGGGATGCAACAGGGCCGGTGTTTGCAGGAATGACAATGTCGGGGACTCCTGTTTCGTGCACGTTATACCGAACGTCACGATGAGTGCATTTGACGATTGGGCTTTCTTGACGACTCAAGTGAGCGAGCTGGAACAGCGTTTCAGCTGGAGAAAAATTGATATGTCTCAGATTCCGCCGGCGCCTGACGATCCTCCGCATGCGTGCGTCCTGCTCTTGGACTTTGATGGGGACAACTTCGTGGACCAGTGTCGTGGTAGTTTTTCGCGCTACGCTTTCGCGAACCATTTTTACTTCGGCAGTCTCGGGTATACCTTGTTCAACGAATCATTGACGGACGCGTTTCGAAGGTGTTAGTTATAGCCTTATATATATTCGTGATTCTTACAAATAAACAATTTAAGAGAACCCGAATTCAAAGTAAAATTGCTCTTCCACTCATTGTAGCCACCCAGAACGACAGAACGCACGAAGGTAGCCCATTGTTCATGATAGCGACCTTTTTTCGGTAAAACTTACAGTGGTTGCTCTTTGAGCAACCACTGTAAGTTTTACTCAGTGCTAAGTTTTACTCAATTTACTCAGTGTAAGTTTTACTCAATTCTACTCAGTGCTTATTAGGTTGTCAACTTGCCTACCTAGTGAGCTGATTCGCATGCTCAGGGTAACGTGTGTTCATTTACTGTTGCGTTTCTGTACGTGATTATATTTAACTATATTATGTGAAAGTCCAAGCGCTTAAATGATCGTTCAGTGCTTTTCCTGCGAAATGAATTTTGACAAGGCTTCAGAAACACCACCTCTTTAGTACAACTTCTGTTTGTTTAAAAAACTAGGGTTTCTTCGGCAACAAAGTTCTTAGTAGAAGCAGGCTTGAGGCGATTCGCACTTTCATCATTATAATCACGGCTTTTACCATATTTAGGTTGACTGGAGCAGAGAGGGTTCTTCCAAGAATCTTCAGTTTGTCCCATACTGTGCAAAATAACTTGACTATAATTCGAAACTGTGTACCCCTACACCCGAAAGCTTTGTTTCTGTTACTAGAAAAACGCGACAAAAGAATTCGACAGATCTCACGTACCTTGAATTGATGTCATGCGAAGCATTGGGAGAGAAGGTGACTGTTCTATAATTTTTCATTGAGCGAAACGTTACGAATTGGCGCTAAATATATGTACAAATGTTATACACACAGCCATATGCTAAACAGTCGCTTGTTGACTATTGCGTAGCGATTCCCCCCATAAACCTGCGTAATAGCACCACCAGAAGCGGTGAGCTGATATGTAGTGCTGGATCAAGTGAGGATGGTGGCCCTAAATAACTGAGTTTATTGGAAGGTGCTTCACCCTTGCCGTTAAATTGGAATAGCAGCCGTACGATAAAAGAGCGTATTTCTGTTTATAAGATTGGTTTGGGTGAACATCTGAGGAAAGAGGAGCAAATAAAAATGGCACTACTTTCTGCCTCCCGTCCTGGGGGCACGGCTCAACGCCTTTCGGGTTGACGATTGAAAAGTAAATATCGTAGGAAGAAAAAACGAGAAAAAGAAGTGAAATACATGGCAAGAGAAAGACCTGTCAGAGCAGTCAGTAGCATGAAGCCAAAGCAGTTTTCTATAAGGCGGTGAGCCTCGCAGAAACACAGAAATCGAGGAAGGCTTGGAAGGCTTGCGCCTGCGAGCACGCGCGAAAAAGGAATGTCTTTTACCGTTGCAGCAGGCAGACCGAGCTGGAAATAATGACTCATCACGCCACATTCTACAGCCAGGGCAGGGAAGTGACAAATGATATGCTCCAGCGTTCTGAATATTTTACGCCAATGCCACTATTATACTACTTTAAAGGGGAAGACTCTTCTAGTGATGTGGCAATGGGCAATAAAGCAAATAGTGGAAAATTTGCAGTACCGTGCACTGCGTGTTTCGAAAATGTTGTTAACGATCCAGAGTACTAGGTACTCCACTATAGGAAAGTATTAAGCCGTCCCATGGGCCTCACACTTGATGAGGTTAAGCTGAAAAAATTACGGTGTAGCTGATAACGCGGCGTGAAGTCACGTGCAGCGTAACGTGAAGCAAGCACGTGGCACATTCCAGCAAAAAGCCCAGAATTGTGCATTTGCACAAAGTGATTAACAACATAGAGTACTCGGTACTCTACTATGGGAAAGCTGAAAACCACCTTTCGAACCTCACACTTGATGAGGACACATAGACGAAAACTGTGCTTGGGCCGGACACAGGCTCCGGATAGCAAAACGGCCTCCGCTTTTGGGTGCAGGCGTTACGCCATGCTCCAGACGCTTGCACTTGTGCCAATTCGTGTTTATAAAATTATGTTTAATGATGTCAGGCATTTGTTGCTATACTAATGGTGAGCAGAATACCGTAGATTTGTGTGGTGTTTGGGAAAAGTGTGTTAAATAGTTTTCGAGTGTTTAGAAAACATTTATTTACAGCATGTACAGAACACAAAAGCTTCATACCATTCCAGTAACAGGGCACATACACTTCGGCACATCTATATTTCACGGCTAACATCACTACGTTACAGTGAAGACATTTGCTCTATTATACATGACAATGTTGGCATGTATGTAAACAAGAACTCAATGCGATATCATAATACAATGGTACAACGATAAAACAGATGCAATGAAACACAATTTGTAACAAATGAAATCATATTAAACAACTCAACGGGTGCTGCTTAGCACCAAGTCGGTAGAAAAAATGAGTTGTATCCTTTCGTGTTCCACCTTGACCAATGCCGCAGAAACTCTTGCTCCCCGAGGAAGAAAAGCTTCTCGGAGAGGAACGCGAGGATTTCGCGTGTAATTCTCCCCAGTATTGGCCACACAGCACGCCAGCGGCAATTGGCAGCTACGGCCTGACATCGGTTTCTCCAAAGGCTGAACAGCCCCGCAACTATTAACAGAGCGGCGAAGCGACTACGCAGAAATCGGCCGTCGGACACAAAAGTTCGCACACCCTGTTCCCGAAAAGCAGCATTAACCGCACGCCAAAAAGGCGGGAAACCACACATTGAAACGTCGCATGTCGATTGGTCTCTACCATGACGCAGTTAAGGCAATTGGAAGTACGAACTACCTGCCATCGCTGCAACCGATCTCGCGTGGGGAGCAAGCCCCAGCCCAACCTCCAGACAAAGTCTCTGAGATGACCTGGCAACACTGCGACAGTTATTGGTTTCCAAGCGCGGTTCATTACAGATTGACGATGCTGGGGCACCAATGACCGTAGAAGGGTGGCCATTGTGTCCACCACTTAAGAATCGGCCACCTCTATCTCTGGGCACGTAGCTTCCAAACGCTGATGAAATGCCAGAAGGGCTCGATACAAAGATGGTAATTCAGTTGATTGGGGACCTTGGTTTATTTGGATAACCGGCAAAAAGACACGTAGTGATGGCCCCAGATGGTAGCGAGCCAGTGTCTGAGCGCGCATGCCATCATTGCTTAGTATTCGCAATAGAGTTCGGAGGCACAATGTAGAAGCCGTGACGGAAACGTCGGGGAACGCAAAACCGCCTTGATCTCGCGGTTGAGCTAACGCTGTACGCGATAACAATTCTGTGCACCAGACCAAAAAAAAAAATGAACTGATGCAGCTCTGCACTTTCCTGCAGACGTGGAGCGGTGGTTTAACAGAATGGCAAAGGTACCAAAATTTTCCTAGGTACACCGTTTGAGTTAAATATCGGCGTTCCAAAAGAGGGAATTCGATGTACCTGGCTGCTTTGATATCACTTAGAAGAGTTTGTACAGCGAATGACCGGATGCTATCCTGTATACAAAATGCAGTGAAAGTAACTCCGAGTATTGAAATCTCAGGAGACCACTGTAAAGGCGATGTGATGTTGATACGACCGCTGGGGTTGCCAATGAAAAAATACTGGCTTTTAGAAAAGTTTAACTTTGCACCGGAGTTAATACCAAAATCATGGAATGTATCAAGAGCATGCTGCAGCGACTGTTCATTATGTACATATAGAGTAATATTATCTGCATATGCGGTGACCTTTACTTGAGTATTCCAGGGTAGAGGTAAGTCACGAATCTGCGGGTGATGTTCAACGGCCCTTAAGAAGGGTTTTAATGCAAGGATAAATAACACCTTGAGAGCTGACACCCTTGACGGACCCCACGCGTGACCCTAAATGCGTGACTCTCACGGTAATCTAAGTAAAGGGTACTTTCTGAATTAGTGTACATCACGTGGATGAGGTCAATGAACTTATCCGGGAATCCGTATGCATGTAAAACATTTAGTATGTAGTCATGTTCTATGAAATCAAAATCCTTCCCTTGATCTAACGAAACCATTAGTCCTTGCGCACATCGGCTAGTGGTGTATTAAATGATGTCACGCGTTAACCACGTATGTGTGTGCATTTCTCGGCCCGGAACAGAACAGACCTGGTGGGGAGCAATTAATGTTAGAAAAAATGGACTCATTCGGCGCACCAAAATTTTGGCCAAGAGCTTGTAATCTATATTCAGCAGGGTAATAGGTCGCCAATCTTCTGGTCGCGTGGACATTGGGTCTTTCTTGGGAACTAGTGTTATACGGCGTTTGTGGAAAGAGGTTGGAAGTGTAATATCTTGGAAACACTTGCGAATGACGCGTGACATAGTTGGACCAATGATAGGTCAGAACTGTACATAAAACTCTGCAGAGAGTCCGTCAGGCCCTGGGGCCGATTCCTTTTTCATTGCGTCTGATGCGCCTTTGATTTCGTCATCGGATGGCGGTGATAGCATTACGTCATTTGACATGTTGAAATCATGAGGTAAATCTTTTAGCAGAGGATGCGAAGAAACACTTCCTGGGTAACTGACATTAGCACCAGATTGAGCTATTGACTGACAGTGTTGAGTGAATTCCTGAAAGTCGCGCGTACCCACAGCAGCTGAGGTGGGAGAGTTCAGCGAGTGGGCAGGCGAGCCTGGTCGACGAAGCAGAACTCTGCGTGCATACCTTAGCACCTCAGTGTGCGCACACAGTGCACGTCTACAGCGCCAAGCGGCAGCCGAGAGTGAAGAAGCGCGCATAATACGTTGGTACCGTTTAACGAGCTCCTCTTGCCATGCCCGGATTACAGTGGAAGGACTGGAATCTCGATTGACAATGCGTATCTTCTGGATTAACAATGACGCATCTTTCGACATACGGGTGCAAAGTCCTCTGCCCGACGCACTGCAACCCAGGCAGCACAGAAGGTTGGCCCAATATTGGGGATAGATCGGCATTGCCTGGCCCATGAACGGCCCAGTTTTCACAACGTACCGCCAAGATTGGCTGTGCCAGCCAAATAGAACGGCGACGTTGGACCAGCGTTTACAACGTACCCCCAATATTGGTTCTGCCAGCCGAATAGAACGGCTATGTTGGACCAGCATTAGCAACATTCCGCCAATGATGGCTGTGCCAGTCTATTAGATTGGTTATATTGGGCCAGCTTTCAGAACTTTCCGCCCATATAGGCTGTGCCGGCCTATTAGAACGGACACATCGGGCCAGGTTGTACAAGTAGCAGCCAATATGGGCGGAGCCATCCAATAAGACCGGCATTATTGGCCCGCCGTTTGAACGTTATTGCCGGCGTCAGCTGAAAAGTCAACATCACGATGTCATAATATTAGAATATGAGCCAATTTCTGCGTGTGCTGCTTTTTGGCGCTGTTCTGGCCCCAATTCACGCGCCGATTTTTCAAGTTAGAGAGAGAGTAATATATGTGCCGGGCACAATATTAGAACTATCTTTTCGTCGTTAAACCATGCCCCGCCGCGGCGGTCTAGTGGCTAAGGTACACGGCTGCTGACCCGCAGGTCGCGGGTTCGAATCCCATCTGCGGCGGCTGCATTTCCGATGGAGGCGTAAATGTTGTAGGCCCGTGTGCTCAGATTTGGGTGCGCGTTAAAGAACTCCAGGTGGTCGAAATTTCCGGAGCCCTCCACTACGGCGTCTCTCATAATCATATGGTGGTTTTGGGACGTTAAAACCCACATATCAATCAATCAATCATTAAACCATGCACAGCTCGTTGAAATGCATAATCGTTCGTTGAAGTTGTGCAAGGTAGACTTTTTAAGTGAGAAAAAATTACCGATCAAGTTTCTCTGTCAGACGTGACGTCCGATGCGGTGCTATCCGTACGTATGACGAAGCTGCTGCGGATACCGCTGTCTTACGCGTGCATGTAGACGTCGAATATCTGACGCAAATCTTATCGTATCATGTGTCGGGCTAGCTATCTACGCGACCTATTCGAATCTGTTTTGCGTTCACAGCACAGTACAGTTAACGGCACTTGCTGCTGCTTGACGTGTGGGAAGAGCGGGGGTCGTCAGTTGCGTTATGGTGACTGAATCATAAACATATGCAGTGGCCGTGATCTAACACACAGACGCGCGTGCGCACGCACGCACGCGCTATATTCATGCAACGACCACACGAATTCCCAACAACATCGCAGCGAACGGTTGGTAAGGTGTTGCGGAGTGTGTGGGCGTCGTAGGGCACCCTGTCGGTGCCCAGCTCGTTGCGAACGCGAATTTCGGCGTGGAACGCATCTTCTTTATGTACTTTTTTTACGTGTGCCCAAAACGGTAGGCTGCGCGATACGAGAAGTACGACACACAAAAAAAGAAGAAACGTGAATGCATAGGGCAAATCGCTAATAAAAAAAAAAACCCCGCACGCTCACGCCACTGCAGTGGCGTGAGCGTGCGTGTTTTTTTGTTATTAACGAAGCACATGTGCTTCCATAAAACATGACAGCCAAGAATGAGGAAGTATTCATTTACATACAAATTACTATGAGTTGCTGAAACTCACGCAAAAGAACATAATTTTTTTCCTTGGATATTGATCGAGTGCCTTGGAATTATGCTATGTGAATTTGACACATCAACAGTGCATTATGATTCCCACCATAAGGGGCCACAATCTTGGCAAGTAATAGAAGTACTCTTCCCACCTGATGTGCACCTACCGTAAAGAGGCCTTGTTTCTCAAGTTAGCAATATATATATATATATATATATATATATATATATATATATATATATATATATATATATATATATATATATATATATATATATATATATATATATATATATATATATAACCACTGGAAAAATATAAGGTGTAACCAGAAAAAGGTGCACCTGCAGTTTTAAAGTTTAAAAGAAGCAATGACATGCCAACCATCCAAAATAGAACGCCTGAGAAAGGAGCATCAATCGGTATTACAGCAGCTAAAAGCCTGCTAACAGCTGAAGGTATTTATGCTGCTCTTCCATTCAAGTATAGTGTACACTGAGAAAAGATACTGAAGATACACCATCAGCAAATGACAAAAGCAATACAGACAGAGCTTTCTCTTATAAAACAAAAAGTCTTTAGCTGAGGAGGCAAATAAGTGATTGGCACACAATAAGTGCACAAAAAAAAAAAAGCTGTCGTACGAGGCTGTCAGCGCTTAGACAACACAGGCAAAAATGCAGTAGACTGAAGAAGGGAAAACCCATAGCAAAAGTTACCATACTCCTGAGTTCTTGCTTTGCGTGCAAATGAAGCTAGCGTGAAGTTGAACACTAGATTAAAGCACCACAATCAAAATCTGGAAGTCAATGCTTTAGGAATAATACAAAGTACTGAAGAAGCATGCAAAGAGCATTCCTGTGAAGGCAAATATAAAAAAAGACTGAAAGCTCTGTGGCCCTGAACAAGACAACACCACAACCAATCGAAGAGCCGTTCGGACACAACAGCAGTTCTGGCCAACACTAAAAAGTCACAAAAACATACCTTTAATGCCTTTTTTACAAGAGAACTTCAAAAGAAATGTGCATACACCAATGCCAGAAGTATCGATGGAAGCTATTACTCATATTCAGCTCTTCATTGAAACACTGACAGAAGATACTTGTACCTAGATGCTTAATTACTTTGGTACAACTCAAGAGCGTCGACGCTAAGTGGCAAAAAAATTATGATGGAAGACTACAATGTGATCAAATGCACACGCCAACCACCAACCAAGGTCCTATGCTAGAGTGAATATCGCAAAAAGTCTTGAACGCCTAATGTCACTGGCTCATACTCAGCGTTCTCAATCAAAATCTTGACCTCCCACACAGCATATTATTTCAACAACCTGCCACCTCTCATCATGTCATGAAACAAGCTCGAGTATACACAAACCCTCCTCACCGTTAAGTAACTAGATAGCTCCACTAGTGCTTCACTCTCGGAACACATAGACCAGGGCCGTAACTAGACGGGTAGTGAGGAGGTTCTGAGCCCCTGAAGTATTCTCATGCTCTGACTTTTCGTCAACAATAGCTTAATCTGGGCAAGTTGGTTCATCGTGGTTGTGTTCTAGTAACAGTGAGAGAAGCTGAGGAAGAGACAAAAAGGACAGGAAAGAGCGCTGACTGCCAACTAAATTTTATTGAAGGTACTACGCCCACTTTTTTACAGAGTACAAGAACAGTACTCATGCACAACGACACATGTGAGACCATGATAATATAATCTTAACTGAGAAAAGAATACTCTCTCTCCGAATGGATGAGTGAAGGTATACTGATGCACTGATCCATGGCCTTCCTGACAAGAAAATGCTTTCACAGTCTCTCTTTTCATTTCTTGTTCTTGCTTTTTTCAAAAACAGTGTTTTATGAAACATAGAACTGCACTTACATTCTTTACAGTGTATGGCCATGCGACTACCATAGCCGATTCTTAACATTTTAAGCATGCTGTCTTGCTCAAACATCGGGGCATTGCCCAGTTTGTCTTATGTTTACGTTTCCACGTGTCAATAGTATCTCATACACAACATTATATTGGCATTCAGTATACCTATTCTCGTGACGAATGGTGAAATAATAGCTATTCCTGTTGCTTTTTAGTACACACACTTTTGAAAACTTGCAAGGGATGGCAAATAACAAGATAAAATCATATCGGCTTGCTATTTTCTTTATATTGTGAAACACTTTATGTACGTATGGTATAGCATGCAAAGATCTTTGGTCATTCTGTTTTTATTTTGGTCCTGTTTTGTTTAACTTGACTTTCTGCAGGAAGGTTTAGCACACGGGTGTGATGGTGCTGTTGGGATATCCAGCATCCTTTAGTCTTTTAATCTGGTTTTTAAGGCTTACCTCATCCTTGTGCTCACATGACTTCTGAAGGGTGGCCTCAATGCACGTGGTGGCAATTCCTCTGAGTAAATTGTGTAAATGTGTAATTATGTGTTATGATGTACTAAAAAAGATGTCCCAAGAATCAGAATAAGTGACAGTAGTCAAAGTTTTTGTCACTGCCTTTATACAAATACCAGTTTATTTGTTGCCTCCTGCAGTATTTTAGGGCCTCTTATATAGATAGGATGTTTTCTCACTTTTAATACATTTTTGTATTGATGATGCCATATGCTCAGGAGGTAGAATGTCGTTATGTTCTTTCTGATAACTTCTAGCTTCTGAGCAAAGATAATGTTTCAGAAAAATGAAAAAAGGCTAGCATAATATTAAGACATGGGAAGAAAGCAGAGTTTATCAAAATGAATGCATTAGTTGGGAATGAGAAAAAAAGATGGATGACAGGTCAGTAATGTCAATTAATTTATATTAGGACACATGAAATGTAGCAGAGGGTGGCAGGTGATTAGTTTCAATGAGATCGAGAAATTATCAGCCATAATATGAAATTGGCTCATACAGGACAGGGAACATTGATTGGGCTTCCACCCTGCAGTGGACATAATATAGGCTTAACGCTAACAATGAGCAAAGCCTGTGAAATTAATGCTCCATGAAATGAGCAGTACTGCACAGATTGCTGTGCTAGACTTCCCATTTTGCATGTTTTTACCAGCTTATCCTGCTCGCTGTTCAGACGCAAAGCTTCACCAGAAAAACAATGTTATACTTGGTGAGGATAATTCCAGTGAATCCAGTGTTTTATCTACACCTTTCCTTGCTTAAGTCCTCCTCCAAACTATACGATTTTTTTTGGAAATGTTCTGCTTACAGCACACCAACCGATCAAGTGAAACAACTTTATTGGGGTCCTGCAGGACGCACCCTAGTATGCAATCACCATTTCACTTCACGTTACAACATACTGGTGGTAAAAATATTCTCTGGCAGGGTACAGAAGTGCATGCACTGAGCTAGCTTGTGCAGCGCGGTCTATTCCAGAAAGCTGAACCTATGTTTGGTACAGAATTTTGTAACCACACGATGCTTGCACAGATTAAATGTGGCCACACATAGCATCTTCTGAGCTTTTTTATGAAATGATCTCCCAGTATCTGAAAACATTTGTTTTTTTGTTTACTTCATAGTTCCCAGTGAAATATTTCTCTTGTTCCTCTCATTGAATAATGGCATTTGGTGTGACTAAGGTGTTCCTAATGCCTCACTATGAGATCAGAAAAACGATTCTCCTTGAAATTGCTTCACAAGCATTTCCTAAGATATTGAATGACAATGCTTGCACATGTACAAACATTTGCTAGTTTTATTGAGGGTTGATGATAAAGGAATCAGTTGGTGCATCCAAGCCGGACAGAGATTAACTGGCCCTGGGGCCGTTTAGTTATATATCTTGCAGCTTGTTCCAGGTAGACAGGGCTTCATTCTGTAGAAATGGTAACTCATCACACTGGTTCCCCAGCATGAAGAACATAACTTGATGCTAACACTGACTCAGATGTTCTGAAATGTCATAGAGGGTACATGAAGGCTGGGTACATGAAGGTTGCAGTTATACTAACTGTACAGTCAGCATGCTTGTGTGATATGTGCATAGCTGCATCAAAGCCACGTGTGAGAATTGCGTGAACAGCTGAAAATCTCAATGGCAGCATAGCTTAAGAAGGCTGTCATCCCTTTTCTGCCAGTTTCCAATATCATCCTTCCCTTTTCATGCATCTTCTTTCAATATATCTGGGGTTTTAATTCCCAAAACCACGATATATTAATGAGAAGCAAATTTTGAACATCTGGTGTTCTTTAACATCTTCACTTGTTTGCAGCGCAACACCAGAAACACAGGACAGGGAAGGAGCAAAAGAGAAAGAAAAGACGGCGCCGACTCTAAAAAATACGGCACTGACATCATGACACGCACATGTCAGTGATGTAAGCTGCCCAAAGAGTGGCCTCCCGTGAGAATAGTGAAGAATTGGGAATAGGATCTACCAGTAAGGGCTTTGTGTGCAATTCACAAACAGTGAAAAAGATCCACCAGGGGTGAACCACAGGTACATGGTGCACTCTGGTGGAGAGAGAGCAGAGTAAAACAGATGTGCCAGACAGGAGATTATAAATGGTTTTGTCTGGAGCTGGTGCCAGACCGAGCTCTGATTAAGCGTAAGGGGGTATTGAGCGCCAGGCCAATCTGATCCCATTCCTGTGATGGGGTGCAATGTGATGACAGGTGCGAATTCCATTTTCTTTTTTTTCCATGGGTTTAGGGAAATACTTTTTCAGGGATCAGATGAAAATACCTCCGACATACATAATAACGTGCTTATTCTTGGGCGTAGTTATGCCTAGCCACCAGATTGGGAGAAAAAGGAATGTTTCCCGAAATGTGCGATAAAGTGTTTGGTGCTACGCCTTGACGGAAGTATTGATAGTTGCTTTGGAAATCGGTACGCCATTTCTGTAATCGTTAAATATGCAACTGCATTTGCCACTGCTAGGGATAGCGTGACACTCCCAGCCATTTCGGGGTAAGCCGTTTTAATCTACATGAAGATGTTAATGAGCCCGTTCTCCATCACAGCAGTAGCTGTGGCCATTCCTTCAACTAGGCCTACTGCAGCGCCAACTAAACGTCTGCATAAATTTAGCGCTAGTACCGTACATAATAATCAGCACGTGCCTTGGGTTCACTTTGGTGGTGTTGTGAATTCATCTTGCGTGACAATGGTTTAAGTAGCATGCGTGCCTTAATCATTATTACAATAGGAGATCATGATTTATCGTCACGCATGGTGTTGCTTAGCTCGGTCCTCAGTGTTCGAAGCAGGTTCCGCCTTGTGAGTGCATGAGCGAGGCACAAGAGTTGATTTCTGCTCTGTGTTTCTATAATTCCCTAGCCTGTATTATACAGGAAGCGGATAGTGCTGGATGTGCGTCAGCTGCCTCGGTGCGCTCTCAACCGCCTGCCTGGTAAGACTGATAGCTCATTCCATCAGCGCCTTGTCGTACTCCCTCCTCACACTGCGACATGTCCTCCACTTGGAGGACATGATGAAGGAACAAGATGATACGAAGCCCAAAACCGCAATGTTTGCAAGCCACAACCCGAGCAAACAATTCAACAGTGAGGCCAGAAAATCTACCTGACTAGGCCTTGGAGCAACAAGCCAGAGAGCATATTCTTGGCTGGATAGATGGATGGATGTGGCCGTACCCTTTAGATCGGGCGGCGGCTAACGTCACCTAGCCGTAATGCTTAGTGAACTAACCACTAGATTTTATTTTTTCCCTTTAAATAGTAAAGTTGGACGGGTACTTTGAAGTGAAGGGTTTAATTTTCAATCGTGCCTTGACTTTAGCCACCAATCAGATAACCTCCTTCTAGTTAAGTCTACCCGCTTAAAGTCTATTTTGCCCTCCCTGTCCCTAAACACCAGTGCTTTGAAAAACTCTGCGCCATCATCTTGAACTATAAGGTGAAGCCTTTACAGAGCATTGTCAAGTGTTCGGCAGTTTTTTCTTTCTCTTCGCACGCACTGCATATTGTGTCTACCTCTTCATATTTGGCCCGATATGTCTTGGTTTGCAATACTCCCGTCCTGGCCTCAAACAGTAGAGAACTACCCTGAGTATTATCATAGATTCTTTCTTTGGCAATTTCCTGCTTAAAAGTTCGATAGATCTCTAGTGCGGACTTCTTAATCATGCCAATTTTCCACATGTCAGTCTCCGTTTCCTGCAGTTCCTTTTTAACCGATAGTTCTTTCTGGTTTGGCCACCTGCTGTTTTCTGAGTATTTACCAGTCAATTTCCTGGTTCGCTTCCTCCATTTTGTATTGACATTCTTCATGTACAAGTAGCTGAAAACCTTCATAGCCCAACGCTCCTCCCCCATTTCTCTCAATCGCTTCTCAAATTTTATATTGCTGCTAGCTTCCCTGCCATCAAATGATGTCCATCCCATATCACCTTGTACTCCCTGATTTGGTCGTATTCCCGTGAGCTCCTAAAGCAAGCCTACATATTTCACGTTGCCTAATTTCTAATCTTGCTTGAACTTCTGACCTCATGCACAAAACCGCGTTGCCGAACATCAGCCCAGGAACCATGACCCCTTTCCATATTCCTCTCACAACATTATACCTATTGTAATTCCACAGTGCCCTATTTTTCATCACTGCTGCATTCCTGTTATCTTTAGTCGTCACGCATATTTCGTGTTCCCTCAGGTACTCGGTCCCATTGCTTATCCATACGCCCAGTTATTTGTATTTATCTGTTATCTCTAGCGTGACTTCCTGTATTCTAAGCTCACTACCTTTGTTATCATTAAAAATCATGACTACTGATTTTTCCTAACTGAATCTAAAATCTAACCTATCTCCCTCATTACCGCAGATGTCCATCAACCTCTGCAAATCTTCCTTGTTGTCGGCCATTAGCACTATATCATCTGCGTAGATTAATGCTGGTAGTGCCTGATCAATGAGTTTTCCTTGTTTGACTAAAGAGAGGTTGAAGCCAAGTCCCCTTGCCTCTAATTTGGCCTCTAATCCTTGTAGGTACATCATGAATAAGAAGGGTGACAGTGGGCACACCTGCCTAAGTCCACGTTTCACCACTGTGGGCTTGGATACCTGTTTTTCCCACTTTTTAACTACCTTGTTAGTTTTATAGATTTCCTTTAAACGATTAGTGACTCCATCTTTTACACCCAGTGTGTCTAGTATTCCCCACAAGTCCTCTTGAACCACGCTATTGTACGCTCCCTTGAATTTCTGCAGGCCGGTAGGAAGCTTCACAGCGCAGCGCCTGATCTTGTGAAATGGCGCAGCCATGCAGGCAGGGCATTCAATTCCCTCCCTATTTTTTGTATACTACTGTCCTTGTGTACATCGTAGAACACATAACAGTAATGATAGCAAACAGATCATTGATTCGGGTAGGCTTGGTGTTTTTATTTAAAATGGAACAACGAGGAAGCTGCTGAAGCTCGTGCCTGTATACAGCTGCTTTATATGGAGATGAAACTTTAACGAAAAAAAAAACGTAATGATAAACAGTAGGCTCATAACAAACAACATTTCTCTGAGGGTGCATGGAATATATGTCCCATGCAAGGCTATGCATTGCAGTCCTTACTGCATTAATTATGTACACGTACTGCAGGGCATGCAAGTGTATGCAGACACACGCTGACGAAATGACATTTTTTGCTACATACAAACGTGCACCGCACCAAATAAGACGCACTGTGTTTGTATAGTCAGGGAACACTCGTGAATATTGATGAAATCACGCAGCTCGCTTACAGTATAAAACAAACACAATTGCGAACAATAAAATGCGACGCTCTTTAAAGAGGCGGACCCAGGTTACGAGGAGAATTATCAGTATGGCATACACACCACGTGTCAAGCTTTTGCAACATCTAAAGAGACTAAATATGGAAAGTTGCCTTTGTAAGTTAACATGACAGTACCAAATGGAGAAGCCACATGAGAGAACAATTCATCGTGGGCTAAAAAATGTTTTAAATATTATACACAGCTTTGCAAGATAATATCGACGAGTTTTACTCGTCTAGGTGTGGGAGGTGTAGGCCTGATAAAATGCGATGTTGCTTCAGAGCCTTTCTTTCGTAATATTGCAATTTTATTCAACTCTTTCAAACGCGGCACCGTAAATTTCTACTGGGTGCTCGAACACGGCAAGCAGGTCGCGGGGCAAAATCTTTGTAGCATTTTATTACCGAAACAGCGATACTAGCAATGCTTGAGCTGCACTTGCTGTTTTCTAAATTGTAACCTCCTCAATCTCATCACTGTGATCAG
Source organism: Rhipicephalus annulatus (assembly GCA_013436015.1). Classification (NCBI taxonomy): domain Eukaryota; kingdom Metazoa; phylum Arthropoda; class Arachnida; order Ixodida; family Ixodidae; genus Rhipicephalus; species Rhipicephalus annulatus. The sequence goes on along the minus strand of WOVY01011876.1, from coordinate 3,657 downwards.
GAAACAGAGAGGAAAAGTACAGCAGTAGTACGTCGAGAAATATTCAATTTCAAGCCCTTTAGCAATATCATCTAAACAAATTGCCAGTTCACTGTTGAATTCTCGATGGAAACAAACAGCTGATCAGGGACGCAAGCTTGGCTTGGCACTGGCTTGGCCGTTCATACAGAGCCAAAAGCCGCTGCAGGAAACTGGATTGCGGATCGTATTGAGACAAAATATTTTATACATTTTTGTTTCCTTTGTTTAATTTCTCTAATAGCTCTTGTGATGGCGTGGACCGCGCTTCGTGATCTCATGTACCGGCGCACTGTTTTTAAGTTTAGTATGGCGCACGATAATACATGATTGCGTGCTTTAACTTAAAAAGGTTCGCGAGTATGGCAGCAACACTGCAATGTCGGGAAGAGGCACGGAGAAGAGGATAGTAGTAGTATGGTGGCTAGCCACCATAGTAGTAGAACCAGTAGCAGCTGCATGCCCGGGTGGAGCGACTGATGCCCAGATGGAGGAATGTCAACCCGATGCCTTTTGTGTTGGCCGTTCTGGCAGTTCCGCCGACTTTATAGAAAGAGACGACCTTTTCTTCTCTTTTCTTCGGGCATCTTCTCTTTTCCTTCGGGCATCAGCGACAACATTGACGGACGACGTGTTCGACTTCACCGTGCACGTGAGTACAGGTTGGTTTTTCATTCGAGTGAATTCTTGTTCAGATTTGCAAATTGTCGACTTCATCCTGATCACCTGTCACCGGTAATGAGTCACATACGTGTGATATTTAGGTGAAATAAATGATAATGCACATTTTCTGCTCCATTTGCGTGACTTAGCTACACCAGGACATGAGGTAAAGCCTTTGTCGCCTAGCCACTAGCAGGCAAGATCGATCACTCGCATCCTTCAGTTCATGAATCAACGCGCCTGCCTTAAAATTAGTAAGCTGCTCGCAAAGAAATCTTACCGAGGCAATTTTGTTTTCTGTGAACAATGCACCGTAGATTTGTCTTGAATAACAAAAAAAAACTTGAAAAATAAATGTCGCGACCTTTTAGAAAACGCCGTGTTTAAGAGCTAGACGCGGCATTTTGTAGAAGGCTCATTAAATTCAGTATGTTTTCGTAGTTTCTGCTTGAAATTATTATTGTCTATGAATTTCATGGCCCAATCTTTTGCTTTGGCTGAAAATCTCGGCGGCAAAAACTTTGTTCAGTGCCCCTTTAAGGGCAGGTGTAGATGCCATCATTTCAGTCGAAAATCTTTTTGCTGGTTAACAATAAGGGTACTAACTAGAGTTCCAGATTTCATCAGCAACACATCGTCATGGCTGATCAGATGCTGCATTATATACATTCTATCCTCGTTTTTAAATAGGTGTACAGTATAGTCCACTGTTAGAGGAAACAAGCGAGCTCATGGACAGTGAGCCATGTGGTGCTAACTGGCAGCGAGGCTTGTGAATGGGACGCATGCGCATAGAATCGGGGTGGGCCCAGTTTTGTCTGCCATTTCTCCGCCTGTACGCATGACAGCATTGGAAAGCGCATCCATATTTTAGCTGCGCAATTTATCTAGCCCAGTGCCTCCTGCTTCAGGGATTTCCTGTGAGCACAAAAAATGCATGATTTTAATCGTTGCTGAAGTGTTTTGCAAGTTGTCACCGTTAAAGCACATCATATTTTTCGCATAATGCTCGCTGCAACTAGCAAGTTTCGATGACTCAAAAGGCTGTTCAGGTCTGATGTAGCAAACATTTTAAGCTCGTCCTCGTGACCATGAAATATTGGTTTATTAAATAATGGAAGGCAGAGTTGGTATCAGTTGATTTACAGTGTGAAAATGAAAAGTGCGAAGGACCGTGCCTCGCAAGTAAGCCCCAAGAGCATGAGCAGAGAAGTAGCAGATGAGGATGCTCATGCGCTGCATTTCCAAATCTCACCAGCACTAATGCTTGACGGACTGCTGGCCACGCACTAGCGTGTTTTTTCTGAAACAGGACTTTGGCCCTGTAAGCAAGTTCTTGAAGGGCATAAGTAAAACGTAGAATGGGCCCCCTAAATGCACCCATCCTCGAACCATTGGGCTTATGAATTAGTGCCCTTTTCAAAATACAACTATTCTGAGCTATAAATTGTGACAGAACAGTGCACGAAGTTTAAAAATGGGAAAAAAGTCTTTAAATGTCCCCTTTATACATAGTGTTCTTGTGATGTCACTTCTTCCGTTGTCGCCCTCTCCCGCCATGCCCGGGCAACTCCCTGGGTACCTACGGCAGTTCACGAGCTGCAGTGCGGTTTGTTGGGGGCTCGTCATCTGTTGCTGTGAATGATGTGGAAGCATTGTGGTTTTTTGTTGTCTTACTTTAATGAGCTCATTGGATCAGGAAGGCCTCGCTCGTTCACTCGATACAAGACCAGATAATCAAGATGTGCGACACATACACCAGCCACGGCGTACACCGGCTGCCCGCCACAACCTATGAGGGCCTATTATCTTGCTTTCACTACAAATCGCCTGGCCCAAAAACAAGTGAAAGCTCAAAATCTCTCGAGCCGCATTTTTAAGAGTGGATGTGCGAAGCGCAGCTGCTCCCATCGAAAACTAGTCGTGCAGAGCTAGGCAAGTTTACAAGAGATATAATATTATGAATATATTGTCACGGCCTACGCCACCAAAGTAGCAATGCCCCCCCCCCCCCCCAAGTGTTTTAAACAGTGCTGATGTTGAGCTTGAGCCTCTTTGATTGCAATTTGTGGAAATAGTCGAGGAAAATATTATACAAGGCAGATAGCGACTTTGCATGGTGTGTGCCGCGGTAATGCCAGTCATCACTTTATTTTTCGCGTATGCTTTAACACACTTTTCACTTTGTATTTTGCTTTTGTTGTACGCTAATGTACAGTGGAGTCACTGAACATGATAGAGACCGTGTATAGAATTAATTGACTAATTAAAAAAAATCCTGACGCCCAACTTAAACCGATCGGCTATACTTCAAAGTGAACTAATATTGTTTCCCATTCTTTATAGTTTGTTTCAATGCAATACCAAATCTCCGCGATCGCCATCACGATTTTAACCGCCTTCCTCGCCATCATGATTTTAACTGCGGACAAGTTTGTATGTACAGTATCTTGGTAAGCTATATCTGTTTGCAGGTAAATACTTGGCTATGGCACTTACCCGTAATGAAGTTGCACCTGAAGATGCAAATATTGCAAAGTTTCTTCAAGTAGCTTTTGTTAATCTGCACCAGCCAAATACGCTGGTACTTTTAGGAAAATCGGAATGTGCGTTCTGAATTTCAGGTTATAACTTTCAGCGAAGAAACACCCTAAGCTCTGCTCCCTCTGCGTGGACTACTAAATCAACTTGCCTCACTAGCAGCTCATAATTTCTCAAACTTGCATCGTAAGGCAAAACTAAACGGGTGCAAGCACGAGGAGACAACATGGCAGTTGTAGGCGATAGATTCGGTTGGTGCCCGGGCATGTTGGTGGCCCATTTTGGAAGTGACGAAAAGGCGCTGCGAGATGCACGTGCACACTTTGTATAGTTGCTGTATTGGACAGCAAACTTTTTTTCTTATCTGAGCAGTTTTACCAAAGGAAGCTTCATCATATGGCATGATAAATGAAGCGAATCCACAGGTTGAACCAC
>WOVY01011875.1:0-52936 GCA_013436015.1 Rhipicephalus annulatus | reverse complement strand
TGTAATGTGCGGTTCAGATTCAAGAGTTAAGAATTGGTATGTCTTTATTGTGTGATGTTGGAGTAGAACTAAGTTTGTTGGTTTGGAAGTTCACCTTGCTTTTTTCAAGACTGCCTCTGTGCTGCTTACTGCAAGTCCTGAAGAGAAGGCTGGCGACCTTTCCATGGAAGTGATGCACAACAAGCTCGATTGCTCAGGTAGGCTGAGTTCTGTAGCAAGGCCTTGTGCAACTTCTTTCAAATAAAATAAACATCCAGACCACATTGATGGGGGACTCTAAACAAAAGCGTCCACGTGTCAGGTCTTCGAATTCCGCTAAGGTAGTCCCTATGGCTTTTTTTTTCAAATGAAAACTGTTCAGCAAATCGTTCCATGTCTGATAAACTAAAAAGCTATCTTAAAGGGTATGTGCCACAGAAATAGTGTACATCCTAACTATTCACCACTGGTCCACTAAAAGTAAGGCAACAATTAGCTAAACAACAAATGGCTATGAAGCGAGGGCGGTTAACCAAGAACGAGATAATACTAGGTACTGGGAAAAACATGGCAGCTGCGAGAAGGCTCAAAAGTGACTGTTGGTCTAAGCCGATGACGACGTGCCCGTGTCGTGTCTGTCACTGTCTGCGGTTTAATCGAACTTTTTTGAGCTGAAAATCGACGAAAAAATTACCTAGCTAAAGCCTAGCAACAACTTGAAGGCAACCTATAGGTTGCATCACTTATAGCTAAGGCCTATAAAGACCACCTAGAATCTATCTGATCAATCTTCAGAATCATGCACGTCCAGTTTCGCTGTGCAAGGCTTCCGTGGCTGAATGCATGCTGTTGCTTTTTTGGGGGGCACTTTTTGGCCTGCTTTGACGTTACGACTTTACGGCCATAAGTTTGTCTCATGGAGTCGGCAAACCATTATATGCACTCAGTGTCTATTATAGAGTCATCGAGGGGGGGGGGGAAGGAGAGGGGTCAAGTCTAGTGTTTTCTGTGAAGCTGATTATTCAGTGCGGTAGTGGCGCCAGCTGATCCGATGAACCAATGTGACGTAGCCTCAAACATTTCAGCCATACGTTGCTTGCATAAGTTGACAGCTAGACAGTTAAAACACTGTATTGTTGTTCACTATGCTCGTTAAAAGTCCTAACAAGGGAGCCAGTTCCATCTATAATAAGCCGATTTGGGCTTCTTCTTCTTTCTTTTTTTTTTTTTGTTGCAGAGTCTGTTGTACAATTTTCTGGTCACCTGCTGCGTTTTTCGTGCTTACGAGCATTTTCCCAGCAAATATGTAGTCATTTTGGTGATCATTACAATCACCAGTAGCATTTGCTTGATCACTTTATGTAGTTGAGTGTTGAAGTTGAACATAGGATGAGGGAATCGACAAATATTGTTAACCATGCACTGGCAAACACACATTCAAACAAATGGGAAGAATTTGAACGCAATGTTAAAGGTAAATATGTGTTTTTATTCGTAGTTGCACATACTTTAACTGTAGGAAATGGAATTTTTTTTTCGACGGTCTGTCGTAGTTGAGTGACAATTTTTTGTTATGAATAAATATATTCCCTACAGTGAGAAAAATTAAAATTGTCGTTTATTTGGGCTTCTTTGCAAAAATTGTGGCATTTTTTTCTTAGCTTCTTTCCTGCTCATGTGCTTCTTTTACCACGGTAGCATCTTCCAACTATGTGGTATCCACATAAGGCCATTGCAAGAGAAATGAAATCATTCGCTAGGTGGGTTCTCCAAATGGGAAGCTGTATGCATATTCATTTAAAGAATTCATCGCATGAGATGTGCATGCGGAGAAAATTCTGTGCTCAACATGGATATTGTGTACAGAGGTTCCAGCAGACAATACTTGTGTTCCTATATTTATTGAAACCTTGAAAGCTATGGCTAATTCATGTGAAGGTAATGTCAGGAATGGTATACCAAGGCTAACGATCTCATGGGGACTATGTAGCTTTTATTTAGAATTTAGCCGAGCCTTCTGAACAGCTCAGCGGAGCCATTTTATCTTACAGGAATACTTTAGATGAATATAGGCACTTTCCGGCTCAATCCGTGGACCTGCTTTCTGTCATTGCAGTCGTAGAAATCCTACAGTTCGAGCCTCATTAGAACTTTGATGTAATTGATAAACATGCTAGTTTGTGGCTAAGTAATGTGCACATATTGATTTACATCAACTTTAGATCATGTTTGTCTGTGCTACTTTGTCGTGCAAACTGATAATCGGCCTATTTCACGTTTTGTGATTCCATTCGTCGCACCAAAAATTGTGCTTGCTTCTTTGCATGTATGGAGTACTCTTGTTATATTTTTTCTCTGCAAAATCAACTTTTTAAAATGGCTTATGCTCTGTAGGGTTTTGTGGGATTGCGTGAGGCATTTGCTTTCCCACATGTTTTATTGATGGCAACCACAGACGCTGTTGTTTCTGCAGCGTCTTCTTCTTCTAGTGCTAGGCTCAAACAGGCTTCGCAACAACTCTTCTAGTGCTAGGCTCAAACAGGCTTCGCAGCAACAGAAGTCGCCAGGTACTCGTAAGGATTGCTTCTTCGCACATTGGCTACCTCGCTAGAAGGGTCCCTGCAGCGAGCAGTCAGCATCTAGGCGAGGATGACAAAGTTGCGCCTCAGCTGCTCCGAACGTTCAAGCCTAGCCTGACATAGAAGACGTCCGCAAGAATGATATTGTCTGGGGTGTTTCATCTCAAGACAAGCATCGATAGAACATGTGGGGAAGCCAACGTCTCGAGTTTTCCCGCTAGTGGTGACTCGTGCGTGATTCAAACCCGCAACCTTCGGACATACAGTAGACTCTCGGTAAATGAAACCTGAAGGGACCGGGAAATTATGTTCCATTTAAGACGAGTTCCGTTTACTGAAAGGTGAACATGGGTGCAGAATACAAGCCTAAAACCAAGTATTGCAGAGGCAGTAGTTCAGTTTAAGCAGTAGTTCTGTTTAACAGATTTCCGTTTAGAGAGTCTATTGTAGTTTGAATAACGATACGATGACGTAGTTCAGCGATTCGAACATGCAACCTTTGTGATGCAGGGTAAGCTTGAATGTCGTGTGTCCGTTTGGACATGCCCCTTACTTTGCTAAAGCACTCGCCTTCACATTTGGCTGTCTGCAGATGAGCTTTGTGTGCTCTCAGGGGAGCCTCTAGCTGTGGCGGATGATGCTGTGGAAGACAGCTGGCTGTCTTCAATCGCTGCGCCTGGCATGGACCATCTCGGCGAAGGTGCGTTTCTGCGGCTTTGGTGTTGGCTTAATTTAGAGCTCGATATCGCACCACTCTTACACCTGACATTGCGGCCTTTTTTTGCTGAAATCGATTAGATTAAAATGCATTAGCCTGGAAGTAAATGCAAGATAAAATATGATGGCATTACAGTGGGGAACAAGGGGTGAGGTTTTGTAATAACACTGTCATATTCATTCGAATATTGTTACCAGTGAATGTCGTGTAAAATATGTTGGCATTACAAGAGGGGACAGGGTGAGGTTATATAAGGTCTGTTCAAGTTACGCAAATATAGTATAGTTCATTCAAGTTACGCAAACATAGTAATCCTGTGGCGCGAACCTCTGGCGGTGCGATTGTTCAACCGCCGTGGGAATGATGGGTGCTATACAAATATCTGCCTAATCCTTTGTGCTTGCGACTCCGACTGCACTTATGGCTTTGTTTGTTCTAGTGTTCTTACGTTGTTTTGGATAGAAGAATAGATTGTTGTCAACTTTTGGACGGATCTGAATACTGTGCATGCATTTATTCCACATTCAAGAAGTGCATGATGGTCTTGAGACCATCGGGCTTTGGTACTAAAGGAGCACAGGTAATATCCAGGCCCTGAACATATCTTTAAGTTCATTTAATAATTAAAAACGCCAACTTCACCAACACCGTCACTTTTCTTGAACCTGATCCACAGCTGTCTATTGGTAGTGCCACCTTGCGTTGACTTGGCCGTGCAGCTCAATTACCCCTCGATTCGGAATTATTTGATTCTACTGCATCTGTTGAGTAGTTTTTAAGGGAGACCAAGGCACAGCTCAGCATACAATAGATTCCGCACAGTTTGAAAACACGTGCCAGTCCTCCTTCATCAGGCTTGCTTGTTATTGTGATTATTTCATTCTTCAGAACTTTCAAGCCAACTTGAGCTTGAGTTTGCAAAGCTTCCGCTGCGACGCACGCGAATGGCTGGAACCAGTCCCCGATGTGCCCGTCCCAGCCGTGGAACTCAGTGTGGTAAGAAAGCAGGGCACAGATCCTGTTACGACGGCATCAGGGTGTGTTGTGGACGCTTGAGCGTAGTTTGGTACGCTGCGGGATCTGAAAAGAACTTGAAGTTTCATGTTTTGTTCATCAGTATTCTGATATATGCATTTTTTTAATGGTGATTGAACAGTCTGAGGTACCAAAGAGCAGTCAGGGGGACCTACATAAATCTAGCAGTGGATTAGTTTGTTATATTAGTAGTTAAACAATAGCTTACGCAGCACCTGTTAAAGGGAGATGCGATTCGGGAAAAAAAAAAGGCTGCGTGAACCTGTAGCCTAGGGCAATAAAATACTGTATATATGTATATTTAGATTTTTATGCTGATTTGAAGTGTGTAATTAGAGTAACTTCCTTCAAACAAAATTGGAAGTGACCAGGAAAATGAGTTTATTTTAGGAGGAGTTTCGTTTACTGAGAGATAAACAGGGGTACACTATTCAAATAGGAAACCAAACATATTAGTGGAAGTTGTTGCATTTCGTTCAATAGAGGTTAACTGTATTTTTCTTTATAGTAAATTGCGCAGTTTTCTCTTTGTGCCTTGACAATGGGCAAAGTACAGTAGTCTCTCAGTTAACGGAAACCTCAAGGGACCAGGAAAATATGTTCCATTCAATAGGAGTGCAGTTTATTGAGGTGAACATCAGTGCGGAATACAAGCCCGAAACCCAGACATTGCAGAGGCAGTAGTTCCGTTTAAGGAGTAGTTCGGTATAACAGATTTCTGTTTACTCAGTCTACTGTATACCAGTTGAACCCCTTTATAAGAGGCATCCTTCGGCAGCAATTCTTGTTTTTTATAGGAGATGTCTCTTATAGGAAGGGTAAACTCGTGTGAATTTTCTCATCAACCCTTATTTTACTGTAGGCAAACGGCGTCTCTTACACCCATTTGTCTTATATCAGTGTCTCTTGTAAAGGGCTTTGACTGTAGTTTGTTTTAGGACAATGCATTTTATGCCATTGAATTTTTACTGCTCGTATTGCTCCACAATAACTGTAGAATGCACATTACTATCTTGTTTAAAAAAAGAAAAACAGGATTTTTTTTCCTAACTTGCTCTATATTTAGATTTCATGCTTCAAAAGCAACATTTGGCTGTTCTAAAGATTGTTCGAAATGCTGATTGAGCTATTGCACCCCTGCATAATTTGTGTGTTCATCAATTATTCCATGTGATCTATCGCCGCAGTGCTCCCTGCAGTTAGTTTTCAAACAAACTGAAAAAAAAAACAGGTGACGCAGAACTGAGCTAGTCAGTGTTAAGAGTACTCTGTCTGCATTATCTCCCGCAATATCGTAATTTTGTCAGAAAATTATTTTGTATAAATCGAAAAGTGAGGAGAGGATTGTTGAGTACAGCAGCCATAGTTGCTAGTATTTGAACCTAGTTTTTTATTTCTTAGCTTTCATATTGGAAATGCTGATGAAAAGGGGGGAGAAGCTCAAGCTTATTGAAATGGAGTTTCTGCAAGTGTGCAATGTTTTTATTCTGAATTTCATGCTGTTTATGTGAATGCAAGTCATACCTTTCCTTAGTATCTGAAGGCAGCTATCTAACAGGTTTTAGCTTGCGACATCATTGACTTGATGGTCGTGCACACCCTTGCTTTTTCAGGATGGGCTGGCCGATCCAGATGAAGACGATTGGAGATGGAAGCCATGCATTTGTATGACGACGAAGGCAAGTGCTTTTTAAATTGTTCTGTAGCTTGCATGTGAGAACGATGCATTTGTTGCTGAATGCTGTGTGGGTCAACCAGCAACTCTAAATTTATAACTGTCACCACTTTTATACAGTAGTCTGTCGGAAAGGTGCTTTGTTGAAGGCGATAACAACGTTAATCATGCACATGGGAACTTCTTACAAGTGCCTTAGTAGACAGATGGCAGACCATACACATGAACAAGGCTATGGCAATCTTGAGTAATATAAGTGGTCACAAATGAGGGGAAAAAGAAACTAATTGTTTTATTTTATTGTTCCTAGATTTATTGTTGTGTTTAGGAATGCAGCAGGTAGCCTAACTAAGGTAATGTTGACATTACACACATACATATTGAATTTTCATACAGAGCTTGCAAGTCCGAAAATCGAATAGCTCTGGCTTGCCGTCTGTCCCTGGCTAGCATAAGCAATGTCAAAGGGCAGGAATCTCTTGATATTTCCAGCATGTTTGAGTTTACCCAAAGTTGGCATTCGGAAGACTTTTTAATCATGCCGAGCACCAAGTGCACCGAAAAGGATACATTAGTAACATGAGCCTGCTACGCAAAGGCATGTTTTGTAGCTTTTGGATTGGAAAGTTTGAAAGCTGCATTTTTTTTATTTAGCTGGTTCCACCAGCATATCCTGGGTTTTTCAAATAAGATGACCTTGTCGAAAATTGAAAAACAGAAGCGAAGCCGGTCATGTCCTATAGCTAACAAGCGCAGTCAACTGTACAAACTTTCCAAGAAAATTTGGAAGACAAAAAATTCAAGACTACATGTCCATGAATGGGAAAGGGTGTGCCAGCAGCACGCCACGCATGGATTACTCCTATACCGTATATACGCGTGTAAGGGCCGCATCAGTGTAAGGGCCGCTTCCCGTTTTTAAGAAGCACATATTAAAAAAAAAAGTTGTGTGTAAGGGCCGCATCCACACTTTCCTTGACCCATGCGTATTCAAAATGCGCGCGGGTGTGTGAGCTACTAGGCGTTGTCAGTAGATGGCGTTAGAGAACGCAATTCTCATCATCACCATATAGTACATCATTAGAATAATTTGTTGGTTTTCTTCATGCTAATATGTTCATGAAGTTTGCTAAAAATTTTAAGTTTTTTCAGTAGTGTTCATACACCCGCCAACTAAAGGTTAAAGCGGGATTTTATCTTTAACTTCTGGCACTTCTATACAAACGCGCTATCCATATCGGCATTAACATCACCAACTTTGGTATTTGTGCGTTGTTCGGTCATTGTGCTGTTCAGCTTGCCATGTGCTCGAGTTTTGCGCACCGTTGAATGACTCTAGGACTCTAGCTAGTTTCCTGCGGGACGTTTACGTTTTGGCACGATGGGCAAGCAGCTGAACAGCTATACAGCTGGCTATAAGTTGAAGGTGATCGAGTTTGCCCTCGAGCACGGGAAAGGGGCCGCCGGCAGAAAATTCGACGTTGACGAGAAGTGTGTTCGACGTTGGTGCGCCCAGAAGAAAGCCTTGCAGAACACCAATATCAAAAAGCGTGCTTTCCGAGGAAAACAGTGCAAGTATCCTGATTTGGAAGAGGAGTTGCTCCGCTATGTGACTGAGGTGCGAAATGATGGTTTTGCGCCCACTACAGACATGCTGCGCCTTGGCACGTGCGAAAAATATACCGGCCGGGGATTTCAAGGCTAGTGCTGGCTGGGTGGGAAGGTTTATGAAAAGAAAGGGACTCTCTTTTCGGCGAAGGACCACGCTGTGCCAGCGGCTGCCAGAAGACTACACCGACAAGGTGCTTAGTTTTCACAAGCATGTCATCGGCCTGCGCCATCAGCACAGTTATTTGTTGTCGCAAATAGCGAACGCTGATCAAACTCCTGTGTGGTTTGACTCTCCCGAGAACTACACAGTCGAAGTAAAAGGCAAGAAGAGTGTCGCCGTGCGGACCACCGGCGCTGAGCGCCAACGCTGCACCGTGATGCTTTGTGTGATTGCGGACGGGCAGAATCTACCCCCGTACGTTGTTTTGAAAAGGAAAAGAATTCCCAACGAAGTTTTCCCCAAGGGCATCATAGTTAGAGCCCAAGAGAAGGGATGGATGAACGATGATTTGGTGCTAGACTGGGTGAAAAGTGTTTGGCAGAACAGACTGGGAGCTTTGTTGGCCAAACATTCACTTTAGTACAGGATAGTTTCTGCGGCCACCTTACCGATAAGGGGAAGGAGCAGCTGCGCCGTGTCGGCACAGGCATGGCTGTGATTCCAGGCGGCCTCACAGGAATGTTGCAACCATTGGATGGTAGCGTGAATCGACCATTCAAAGTTGAATTCCGAAGACTCTACACGGAATGGATGGCAACCGGCAACCATGAGCACACGCCGACCGGACTGCTGAAGACGGCACCGCTTGCTACTGTTCTCGGTTGGGTGTTGTCGGCGTGGAGCTCGGTGTCGACGGACATTGTGTCCCGAAGTTTTTAAGGTCACTGGGATATCCAACAGCCTGGATGGCACCGAAGATGATTATTTGTGGAATGATGGTGCTCCGCAACACACTATCTCGGACTCCGAGTTAGCGGACTCATCGAGTGACGACGATTAAGCGCACACGCGGAATACTGCAATAAACGCTCTTCGTTCACTAACTGGTACGTTGTTTTTAGTTCACAAAAACAAAATTTCCGTGTATGGGCCGCAACCTGAAAATTAGCCCTCACTTCCCGAAAAAGTGTGCGGCCCTTACACGCGTTTATATGGTATGTGAAATTTCTTGTAACAGTGGCAAAGTTGTGCGTGCACTGGCCCTTATCGCAGGCAAAGTGCATGGCATACACTTCTCTGAGAAACACTGACATGTGCATAGATGTGTACATGGTTGTCCATTGGAGGGAGGAACGAATTTGCATTGCAAACCCCCCCGCCTCATTTTGTTTGGTCAATCCTGGATAAGCCTCACAATGAATGTAAAACTGATAACAAAGCGATGTACTGCTTTTCAGAACTGCTTCCTTTTGGTTTCCAGCTTGTCAGGAGGAGTAAAGGGGGGGGAAGTAGGCAGTTCTCGGAATGCAGTATTGTAAGTCCTTGGCAGCCGTTACTGTGGAAAACCTTTGTGGAACGACTGTATATGCATTTTCAACTGAGTAAAAGTATGGGGCGCCTCCCCTGATAATTAGGGTGTGGTGACAGCTCTCAAAGTGAATTCTTGGAGTGTGCACCAGCCCGGTCAACGACAGACAATGGGAAAGCCAAGGAAGTCGTTTGCCAGTCCTTTGATGTGATGTACTCCACGTTTTCATGACTTGGTTAGTACTGCTATGCTGCTTGCTTTGTTTGGAGTTGCATAGTTGGTTATAGACTCACAGAACAGCACCTCTTGCTGCAGTGAAGCCATCTTTATAAGGTGGGTTACATGTGGTTACATTCCAGAGTTGTTATAACCCGGTAACGTTAGATTGCTTGTGATCAGTTACATTTTATAATTTTATAATATAATCAGTGACTTTTCAGAAACTGTAATATGCTCGAAAATTCAATGACATTCTTGTAATTGATTACAGGTAGTGACTTTTTTTTTTTTTTCAAAATGAACTTGTAAGCAGTTTTCTACAGTAGCTTTTGTCTTGAAACCTATGCAACTTCTTTGTAGAGGCTCCCTATCAGAGCTTCTTTTTTTTTTCACTTTTTCATTGGTCTTACCTGCAACACATTACCCGAGCATCAGCAACAGCAAAGCGTGACGCTTCATAGAGGACATGGACAGTAGCATCGAAGCAGTGCTCAACCACAGGATGGTGTGCATGGTGTTCATACGTGATATCACCCTTCCCTCTAGCGCATGCATTGAGATAGTGTTTGGTGTAGCAGATTACCTTTTATGAGGAAACATGGAAGAATCTGTGAACACAATTTCGATACACAACTCATTGAAAAAGCTGTAACACATCGCAGCAGCCACAGTAAGCCACCCAGCCTTCACACATGCCTGCAGACCTCTCGACCATTCAAGCCGCAATGTTCAACTTGTGTTTTCATGTTATGTAAATAAAATTTTGAAGGAAAGTAATGCAACAGTAATTGATTAGGCTTCTATAATGACTCTGTTACTTTTTCGGGGCTGTACTTGACCTCTGTAATTAGCTGAATTTTAAAGTAATTCTGATCAGTTACTACCTATGTTCTTCATGGTTCACATGGGTCCTTCAAATAATTAAAGCTCCTGAATTTGAAAAGTTCATTTTTAAGGCATTTAATGTGGTGTAACTTTTCGAAATGTCTTAAAATCCTTGAATTTATTTTTTTATTTAGTAAGCATTGTCGCACATTTGTAGGCTTGTGCGAATAGTGAGTTTCAGGGTCGAAGCGGATTCAAAGCGAATAGCGATTTTGGTCGAATAATTTCGCATCGAATTCGAATAGTATGTATAACATATGAAAAAGGGAATATTTATCATAACCTAACCTGCACGATATTTCTTTTGAATTGAAATAGGGGCTTTATGCAAATGCCTTTTTTTTTTCGATGAAAGGAAGTCGAAACAACCTTGATTAGTAGTTTTGGTGGGATCAGAGTGATAAACCTGTAAAATACATGACGTTTTAAAATTTATAGTACTCGAAACGTATAAACCATCATAACAAGCTTAATAAAATAGATTGATTTGAGGGTAAAGGGGCCCTGCAACACTTTTTCAAGTACCGATGGAGCCAGTAAACACGCTTGTCGCCTCACAAATTTACCGCCGCAAAGTTTCTAGAATCAGTCCAGTACAAGCGGAGTTCCAAAAATTTGTCGCATGCTGCAATTGCATTCTCCATTCTCGACCCATCAAAAGAGCTGGAAGCTAAGAAGGGAAGGATGGCACGGGGAAAGAAAAAAACATCACGAGCACCTAGTGATCTTCAGCATTTCTTTTCTCTCTTTTTTCTTTGAATATGCGGCCTTTCAGTGCGATTGTGCACATACTTGTGGACAAGCGGCGGCTTCCCGCAGCGGTCTGGTAACGATGAGCGCGCCATTCTCAAATCAGCCAATGACTGTGACCAGGGCCGTGTTCTCTTTCTTGGCTGTGACAAGTGATTTTTGAGCTTGTATTGTCATTTGCCGCGGGAAGTGAGCAATGTTTAGCTTTGAAAATTCATTGTGAATTTCAGGGCGCGTGCTGCGCTATAAAACTTGCCTCGCGCGTTTTCGGTAGCCTCGACTACCGATCGGCAGCGTTTTCTGCCCTTGCTCAGTAAGTGTTGCAGGGCCCTTTTAAATCTGAAGGGGGGCTTCGCGGCAAAGCAAATTTCTTCTGAGTAGGTGTTTTCACCGTTTTGCACCACCACGTTGCAGTGAAACCACCTCTACAGGCTGACTAATGTACATTTATTTGTTTATTGCGAATACTTCGAAAATATTCGATAGTTTAAATTCGAATCGAAGTGAATTCGAATACTCGCCTATTCGTACAAGCCTACACATTTGACATCGCAATATTTGTGATGCCGTAAATGTAGCAGGTGAAATATCTAGCGTGCCCATCATAAAAGAATTAAGATCAGCAGCTCCCTCAAGGAACCGACATCGTGGATTCCTGGAAACTCTAAAAAGACAGGAGCAGAAGAAAAGGAAACAGAAAAATTAATCTTGCATTCAGGAGGCAGTGCGAAATGCTTACAAAAAAAGAAAGGAAAATGAAAGCTTCTGTTGATGAATTAATAGCAAAGCAGACTTGTATGCAGAAAATGCAGAGACAAAAACTTGATGTGCATCATCAAGCCAAACGTCCTTAGGAAGACTGCCAAGAGCAAGCAGCAGGAGATAGTGGATATCGATATGAACATTCGGCAAAAGCAACAAGGCATTGCACAATTTGTTCCATAGTTTTTCCTATCTGAGTAAAAGTTTGCAACTTGTGTCATACTGAAAGTGATTACCTATGCAAGTTTGAAAAACTATGATTGAAAGTTGTCTGGTAAGAAAACATTATTGGAGCCATGTTTCCGACATCTGCTCCTGTGATCTTACCCCTTTTTGATCAATTCTAGTTATTTCAAGCCTTTATCTTCCACTGAAAACGTGTTAATTGGGTTTTTAACGGACAATGTGGTCCTTGAAACTTTGCACTTATAGCTTCGAAAGTCCTTGAAAACTCTTGAATTTTTGCCATGTAAACAAGTATGGACCCTGTTTGTGTAACATATACAGGTCTGATCTATTCATTTTTAATAACTTTGCAATTATGTGAATTCTAATACTGTTATATTCGTTCAAATATTTGAAGTGTGCGAGTATTTACACGGGCCTAACGAAGAAGTACTGTACTTCTATGTCCATTTCTTGAGCGAACTATGTAAATTGCTTGTGGTAAGCTATACCTTTCATGTTCCCCACTTTTCCGCTTTCTCTACAGAGGGCTTCTTCGACTTGCCAGAAGAGTTCAAACTGGAGGACAAGCACTTCGAGGTGTTTAGAGACCTGCGTGGCGTGAGGCTGCATCTTAGGCGCAGCGTAGCGGTTGTTTCACCGATTCCCCCAGAGATTCCACTTCCGCCCGTGCTGGACTTGGGCTACATGGAAGGTGAGCACTCGAAAAATCACTTTTCCAGGCTGAGTGCTGAGGCTGTTTCAGAATGGAGACATTGTATTTAGTGTCACAGCAAGCATAAGCTCACTCCAGAAATGTTGTCCACTGTGGTAATGAGTGTGGACGGTTGTGCTTGCTTGTGTTATCCTGGCACAATCACTCTGGGTGATGCTGATGCTAGAGCATGTTACTAAAAACTACCTTGTGTCATAAAAATGTTTTTGCAAATGGCAACCTGGAATGGCAAAACTATTGTAAAATCTCATGGGATCTTTGGCTTGCAACATCGATGTAGTTTTTTGTGCACTCTTGCGGTGCCATACGTGCAGCGGGACAACGCGCTTGCAGCGCCGTTTGTTGGCTGGACTGGCCACGATATGAGTGCAAGCCACCGCGGCACTGCTGAGGTTCACGGTGGAGCATGGTGCAATTCCACCAGCCTATGTGCGCTGGCAGACAGCGCGGTGATGATGCATCATTGTAGGCGAAATTGGCAGCTGGAGCTGCCGTGGAACATGGCTCGACGGGACGGGAAACGTGCGTGCACATACATCGTCCGAATGTGTTTGCACAAAGTTTTCTTTTGCTGTCAGGATTTCACTGAACACCAATAGTCATGCGAAAATTATCGTACCTCTTGTCGAGTTGGTACAGAATCGATGCAGTAAAATCTTTGGAGAACAGACTCGCACTTACTGGACATGTAGCGTGTTGCAAGTGTCTCGTTGTTTGGTTTTCTGTTGTTAGCTCTCTTATTACCAGTACAAACATTTCGCTAAAAATTGTCGTCTGCGAAATGGCATCTCGCAGACAGCGCTGCTGTTGCAGATTTTAGTTTTTTGGTTCACACGTTCGTCTGGCCTATAGTGAGGCTTTCTATGCTCCTGCCACAAACCTGGCAAGCTCTATGTCCGATTTCATGGTGCGCTTTTGTGAAAGTTTAGTACATTGCATCAGACATTCATTTTCACTTTGCCTGTGTCACGACACCAGGGAAAGTAAGATACCTAGGAGTTCTTATCACTTTGTGTAAATATGTATTTGTGCAGTTTTCGGAAATGTCGAAAGACGAGGATGATAGATTAGTGATAGAACATGTGCAAGTGTTTCACCTGACCATCCCTAGCTGTACACATCAGTAGAACAGTGGTTTCGGTGCTTGGCAGTTGACCCAAAGGTCGCGGTTTCAATACCGATCGTGGCAGTCACATTTCGATGGAGGTGAAATGGTTGAGGCTGGTGGTTGAAACTTTCAGTCCTCTACTACGTCATACCTCAATGTCATATCGCGATTTTGGTACATACGTTCAAGGTTATTCGTAATAATAATATTATGACCATCTCCAGCTAATCCTTGGTAGTGCACATTATTTGTCTCTCATTAAAAAAAATTCACGTCAGGTACTCATATACCTGCATGTGCATGTCTCGGTTTTTATCACAATTGTCTGCCTGTTCATTGTACTCTCATGAGATCGAAGGCATCTTGTACTAGAATCTGTTCCTCTTTGCAACTATGTCTTTAAAGCCAGAATAATGCATTCGCATTCCAACAGAATGACGTGATTACTATGGTCACGAGGTCAGTGGCATTATATAGGGGTGTGATACGATAGAAAGTGTCACATTGTCTGTTACAGTGCAGAAATTCCTAAATGAGCAGAAACGCCTAAATAAAAGCTTACGGTGGCGATAACGTGGGCGTTAGTCGTCCCTCATTCATTTTCACCACAAGGTGTGAATTGTGATGCGTTGTCTTGTCAAACTTTTGTGCTTTAATTGTGAGGCTCACCATATTGCGAGGCACACCATAAAATCATTCTTTTTAGTAAGTACATAGAATTGCGGCGTAACAAGATATGTTTATTTAGAAGTAGTCGGACTTCAAATAGTACATGTGCAATTTGCTATTAGTGGTATCAACTGTGAATATAACTTGTTGAGCCACTCAGCAATTATGGGTATGTCTTCAGAAAAGCTTACTTCAAAACTGTGTGCGTGTTGAAGACAAGTGAAATCTCTCTGTGGTGAGGGTTAAATGAGTCCAAATCTGTTTTTATTGCTCTTGCATGGAAATGTCTTGTTCTGAAAGGTAGACATTGTGCCTGAAGGAGGTATAATGCAGCTGACTGTATAGGACACCTCATTATAAATCATGTCACCCAGAGATGACTAAACTCTAATGTAGCCTCGATTCAAAGCTGCGACTAAAATTTTCTTGATATGTGCTCATTCTCGTCCACAATTTCCACAGATGACTTTGTGGACCTGGAGGCAATCGACAAGCCTGTTCCACAAAGCGTACTTCAGTGTGTGCCTCTTGACTGAGCAAGTTCCACGTCCGTGCCTTCAATCTGAGACTGTCTGCCCACGTCTGTGCCTGGTCAACTGAGCTATGTCCAGAGTGCACTGCTTTCAAGTCGTTTTTTTATCTTTTATCTGAGAGGCAGCACATAATTGGGGCTCCAAGCATTCTGCACCAAAGAAAATATAATCTGGCAGCTTGGATTGTATGCTGTGTCTGCCTCCTTACCTTTTAAGTGCCTCTGACGAACACTTTGCTGTGAACTTTAGCTGTAATGACATACCAATACAGAGTGTAAATAAAGTGTTTAAAAACTAACCAGCATACTGTGTCCAAATTGAAGATCACCTATGCGGATGATATGTCCAAAGTCTTCTCCCTTTCTAAAAGATCTGTCAAGCTTACTTTGAGTGAAATCTCCTTTTCTGATTTGCATGGTTAATGGTGCAATAAAAGTTTATCGGCGGCTGCATTTCCGATGGAGGCGGAAATGTTGTAGGCCCGTGTACTCAGATTTGGGTGCACGTTAAAGAACCCCAGGTGGTCAAAATTTCCGGAGCCCTCCACTACGGCGTCTCTCATAATCAAATAGTGGTTTTGGGACATTAAACCCCACAAATCAATCAATCAATCAATAAAAGTTTATGCAACGTCGGCGTAATCCCAGTGCTCGTCAGATTGAGAAATTTACCTTTACTGACTTGCACAGTCATCCTACCATAATGAAGCACTCCTTGAGCTTCGAAACTTGTAAAGCTGAGAAAAAGATGTCTCACCATTTGTGGGTCGCTCTACTAGTTAACTTTAGATAATATATCATAATAATAGCCATGCAATTTGATAGAATATTTATTCAATTAGGCTTCTGTGGCATTAGTGGCATCCAGCTTTCTATCTTGTTCCTCATAAGGAGTCACGGTAGCTTTCTACCATGACTCCCCTCGATTTTAGGCTAAGGGAGACACCCTTTGCAAGTGTCCCCTTTGATATTTATCTTCCAAGGGTCTCGTGTCAATTTCTTGACTCTCAAGGACAACACACTTTCTGTAAAACAGTCTGAAATGTAGAGCGCTTCTGAAATCTGGGCCAAGGCTGAAATGTGGGCACAGCAATTGTACGAGCGTAGATGAGGTATTTTTATAAGTTTCGTGCAACTCGTGGAAATACCAACTATTCTTGTAATATGTGCTTCGGCACCACGATGTGTTATGCGATTTCATCATTGCCACCACAGGCATCATGCCCTATCTTGTATAATGCTGGGTGTACTATGGGGGGGTGAAGAGGGTGAAGTATTGCTGTAGTACAGTGTCCCCAATGCGTGCAAAAGCAGGCGTCAAGGCACCCAACCGCAATGTCAACTCCCTTCCCCCACTTCTTGGGTTGAGCCCTCAAGATTGCAAGATTCGCAAAAATTTAAAATAATGTAGTGATATTCTCCTGTCAACGGTCTGCCCATGGGTCCCCCGGTTTTTCGAGGTTATAAGAGCGAAACAATTTTTCTTGATGCTCACGTGTTAAAATTACCCATGGCTGTACTCCCCATTCCTGGGTTGATGTAAACTGTCAATCATTGCTTGCACCTTACCGCATACCGCCTAAAATGTCTGAATCACCAGACCATAGTTCATGCGTGAGCAACTGGTGAACCTTCAGTTTGAGTTCAATCTCCCCCTTTAAAATGGGGGTGGAGTCCTTTAGGACGTCAATAAAGTTTTTCATCCATCCACCCATCAATTCATTCATGTGTAATTGTTACCACGTGGGATTGTAAATGCACTGTTACAAGAATGCCTAAATAATCCTAAGAATGCGGTTACTGCCACAGACGCATCGCAATGTGAGGAAAGAGCTGGCAGAGGAATATTTCGCCCTGATCTCGAGTGGCCTTTATTACGAGTGCCTGATTTTATTCCTCTTTGGTTTGGTTTGGTAAAACTTTATTGGGAAAGTCCAAAGGCCTGCGCCCTAGGCCCAGCACACGGCGGGCCGCTCCTTTGATGTACGATGGGACATAAGGCCGAGACCTAGCGAGTATGTTTTTGGCCTTTTTGCACACAGCTCCAACACTGAAGGCACGAATGGCAGCTCTAGAATCGCTACATATATGTTCATGACGCTAATCTAAAAGAGCCAAGGCAATGGCAACCTACACGGCCGCATAGGCAGTTTTGATGCATACCGACGCCGCATTAATTGTCACCCCTTTGTGGTTGATTGCCACTATCATGAATTGGTTGCTCTGGTCATCGTATTGCACCGCGTCTATGAAACAGGCACACCGTCTAAATCCGCTACTTGGCGGAGAAGGGCCCAAGCGCGTGCTCTCCTCCTTCCAACATTTCGTTGTGGATGCATGTTCCACGGAGCAGGCGTGACAATGATGTTCTCCTTCTGATTCCTCGTCAACCTTTGGTACAGAGCCTTAATCCGAGCTGGTGGAATACCCATATCTGCGAGAAGAATCTTCCCGCTTTTGAGACAGACAGCCTAATTACCTGTGCTCTTCCTCGTGCTTCCGCGATTTCTTCTAATGCGAATTCCCAACTGCAGGAGACGATCGGTGTGGGTGTAGCTGAGGAGCCCAAGGGCATTATTTTCCGCTCTCCTTATCTTTGCATTAAGCTTGTTCTTTTCCAGTCTCTTCTAAACATGCATTGCTGCCACATATGCAAAATGACACAGCAGAAAAGCATGTATAAGCCTGACCCAGTCGTCCTCTGATAGTCCTGCCCTTTGATTAGCCACCCGCCTTATGAGCATAATAACACTGTCTGTCTTTTTTGCTAACCTTTGAATTGTGATGTTGTTGGTGCCCGTTGCTTCTAGCATCATATTGCCACCTAGAGTTGTGAGCCGGCAAGCCCTAGCGAGCCGAAAAGGGCAAGGAGAACGAAGAAGAAGTGTGGTTAGCTCGTTTCGAAGATACACGCTCGTGTCTTTCTGCCCCGCTGTTCCTGTTCCTTCTCTACGGCTCTTGGTACGTGACAAACTGGTGGAGGTGCTGGGTAATCTATGCACCGTACCCCTCCACATACCAGGAACACAAGCGTCGTACCGGTGGTCACTCCTGTGCACCGCGCCAGCAGAAGGATCCGAGGCCAATCCCCTGAGTTTGGACTGCTCGCAAACAACATGGCAGCTCCGACCAGCCATGCCGACACCAACCCAACCGGTACGAACGGTACAACGCCGCTCCATTGCACCTTACTCACACCGCGAACGCCAAATCCTTTTCATGGCACTGCACTTGAGAATGTGGAAGATTGGCTTGTCCATTACGAGTTCGTTGCCGTGCACAACCAGTGGGACGACGCAGACAAACTGCGGCACGTCTATTTCAGTCTTTTGGACGGCGCACGTGTCTGGTACGAGAACCGGGCAGGTATTCTTACATCATGGGAAGACTTCAAACGCCGACTTCTTGCGACATATGCAAGCCCTGACCGTCGGGAGAGAGCTGAGCGCGATCTGCAGTCCCGCATACAACTACCTAATGAAGGGGTTGCGATGTATGTCGAGAAAATGACGCGCCTCTTCCACCGAGCTGACCCCGGCATGCCAGAAGAAAAGAAGGTACGGTACCTCATGCACGGGGTCAAAGAGCAAGTTTTCGGTGGGCTTGTACGCAGTCCACCCAAGACTGTGTCAGAATTTCTCACGGAAGCTGTCACCATCGAAAGCACCCTTAGGCACCGGGCCCCGTCATACGAGCGGCACGTCAATGCTTCAACTACGGACTACTTTGGAGCTTTCGGTGGCCAAATGGATTTTTTCCGAGAGCTCATACGTTCAGTCATCCGCGAAGAACTCCAGAAGCTGTCAGTGCCCTCGCAGCCCCCTACCTCTTCGTTCTCCAGCGTTGTCCGAGATGAAGTCCAGCATGCTTTAAGAGAACCATCTTGCATGCGGGATTATCAACCACCCGGTGACTTCCCCCGCATGTCGTATGCTCAAGCTTTGCAGCAACCTGTAACACCCGCAATCCCGCATCCCACCGTGGCCCCAGCCATGCTGCAGACGGTCCAAGCGGCGCCATATTACAGCGCACCTCGCCCGATCCCGCGAAAATCAGACGTCTGGCGTGCGCCTGATCGACGTCCTCTCTGCTTCCACTGTGGCGAAGCTGGGCATCTTTACCGACACTGTTCTTACCGGCAACTTGGACTACGTGGATTTTCGACGAACTCACCACCACCCAGGTTCGGTCAGCGGCCCCCTGATATTGAAGAGTATGTGGCTCAACAGCGCGGAACTTCGTCATCCTTTCACCAGTCACGCTCCCCGTCGCCGCGGCGATTTTCTCCTAATCGCCGCACCTATTCGAGCGTGGCGCAGGGTCGGTCCCCCAGTCCGCGCCGGGAAAACTAACCACAGCGACCTTCGGGGGCGAGGCCGCTCATACTGGACAAGCTCAAGGCCTCCTACCGACGCTTCCGCAAACTGAAGATTCCCCGACGACGACGACACCAGCTGGTTCCGAAAAGGTTTCATTAGATATTCCAGTGCTGCTCGACGGTCGCAAAGTCACTGCTTTAGTTGACACGGGTGCGGATTTTTCTATAATAAGTGAAAAACAGGCTGCTCTTCTAAAGAAAGTGACGATGCCTTGGAACCTCAAGCCAATTCGTACTGCTGGCGGGCACATCGTCATGCCACTCGGCGTTTGCACAGCACGAATACAGATTCGTGGTTCAACCTTTGTTATCAGTTTGAGCGTTCTCCGTCAGTGTTCTCGAGACCTGATCATTGGCATGGACTTCCTGAGGGAGCACGGTGCTATCATCGACATTCGACAACGCCTCGTCACGTTCTCAACAAAAAGCGCCACACCAGAGTATAATCCCGACCACGATCGAGTATGTCGGCGGGTAATTGACGATGCTGTGACGATACCACCGCGCTCAAGTGTTATGGTTCAAGTGGCTGGTAACAAATCAGCACACGGTGAAATGGTGGCGGAGAGCAATCGATCCCTGCTCTTTTCCCAAAGTGTCTGCGTAGCACGAAGCCTAGTAGACCTTCAGGATGGCCATTGCGAGCTACTTGTTACGAACTTCAGCTACGAGCGCCGACACCTTTTCCCTGGTACTGTCATCGCCTATGCCTACCCAGTAACTAATGTGACTGAGTGTTTTGCTTCCGAGGCAACCGATAATACCGAAGCACCTCTCCGGGGCGTCGACATAAATCCAGCGCTTTCTGACGAAAACAAACGAAGGCTTAACGACCTGTTGATAGAATTCCACGCCTGTTTTGCACGTTCATCGAGAATCCGCCAAACATCGATTACCAAACACCGTATTATCACCTACGGCGACGCGCACCCTATACGGCAACAGCCTTACCGCGTTTCACCAACCGAACGACGCGCGATTCAAAAGCAAGTGAAGGAAATGCTTCAAGACGGTGTAATACAGCCATCAAGTAGCCCTTGGTCATCGCCAGTGGTCCTTGTAAAGAAGAAGGATGGTACACTTCGCTTTTGTGTCGATTATAGGAAGCTGAATAACGTCACAAAGAAAGACGTGTACCCGTTACCTCGAGTGGACGATTCTCTTGACAGGCTGAGGCGAGCAAAGTACTTTTCCTCCATCGACCTCAAAAGTGGTTATTGGCAAATTGAAGTCGATGAACGTGACCGCGAAAAAACGGCTTTCGTAACTCCTGACGGCCTGTATGAGTTCCGAGTACTCCCATTCGGCCTCTGTTCCGCTCCGGCCACATTCCAACGAATGATGGATACCGTTCTCGCTGACCTCAAGTGGAAAAGTTGCCTCGTCTATCTAGATGATGTCGTTGTCTTTTCAAAAACGTTTGACGAGCACCTTCATCGCCTTCGGAGTGTTTTTGAAGCCATACGATCCGCTGACCTTACCCTCAAGCCAGAGAAGTGCCATTTCGGCTACAATGAACTGAAGTTCCTCGGTCACGTTGTGAGCGCTGCAGGCGTTCGGCCCGATCCCGAGAAGACTGCCGCTGTGGCCTCTTTTCCAGCTCCGACAGACAAAAAAAGTCTTCGGCGATTTCTGGGGCTCTGCGCCTACTATCGCCGTTTTATTGAAAACTTCTCTAAGGTTGCGGAGCCTCTCATCAGACTTACGCGTGACGACACCCCATTTCAGTGGACTGACGAACAAGCGACTGCCTTTGCGGAACTGCAACATCGATTGTGTTCCCCTCCTTTACTCGGTCATTTCGATGAGGACGCTGACACAGAGGTGCGCACTGACGCAAGCAACATTGGTCTCGGAGCTATCCTGCTGCAAACACAAGATGGGATTGAACGTGTGATTGCCTACGCGAGCCGCACTCTATCACGTGCCGAAACGAACTATTCAACGTCAGAGAAGGAATGTCTCGCCGTAATATGGGCGATTACAAAGTTCAGGCCTTATCTATATGGGCGCCCATTCAAAGTTGTGAGTGATCACCACGCTTTATGTTGGTTGGCTAACCTCCGAGACCCCTCTGGGCGATTAGCACGATGGAGTCTGCGACTTCAGGAGTTCGATATCACCATTGTATACAAGTCGGGTAGAAAGCATGAAGACGCCGACACGCTATCACGAGCACCTCTGGAGTCCGACCATACAGCTGTAGAAGACGACAGCACCTTCCTGGGGACTCTCAGTGGGGCGGACCTCCTCAGTAAGCAACGAGCGGACCCCGAGTTAAGACCCATCATCGATCATTTAGAAAGCAGCACCGCGTCTGTTCCTCGTCCCCTTTCCCGTACGTTGCCGTCATTTTGCTTACGACACGACATATTATACAAGAAAAACACTGGTGTTGGCAGCAGATCTTATCTTCCAGTCGTCCCTCATGACCTTCGTGATGACATCCTATTAGCCTGCCACGATGAGCCGACATCCGGCCACCTGGGATACTCACGGACACTCGACCGGGTTCGAAAGCTATATTTCTGGCCAAAACTCGCAGCTTGTGTCAAACGCTACGTGAAAGGATGCCGCGAATGTCAGCGTCGCAAGTCACCACCTGTGAAGCCTGCAGGCCTCTTACAACCCATCGATCCACCGCGTACGCCGTTTGACCAAGTTGGGATGGACCTTCTTGGACCGTTTCCTATGTCTCACTCCGGAAACAAGTGGATCATCGTCGCAACTGATTACTTGACGCGTTATGCTGAAACGAAGCCATTGCCACGTGGTACAGCATCTGAAGTCGCCCAGTTTTTCATGCACCACATTGTGCTTCGTCACGGTGCCCCGTCATTCATCATCACTGACCGAGGGACAGCGTTTACGGCAAAACTGTTGGACGACATCTTCAAGCTCAGTTACACGAACCACCGCAAGACAACCGCATACCACCCCCAGAGTAACGGCTTAACAGAAAGGCTGAACAAAATGCTGGCGGACATGATTTCTATGTACGTGGATGTGCAGCATAAAACGTGGGACGAAATCCTGCCATACGTAACGTTTGCGTACAACACCGCAACTCAGGAAACGACAAGGTTCGCACCCTTCCGCCTCGTTTACGGTAGAGACGTGCAAACCATGCTAGACGCTATGATTCCTTGTGACATCGACCAGCACGAGCTACTAACTCCCGATGTCGACGATTACATTCAGCGTGCAGAGGAAGCACGTCAATTAGCTCGCGTGCACATAAGATCGCAGCAATGTGAAGACGCCCGAAGGTACAATATCCACCACCGACAAGTCTCCTACCAACCTGGCGACCAAGTGTGGGTTTGGACTCCTGTTAGACGGCGAGGTTTGAGCGAAAAACTCCTGAGCAAGTACTTCGGACCCTACAAAGTATTACGGCGGTTGAACGAGGTCAATTATGAAGTTATTCCAGACGGAGGCTCGGCAACGACACAGCGCCGCTCACCACGAACAGAGATTGTGCATGCCGTCCGCCTAAAACCTTATATTACGCGGTGATACTCGTCTTATTATGCCCGGGCAGCAAACATTTTTGTTTTTTTTTACATTGCCCGTTGGGTCTCGAACGAACTGTGAACTCTGTTAATGGTTTTTTTTTCTCTTATGACCAACCTCAGACAATTTTTTTTGCACTTGCATATGCCCTGTGCACTATAGCTACCGTTTCTCTTTTTTTTCCCCCTTCACCGACCCTGCTGTCCCCTTGTGTATGAGCATCGGGTCGATGCTCTAATGGGAGGGGGAATAATGCCACCTAGAGTTGTGAGCCGGCAAGCCCTAGCGAGCCGAAAAGGGCAAGGAGAACGAAGAAGAAGTGTGGTTAGCTCGTTTCGAAGATACACGCTCGTGTCTTTCTGCCCCGCTGTTCTGTTTCGGCTTTTCTTTCTATATATATTTTTTTCAGCCCAAAATTACGTTTTCTTTGAAAAACCATTAGCCTTTTAGTTAAGATCCTGCCGCCCGGTTCTTGGCCGATCCCCTTTTGTGGGTGTGCGCCAGAGTGTCAAGGATCATCATCATCATCATCATCATCATCATGTTCCTGTTACTTCTCTACGGCTCTTGGTACGTGACAATATCTAAGATCCGAATGGAAGCGACTTTGGGGATTGATGGTTCATTTTTGGTACGCAGGTGGATGTCTCTCCTTAGGGGCGGCACCCAGCCTCGCGGTCAATGGCCCTTCCTGACTGGGTTATAAAGGAGAAGCTCAGACTTTTCCGGATAGCAGGAAAGGCCTGTGTCCTCCAGAAAACTCTCGGTAGTGTCGATGGCCTCTTGCAGGGCAGCCTCTACAGTGCCATAACTTCCTCCTCTACACCAAATGGTGGTAACATCGGCATAAATTGCGGCCAACATCTGAAATTCCAGAAAGCTGCCTCGAGAGACCGGCCCCGCCGCGGTGGTCTAGTGGCTAAGGCACTCGGCTGCTGACCCGCAGGGCGCGGGTTCGAATCCCGGCTGCGGCGGCTGCATTTCCGATGGAGGCGGAAATGTTGTAGGCCCGTGTGCTCAGATTTGGGTGCACGTTAAAGAACCCCAGGTGGTCTAAATTTCCGGAGCCCTCCACTATGGCGTCTCTCATAATCATAGAGTGGTTTTGGGACGTTACACCCCACATATCAATCAATCAATGCCTCGAGAGACCAGCCATGACGATGTTAAAAAGTAAAGGTGATAGAACAGATCCCTGCAGGGTGCCCCTATTTCCCAGCACTTGCGCATCCAATTCTAGATCTCCAACTTTAAGTATGGTTTTTCGACCACTCAGGCAAGATCTGACAAACCATGAAATGAGGAACCTAGGTTGAAACTAGAGATCGCATCCAAAATAGAATCATGATGGACATTATCAAACGCTTTTTTTATATCCAAGCCTAAAATTGCCCTTGTGTCTCTGGTATGATTATCTAAAGTTTGAGTCTTAATGATTTTCATAGCATCCTGCATAGATAGGCCTTGCCTAAAGCCAATTAGGCAATGAGAAAAGAGATCATCGTTATAGCAGAATTTATGGCCCTAATAATAGATATATAAAAAATAAGTAGTTCAATTGCAGTAATTGCAATTATCACTGACTCATTACTTCTGTGCACTTTCTTCTCAACACATAATGTGGAATGCTTCTACTGCAGCTCTTTAATATACTAGTTCCCGGAGACCTTCAATGTATTCATTTGTTTTGAGCATCGGGCCACAAACGTTTGTTGTTGAATGAAAGAGCCGATTCTTTAGACGCATTTGGTGTAATCATTTGGGTTTTCTCGCTTACAGCCTACATCACAATCGCAAGCTTCCGCACACTGACATTCAGAAAAAAGCTTATCAGGCCCTGCATTGACAGTTTCTCAAGAATAGAGGCACCTCTTCATCCTATCTTCTCGTTGGTTCACGACATTGACGAAAAGACCACCTCTTCGAATTCTGTGGGTCTGAAAGTATCACAATAAGTTATTCTTCATTTTGGTTCCTTTACTCTGGGCTACAGTGACAGAGATGTTTTATTTGCCATATAGAAATTCTTCAGTATCTATAAGAGAATATTTAGCTAAATTCTTCATTCTTTAAATAGTTCATTACTAATATTTTGTACTTAAATTAATTACTTTTTTAGTAGTAACTTATGCGAGTAATATACTAAAAAAATTTCATGCACTACTCGGTCAATGCCCTGATTTGGAGTGAGCAATGAGAGGAGGAAAAAAAGGAGCAGAAGAGGAAAATGAACACTTCGTTATTCAAATCTGGACTGGTATTAGGTACTAAATATAACACGCAACATAAGTTCACAAAAACAAAACAAAAGGTACAGAAAAGACCCTCAAGCCTAATGTTATGTGACCTCTGCTAATAAAATATGACCTATGGCATCGTGGAAGAACGGCTGAACAGTTATAGTTCACGCTGACTTGTTGGCTGTAAGTATTCAAAATTACTATATCTGGCAAGAACTCTATCTGCTCTATCAAAACTGTCAGCATAGCACACTGAATTTATTATTATTAACTTATTTGTTTGCAGTTATCTGTGACCTGAAGAGATCTAACTATAGGAAAAAAATGTACTGTTTTTATTTACGCTATTCCTTATAGATAGCATTATTTATTTATTAATATTGCAACTGTATGCCTACTCATAATACTGCTTTTGTTCATGTTAGCTACACATCTGGCAACAAAATTAAATGTCATGGCTACTTTGACTACATTTATTTCGAATTCTGGATCTTTTCGAAGTCTTTCTCAATGGCAAACCTGTGTGTGGTCAATCGCCATCGCGGGCATGAGTCAGAAGCAACAGTTCATAGCTTGGAAGATGTTTACTGTGAGTCGAAGAGACCTTTTTTTATATATATAGGCAACACGTGAAGCAGCCGTCAGTCTCCGAAACAACTTGGAACAGCGGCGGCTCTTTGATGTGCATCTAAACCAAACTACACTTTGGCATGTTTGCTTTTTATCCTTGCAGTAATGCGGCTGCCATGGCTAGAAATTGAAACGCCGTGCATGAGCTCGTCTAATCCTGGTTCCGCCGATCGTGAGTTTTTATAGAAAAATAAAAAGAATAGTGAGCTCTGAAACTGTATGAATCAATGCGCGACAGCTCAGCGGTACGTAACTCACGAGGAAGTAGGAGTACTAAGAGGGAGAGAGAAGTAAAGATTGAGACGAAAGTAAAAGATTGGGAGACAGAGATGTCCGTAGATGGGTCCCTGAAAAGTGGACATCGTGGACTAGACAACCGTCTGGTACGAAATCCAGCCTAGTGACTCCCTTTTAACGTTCCGAATATGCAGTCGATGACGCGGACACCTACAATCAATCACAGAAGCTTGTTGTAGCACAGTGTAAACTATGGATCTGCTTCTCCAATGGGAAGAGCGAATGCGCCTCACTGTGTTATTCGCGAAGCCACGGCAGTCCACGGCAGCGACCAACGCTCTTTAGCGTTGGGCAGCAACAGCAGAGCCGCGAAGAAAAATAACGACGCACGTTTACCGAGTATTGTAAGTACATACGGTTGCAGCCAGTGCTCTTACCATTTGAGCAGAAACAACAGCACCCAAAAACAAAAAACAACAACAAGGCAGCACACATCGACGCTGGCTCCTCTGAATTACAATGTCGCCGTCGTGAGCCGTGTGGCTGCCAAGTTTTAAACCAACGCTTGTGTTTGCATTATAATTTCGTCCTCACGTTTCGGCAGTAACGCGTTGGTGTCTGTCTTGCATTTTTTTTCGAAGTATATTCAGATTCTCTGTTACAAGGCTTAGCAGGCATCGCTGAACAAGCGGCTAATCTGAATAGTAGGGACAAGATAAAGCTGACACCTTTTCTTTAGTGTGAGATGACTAAAGCGATATTGATTGGAATTTCACCGTTTATAGGCCTGGACAAGTGGCACGCCCGAGGTTGGCCCGAGTTCGGATCGAAGTGGGATCATCACAATAATTAGCATTTACTGACGCAAAGACATGCTCATGATCTACGTGCGAGTCGTGATTTGCGTATCGCGTATTGCTGCAACTTAGCACTTCTCAAAGAAGCGCAGTTTTCTTAACCTTCAATTGAATTCCAGCTTCAAACAGAACTATATTTTGCTGCACAAAAATGTGGCTTCTTTACACCTCGTAGCTCATGCTTCTTAAACCAGCTTCTCAAACCCTTTCAAGGTGGTGGTTTAGCGCTCTTTTCTCCTTTACAGGTGTAGGCGTTTGCTCTTATCTTCGCGGCACAGATTGCCAGACATACATTGTTATACATTAACAACTGCACTTGGCCTTTTGTGTAAGCGACACCTAAAGTTGTGCATGTGGCTGGCAAACTTAAAGACTTGTACGCATCACAATACATTTAATACATCTAAGAAATGACGAAAGAACGCCAGCGACAAACCGCACTCTCTCAATCATAGCTACGTCCGTAACAGTAAATGATTAAAACGTCCCGACTGGTCATGGTTCGTGTGTTAGACCATCGAACGGCGCTGACCTGCGTCAATACAGTCCAGAAACTAATTTGCCAATGACATCGGAAGCAAGCCAGGATAAAGTCCTTAAGAGGTCATCGTCTTGTCTGACGAGTACCCATGGCTTGGACGTCCTTCTTCTGGTGACCGACCCTTCGTGGAGTGGGCCTGTAGCGTGCCAGCTTGCACGCGCGTCCCACCACATTTGTCTCCTCCCTGAACAGCCGCAGACTACCAGTATCAAATGCCACTTTAGCTTCATCCGACGACAGTTGCCAGGCAAGGAGAGATTTTGGGGATGTCTGGTGGCTCGCGTTCTATTCTGCCATCTCGAAGACGCGCAGGTTGAGAATTCCACGACGCACGCGTTGTAGCAGGTGAAAGCGACGCTCTTCCTTGCTGCACCAGAGGCTTGGATCGGAACGGCCTGTTGGAAGTCTCCGTATACGCTAGGACACGCTGATTCCATAGAGGCGTGTGTGGAGCCAGAAGACAATCTCCCTTGCATTATTCCACGTTGGATATTCCGGGTACCCTGGACGTGCAATCTGGTTAGTCTTCCGTTCAGTTTCTTTACCTCTTTTGGCACGACGGCGACGCCTCGAGATGGTTGACAAATTGAGCGGCGTCCAGTATCTTGGTCGACTTCTAAAACTGCCTGCCACATCGCCCTCGCAGACACAGTAGAGGCTGGTCGTTCATAGAAGCACTGTGCGACACGCCAGAAGGGAGCTCCGACTGCATCACAAATTATGCGGCGTCGTATATTCAGGTGCGAACATCTGAGAAGCTTAGAAGCCAGCAGCATTATTCCTTTATTGTTGTAATCTTCATGGTGAATTATTACTCGACGATAATGTCAGCGTGGGCCCTGGATCCGTAATTGGCGAATGAAACTTGCCGGGGGAGAATGGCGTCTTCCACGTATGCCTGGCCAGAACGATGGCATAAAGAATACGGCTGGCTCGTGGCGCTCACCAGGGTTTTCAAGTGTCTTCTGGAGGCCTCGACGTAAGGGCTCTACGTAAGTGGCTAGCTTGAAGTCATCGATGACCTAAGGCAGGTGGATCGTATGTCGATATGCAAGATGACGGCGAAGTGAAATGGAACGCCTCGTGGCACGCATTCGCGTGCACCACGAGGACAAGCTGATGCCCATGGTGATGGGAACAGCTCCGTAAAAAAAGAAACGCGATGCAGCTATTTATAATACATATGGATGACTGCTCTTAAAGAGATATTCTATAAAGGACGCGCGAGTCGAACGAATTCTGAAGACATTTTGACTGTTCGCGACACCTTTGAATGGTCATCGAATTATTTTCTCGCCCATTAGAATTAACAACTCTTGGTGAGAATAAGCTACACCGACTGGGCTGGTGTTAAGCTTTCTTTTTTTGTGGTGCACTCAATGCGGTCACCTTGCGTTGAACAATTACTGCGCAGCGAAATCTCCATACTTGAGCATCGGCGTCCAGATTTGAGTCATTGTGCAGATCGGTATCGATATGCTTCAGGACACCTGACGCCGAATAGCCTTTCGAAATAGCCCAAATAGGAGATATAGGAAAGAGAGCGTTTCAAACCGCAACGTCAATTGACATTTTCTCACTTCTTCTCGTAGCTCTGCGGGTATAAATTTCCTCACTGCGGTTCGTTATATAAAGCTCGTTTGAGGCTCCTGAAAAAAACAGTTTGAGCTTATCAACACCGGATCCGGGCTAAGGTTGAACACGCTTCTATAATATGGAACCCGCACATCAACGTCAAGATTACCACGCTTGAAAAAAATCTAGCGAAAGGCTGTGCGGTTTACTTTTTCTTGAAATGGCCCCCAGTTTCCTAATACGTCATTTATAAAACCTCAAGAGGCTTTTCCATTGCAGTCCCGGCAAAAAGGAGCAATGCTTGAAGTTTTTGTATTCTTTGCTTAATCAGAAGCTCAAGCTTGACCCAGCGTCATACTTATCTCCACTTTTATCACGGCATACTCGTCATGGTCATACGCTTTGTTTAAATCCCTGTTTTGCCAGAAGATATCTATTTAAATTATCTTTCCGCAAACGATTAGGAATGACGGTCTTTCGACCAATTATTGTCTTCAGCAGAGGTAAATGCCCCCTCCTTGGTTTCTTTTTAAACCGTCTTTTTTCCAGTGTTGATAAGAATTGGTTATATTTGATTCACTTGATAATTTTTTTACTGTTTCTCTATTCACACTCATGTTTTAGGGGTGAAGCTCCTTAAGGCGTGGGTCTGTACACCCTCTGATGTATGTTGTAGTAGTAGTAGGTAGCCACCGGTGGCACATACTCGCTCTGTCTGTGCCACAGGGGATGCGATATGGAAGTACCTGAAGTGTGCACTAGATGGACGCACGGACGGACGCATGGACGGACGAACAGACTCACGGACGCACGTACGGAAAGACGGACGGACGCATGGATGGACGCACGGATGGTCTCTCGGACGGATTGAAGCGAGAACGAACGGATGGATGGAAGCACCGAGGGGCCGATGGACGCTTCGCCCCACTCATCATCATTCACTCCAGGGATATGCTGCGATTTTTTGTACTACTTTTTCGCCACCTGCATTACTTTATTTCTTTAAGATTCTGTGAATATTCTTGTTTGTTATATACGTTTTTGGCCCAATGTTTTAACGCTTTTGTATTCCAACTCAGGCGTGGGCCCAGTGGCGTGCAGTATTTCTGTAAAGAAAAAAAAAAGAAAAATTATATATCACATATATTATTATGCTACTATGAAAGGAATTCTACAGTTCTACGCGGGGACACCACACTAGGGTTATAAGAGACTCTGTATGGAGGGGAAACCCGCGATAATTTTAACCAGCTGGATCTTCTTTTGAGAGACAGAAAGAAAGAAAGAATCGGGCCTTGTGAGCACCAGCTGCTCCATTGCTAGCCTCGCTTCGGTTCTTCATAAATACCTCAACCGTACCGCATAGAAACGTACGTCTATGCGGGTAACATTGCCTGTTTCAAAACCTCCTTGAATGCTTACTCAAGTACAGTTTCGAAGTGCCCGCTACGCCATGATACTTCCTTATGCGTATCAGCGACGGTAGAGCTCCTTGTACACTCTAAAAAAAGCGTTCTGTAAGTTAGCAAGGCAGCACGTGAATTAACACAGCTGGTCACTTTGTTGATGATTTTCTTGCTGATGATGATTGTGATGATGTGGATTGTGTGGCCCGTGACGGGGCGAAGAGGGAACGGCAGTTCTGCTCTGCGGTACGGCTTAATTGGAGGCGAAGACGAGGAAAAGGAAGCGCGAGCGGGGCGTGGGGCCGCCCCGCTCGCGGGGCGGCCCCACTCTACTCGATCTACTCTACTCGGCGATCTACTCTACCATTTTTCGAGAAAAGGGTCGGTTCGCCAAGGCTCTAGCTGTTGAAGCTTGCTCTCGGGGTGTGGCCAAGAATTAAGTAGCTGTTGTTGGTTAATTGATCTACCATCGTTTCTTATACTGCAATAGTTGTTTGATCAGTGTTTTTTGTGCAGTTCAGACAAGACAAGATGCCCTTATCTTCGCCAGGGCCAGGGACTTTTCTTTGGTCTGCTTCTACGGATCCAAAGGAGGTGCCAGTGGATCTTTTTTTGAGCAACGGAATATCATCGGTTCCAGTGGCTCTAGTCCCGAACAATGACGGCATCATTCGGAAGATCATTCAGGCGGAATTACGGTCAGTGACGGCCCAATACCAGTCCATAACGGAGGTTCGCCAGTTCGGCAGAGGAGGCATACTGTGCTTTTCGCCAGACCAGTCCTGTGTCCTAGATCTGCTAAAGTGCTCAACGTTTGCATCCCAGCCGGTGAGCGCGTTCATACCTTCTCATTTAGCATGTACCCGAGGTCTAGTGCGTGGCGTCGATGCCAACATGCCACCCTCCGAAGTACTAGAGCTGTTTTCGCCAGCAGGTGCTATTTCTGTCTATCGGTGTGGACGGGTGGTTGATAACAACAAAATACCAACTGAGTCTGTAATTGTGACCTTTGCGGGATCAGTCCTACCATCAGAAATTAAGGCTTGGCCTTTAATTTACAGAGTAGAGCCGCTCTCTCCTCGTCCGCTCCAATGCATAAAGTGCTGGCGTTATGGTCACACAATGAAAGGTTGTAGGTCAGCGGTCAGGTGTAAGGTATGCGGGGAAGGTCACAATTCTAGCGACTGTCCGAGTGATAAAGAAAAGTGTTGCCTATGTAGCGAAGCTCATGCGGCCGATAGCTCTAGTTGTTCGGCAAAGGTACGTGAACTGCAAATTCTAGAGATAGTAGAACGAAGACGGTGTTCACGGAAGGAAGCAGCACTTGAAATACAAGCACGAACACAAGGCTACGCCGGTGTTACAGCTCGTAATATGCCAACAATGGAAGCTCTCTCTGTCCCTATTGTGGAAGCGATTGAGAAGGCAGTGGAGAAGGCAATGGAGCGCATCGCTGGGAATATTTGTGAGTCCTTGGCCCAGATTCTATCGAACCAGATGGCTCAAATGTTGGGTACAGCAGAAAACAACCACAGTGCACCACGTAACATTAGTGACTCCTCGGAGTTTGCAAAGGAGTATGACTCTGCTACGCCACATCAGGCTACGGAAGCCCTTCACATTCGTGACTCCCCTAAAATTTCAAAGAAGTATGGCTCCGATACGCCACAGCAACCTATGGTAGCTGCAGATTCAGTAGAGGAAGGTAGCGTATCTCAATGCGAGCTTACCAAGAAAGTGGAGGACTCAGACGAAATGGAGATGGATCCCCGATCGCTAAAGCGCTCGAGATCCCCTTTATACAAAAAAGGCATCGCACCTGTCGATTCAAAAACCAAAAAGTACCAGAAGAACAACCTGTCTAAAGCTGATTTTCTTAAAGAAAATATTCTAAACAAGGCCATCGCTGAGGCTATTTTAGAGCAAAAATAGGGTCACTTAAAATTCTTCATTGGAATTGCCGATCAATTCACTCTGCAGCAACTGATCTAATATATTTGGCATCGAAATTTTCTCCAGATATTATTGCACTGCAAGAAACTTGGCTTTCAATGCATCAGTCTTTTCAATTAAATAGATTCAGATCTTTCCGTCTAGACCGTCCATCGAAAGGTGGAGGTTTGGCATTTTTTATTAATAATAGAATAAGTCTCAAAGCAAAAATTGCGTATAAGCTCATGTCACCTGAGAGTGAAATTCTCGCCTTAGAAATAACCTTACCAGGCTGCATGCCTTTTTTGGTGGTGAATGCATACTTTCCTAAAGGTGTAATATATACTCGATGTTTAGACGCTGCAGTGACTTCTAGTTATCAAAATAAAATTCTAATCGGCAATTTCAATTCTCATCACACGTGCTGGGGTTTCCGAACTGATCAATGCGGTAAGAGATTGTGGGAGTGGACAGCGGATAATAACTTGTGTTGCCTGAATTCAAGAACACCCACTTACATTAGTGATAGGTCACGTTCAGCCTTAGATTTAAGCTTTGTGAGTTCATCACTCACTAGTTTGTCGTGGAGTGCGTGTGATTGTGCAACTAACAGCGATCATTTGCCAATATTATTCGAGATTGCTTGCCAAGTTATAATGTCAGGCTCTCAGACTCGAGTGTTTATTAATTACACCAAATTTAGGAAAGATTTAGAATCTGCTTTGGCAACTCATTCTGAAGAGCAAGAAGATACAAAAGCCATGAGACTAAGTGCACTGATTAAAAGAACATATAAAAATGCAGAATTCGTTGTGGAATCCGCAAAGAGCACAACCCACAGTCCGTGGTGGAACTCGGACTGTGCCCGGGATTTCCGACGAAGAAAGGCAGCTTGGAAAAAACTTATGTATAACCAGTGCCCTCAAAACTGCTCTGATTACAAGTATCACGCTGCAATTTTCAAACGCACGGTCTCTTTAGCTAAGGAACAATATGATAGAAAACATTATGATCACCTTTCAAAAGCTTGTAACAAAAAGGCGCTGTTCAGGTTCATGAGATCACGTAAAATGATGCCATCTCAAAATAATATAGGGTTTGAGATTATGTCCTTGGAAGAAACAAAGAAATCCTTAGAAACCATGGCTAAAGGCCTGGAGTGTAGATTTACATCAACTAAGCCTTACGATTCACAAAAACCAGCGTCAACGATTGAAGTTACTGAAGTTACAGAGGAAGAGTTAGCACAAGTGATACAAGGTTTGCCCTCGTCAGCTCCTGGTCCGGACGGAATCACAACTGCTATGATAAAAATATTATTCAAATTATCACCATGTGACCTACTAAACACTGTAAATTATTCGTTAAAATATGCCTGGATTCCGTATGAGTGGAAATTAGCTAAAATAGTGCTGATACAAAAAAGACAAGGATTCGGATATGTCATAGAAAACATTCGACCCATTTCTCTTACATCTAATATGGTGAAGCTCATCGAAAGAGTGCTCAATAAAAGAGTTATAATATGGATGGAGGAAAATTCGATATTAAATCCAAATCAAATTGGCTTCAGAACAGATTGTTCAATCTGGTGTGCACACGCAGATTTAGAAAGCCGCATTCAGCTTGCTCGCAAAAAAAGACAACATGCGGCACTAGTGACATTGGATATAGCTAAGGCATACGATAGTGTAGAACATTCAGTATTATTAGACATATTAGAGAGCCACAATCTCCCAAAATATATATTGGCGTGGGTGAGGGAATTTTTGAGAGGAAGGGAGTTTTATTGCTTTAAGGATGGTTGCGCATCGTCAAAGTGCAAACAAACACGTGGTGTCCCCCAAGGCGCTGTATTATCGCCAGTTCTATTTAACATCCTAATGGGCACTATACCGCATTGCCAGGACGTGAAGGTGTTTGTATATGCTGACGATATTGCATTTTTCACGGCACATAGTGACATATATTCTTTATATCAAACGCTACAGAGATATGTCAATATGCTGGAGAGATGGCTAGATGCAGTGTGCATGACCTTAAATGTAAATAAGAGTGCAGTATTGATATTCCCGTTATCCGATCCCATCTCAATTTCAATATGTTATAAACAAGAGCCCATTCCACAGGTGGACTCTCTTAAATATTTGGGAGTAACCTATAATGCCAACCTAAACTGGACTCCTCACATAGAAAGCATGGCATCTAAAGCACAACGCGCCTTAGGAATTCTTCGTAGACTGAGCAGCCGCCGATATGGTCTACGCAGAAGCACAATGGTGATGATCTATAAAATGTATATGCGACCAATCCTAGAATTCGGGTGCGTATTGTTTTCAGGTGGCCCTGCCTATAAAATAAAGCCTCTGGTCATGCTGGAACGAGAAGCCTTGAGATTGTGTCAGGACTGCCGAGGTTTGTAAGAAACAATGTTTTGTATCAGGAAGCACGATTACCTACATTGCCTTGCCGTTTTCGTATCCTAACGGTTCAGACGTTTCTGAAATTTTATAGCTATGCGCCAAGACGATCTGAGTATGATTTTATAAATGACCCAGACAGCTTTTTTCTTGCCCATTGGCCACGCTTTCGAACACCTCAAATTGCTTTTGTTCAGAAACAACTAGATAGGTTAAATGTAAAAATTCGAGATGTGATTGCTGCGCAGGATACAAATCAAATTCTTAAGATTGAATTCGATGACATTTTTCCCTCTAAGCCCAAATTACAATCCTATAGGGTATTAAATAGCCGACTGCAGGATTATCTTGCACACGTGGAAACGAATAACATTATAGCCACAGATGCTTCAGTATTGGATGAAAAGACAGGTGTAGGTATATACTCACATTCGCTTGACTGGTCTTTTTCATTAAGATTACCGGATTTCACCCCAGTTTTTGAAGCTGAGCTATTGGCAATAGTTCTAGCGCTGCGAAAGCTACCTTTGAATGCCGCTAATGCGATCATAATAACGGATTCCCTGTCAGTATGTACGTCGATTACGGCGTCAACAAAATCGATGGCCTTAAAGACGCTCCTTATGCTAGTTCCTCCTCAGCTGCAGCTACTGAAATTAGTATGGGTACCCGGTCATTGCGGCTTAGAAGTAAATGAAATCGCCGACTCTCTAGCACGAGCAGCATTGGAAGGGCCAGTACTATCAGTCCTTCCCGAAGTGGCCACTATAACGGCGACAAGATACAGAAAGCTTGCGCTCAGTGCAGACGCTATGGAAGCAATATTGTCAACACCAGAATTTACTCACTTAAGATTTCCATGGAAAAGTCATTGGTGTCCTACAAAACAGTTGGAAACCATAATAACCAGATTTCGATGTCGTGTCCCCCCGTTAAATTTCTATTCACATAGGGCTGGTCTGGCGATATCACCACTATGCAACTTTTGTTCAGAATTGGAAACAATAGAGCACTATTTTTTATCATGTCGCCGATACAAATTGCTTGGGAAAACATTCTTAGCCCTCCATTCGCTAGCCTGCGGTTGAACTTATCTACAGAAAACATACTTTCCTTCGGTGCTTACGATCTGGGCTTCAGCCACTAGAACGTTTTCTACGCAGTTTGCAAGTACCTGATTGAAAGTAAAAGAATTAAGCTTTTAATTGCGTGATTAATAATCATGCAAAAATAATAATAATAATTCTAACGAACACAAAAGCATTGTTTAACTATCCTGATTCTTATTCAAGGTAATGAATAGTTGTCTTATCTGCACGAGTGACAAGCAACTATTGCACTCCATTCATTCTGACTAGGGTTTCTTTATTTTTTTCATTCTTTTTTTTCTGGTGGGTGGTTTCGATATTAAAAAAAACTTACCTAATTAAATCATCGATTCTTGGCCAATCCCCCTGAGTGGATACGTGCCATGTCTGTGGATTCATCATCATCATCATCATCATCGAGGAGTTGGAGCGTTGGAACAAGAAGAAGTGGCCTCCTGATCTGATTGTTTTTGTGTATGCGTGCTTTGATCGGCAACGTTGGAACGCCACGTCGCATTTCGACTGTTAGGCTTGACTGTGAGAAGCTGCCCGGGCTCAGGATCGGGCGGCAGTATCCTTATTGTTCTTTGAGAGTTCTTTATTTTCCGGTAACTGTATTGGTCTTTCTCAGCTGAAGCGAGTCATTCCATTTTGATGTCATTTTCTTCCCCCGGCCAAGGGCACTCCCCTTGGTTAGCTTCCACTCCCGCCAAGGATTGGCCGATAGACTATTTGTTACGCAGTGGAGCGAGAAGTGTCCCTGTGGCGCTGGTACCTACACATGGGGGCAGTATTCCGATGAAGAACCCAAAGGCGATTCAAGTGGAGCTTCGAAAAGCCACTTCGCATCCCCAGGAGATCACTGAGGTCCGCCAGTTTGGTCGCGGAGGCATCCTGTGCTGTTCCGCAGATCAGGAATGCATTCGTGAGCTCCTGCAATGTTCCGAATTCGCAGCGCATCCGGTAAGCCCATTTATTCCGGCACACCTCGCATGCTCGAAAGGATTAGTCCGCGGTGTAGACACAAGCCTGACACCTGCAGATGTGCTCGATTTGTTTTCGGTGGCGGGTGTAATTTCAGTGTACAGGTGCACCCGTACAATTGACAACATAAAATCACCAACGGAATCGGTGATAGTGACCTTTTTAGGAACAGTCCGACCTTCCGAAATTAAGGCATGGCCACTGATCTATAAGGTAGAGCCACTTTCCCCCAAACCCCTGCAGTGTTTGAAATGTTGGCGATATGGACATAGCGTCAGAGGGTGCCGATCAGTTCTTAGATGCCGTCTGTGTGGTGAAAATCATGACAGCCGCGAGTGCAGCTCTGAGAAAGAGAGGTGCTGCTTATGTAATGGGGCGCACCCTGCAGACTCCGCAGACTGTGCAGCAAAAGAAAGGGAGCTTGCCATATTGGATATTGTAGAACGCAAGAGGTGCTCTCGGAGAGAAGCCGTTGCAGAAATTCAGGAGAGATCCAAAGGATATGCCAGTGTTGCAGCACGTAATAGCACCGCCATGGATGCATCTCTCGCAACAACTATCGCAGAGGCCGTAGAGAAGGCTATGAAAAAGGCAATGGAACGCCTCGCAAACAACCTTTTTGAAAGCTTGGCACAATTGGTTTCCAATCAACTATCTCAAATTCTAGGTGTAGCATCTACGAACGATTGGGCTCCTCAGACGTCATTGGTATCGCAGCGTACGGAAATAGAAAGTGCGACAACACGTCAGCGAGCGGTTTCTCCTGAGGCAGGGACTTCCAAAACAACGGAAGACGGTGATCTTACGGATGATTCGGAAGCATGTGCAGATATGGATATGGACTCTCATAAGGCTCTGAAGCGAACCCGATCTCCCCAATCAAAAAACTCTTCGCATAATTCGAAATCTAAAAAGTATCTATCCAAAAAAGAATTCTTTGAGAACATGTCTAAGAAAGACTTTTTGCGAAAGGACATTTTGGACCAAGCAGTTTCTGCGACGGTTCTGTCGTCAAAATAGGTTCACTAATCATATTACAGTGGAATTGCAGATCTATATTTTCCGCAGCCACAGACCTATCATACCTTTCTTCACAACTTTCCCCGGATATTATATCACT
The DNA here is from genome assembly GCA_013436015.1 of Rhipicephalus annulatus. NCBI lineage: Eukaryota > Metazoa > Arthropoda > Arachnida > Ixodida > Ixodidae > Rhipicephalus > Rhipicephalus annulatus. The sequence continues at coordinate 15,120 of WOVY01011875.1, read as the reverse complement.
GCAAGAAACCTGGCTTTCAACCAGGCAGAAGTTTCACCTAAAAAATGGCAGCATATCCACGGAGTGAATGATGGAGAGTGGGGCGAAGCATTCGTCCGTCCATGCGTCCGTCTGTGTGACCGTCCATGCGTCTGTTTGTGCGCCCGTCCCTGCGTTCTTTCGTGCATCCGCCCTGCGTCCGTTCATGCGTCCATCCATGCATCTGTTTGTGTGTCCGTTCGTTCATCTATTCAACACTCCAAGACCCACCATCTCGCATCTTTTTATCATATATTCCCCATATAGAAGCACCGCCATCCAGCGAACATTCCAAGGACTAAACGAGAGGTGGCACACGCACACTTTCTTACGGCCTGCGCTTTGGGTCCACTTCCCACCTTTAACCACCTCGAGTTCATGGTATATTCTAGTTCACTGTATTCCTGGCACTGCGACCAAACGCTCGCTAAACCTTTCGAAAACCAAGGAGGTTACGCCCAGCGAGTATAACGTAGCAACCTTTCCCTGTCAGATAGGGCTCAATTTACATGCCAATGGCTGCTAATGAGAAATCAGAGACAGGAGAATTCGGCTTTTACTTTCTTACGGCTTGCGCTTCGTATCTACTTCTCATTTTTGACCACCTTGAGTTCATTCATGGTATATACAAGTTCATTGTATTCATGGCACTGTGGCTCAACGCTCGCTAAACCTTTCTAAAGCTAAGGAGGTTACACCCAGCGAGTATAATGTAGCATCCCTTTCTTGTCCGATAGTGCTCAATGTACATGCCAATGGCTGCTAATGGGGATCGCAGCGTGCGCGTTGACTAAAAGCCGAATGCTCATGTCTCTCATTCCTCATTAGCAGCCATTGGCATGTACATTGAGCACTATTTTTTATTGTTAAACAACGCACAGAAGAAATCTCTCACTGGCACCACCTTGGGGGTCAAGTGTTATACCTATTTCGGGTATGTGCCACTGGTGGTTACATACGAGGGACGCCCAAGCCACGCCATAAGGAGCTTCGCCCCTAAAAATTATCGGCTATTTCGATTGGACCGACCTAGCAGAGGTGGTGGGCTTGCTGTCTTGATAGCAACTAAGTTTAGTCACAAAGCTACGATCTCTTATCGTTGTGTGACTCCAGATTGTGAAATTTTGATAGTAGACATAATATTACCAGACGCTTCTCCTTTTTCGTTTGTAAATGCGTATTTCCCAGCCGGGGTGCAAGAAACATGAAGTCTAGACGATATGTTCTCTGCCTGCAGAAAGGATATATTAATCACTGGAGACTTCAATTCACATCATGTGGCCTGGGGTTTTAAAACAGATTTAAGCGGAAAACGATTGTGGGAATGGGCTATTGACAAGAATTTATCTTGTTTAAATTCGCAATCTGCTACTTTTGTCCGAGGTCTTTCTAAATCTGCAATTGACTTGACATTTTCAAGCTCATCTCTAAATATATGTTCATGGCAAACTTTAGACTGTGCTACTCACAGTGACCACTTGCCTATTAGTTTTGTACTGAACTTTCCTAGAATACATGTCGCCGAAAAGGCCCGCTCATTCCTCAACTATAGAAAATTAGAAAAAGATTTGAGGGCTACTTTTGATCACCGCAAGGACATACAAGGTGACATTAGGGCTATGAGTCTGTGTGCAGTGTTAAAAAGATCAGTAAAAGACGCAACGTTTAAATTAGACTCGGCCACAAGAGGTTATTTTAGTCCATGGTGGACTGAAGAGTGCACGAGGAGCTATAGAAAACGGAAAGCTGCATGGAAACAACTGCTGGCCAACCAATGTCCAAAAAATTGGTGTGATTATAAATTCGCAGCAGCAGACTTCAAACGCACAGTAAGTACAGCAAAAGATGGTTATAATATGAAACGACATGAGTATCTTTCTAGGGCTAAAAACAAAAAAGCGCTCTTCAGATTTTTAAGATCTCAAAAGATGTTACCACCCGCTGAAAATATTGACTCTTCTGTTCTTTCCCCCCGTGAGCTCTCTGATTTAGTAGAAAATATTGCGAAAGGGCTCCAAGATAGATTTATATCAACTCTACCACTGCCCATTGTGAACCCAATGGCAGGCGAGGATTTCGAGGAGGTTACTTTAGATGAGCTGGCAGAGATAATAAGGCACTTATCTCCTTCGGCACCTGGACCAGACTGGGTAACAAATTCAATAATAAAAATAATATTCGAGATTTGTCCAACTGAAGTACTTAATCTGGTGAATTTTTCTTTGACAAAAGCTTGGATACCTGCGGAATGGAAGCTGTCTAAAGTGATTCCACTTCTTAAAAAGCAGGAAAAAGGATTCGCCTTGGACAATGTAAGGCCGATATCAATCACGTCAAATCTGGTTAAGCTAATTGAAAGAGTTTTGAATGCCCGAGTAATGAAATATATTAATAATAACGCAATATTAAACCCCAGTCAAATTGGTTTTAGATCCGGTTGCTCGATATGGTGTGCGCATGTTGATTTAGAGAGCCGAATACAACTGGCTCGGCGTCGGCGCCAATACTGTGCTTTAGTTACTTTAGATTTGGCTAAAGCGTACGATAGGGTTGAGCATTCAATTTTATTACAACAGATGAAATATCACCACTTTCCCAACTACATCACTGCGTGGGTGTCGGAGTTTTTAAGAGGGAGAGAATATTACTGCTTTAAAGATGGGTACTCATCGAATAGATATAAGCAGACACGTGGCGTACCACAGGGGGCTGTCCTGTCACCAGTTTTATTTAACATTTTCTTAAGCTCCATTCCATCAACTAAGGATATTCAGTTATGTGTGTACGCGGACGATATTGCTTTCTTCGCAAGTAATACCGACCTTCAATCATTATACCAGAGTCTACAAAATTATCTCAATATGATAGAAAGATGGCTTAAAAATATTCATATGACCCTGAACGTAAAGAAAAGTGTGCTCCTTGCATTCTCTTTTCTGCAGCCTATCAACATCTCGTTAATGTACAGTAATGAGCTCATTCCGTAGGCGAATTCCCTTAAATATTTGGGCATCATATATAATGACACATAAAATTGGAGAAGTCACATTGATGATGTGTACTCCAAGGCAACCCGGGCCATGGGGTGGCTACAGAAGCTTGCAAACCGTAAAGCGGGTTTAAGAAGAGATGTGCTAATAATGATATATAAACTTTATGTGCGGCCCATCATGGAATTCGAATGTGTATTATTTTCTGGCAGCGCAGCCTATAAAATGAGACCCCTAATACTGCTGGAAAGAGAAGCGTTGCGTTTGTGTCTGGGTCTACCAAAGTTTGTTGCAAATAACGTGTTGTATATGGAAGCTCGCCTACCTTCTCTGCTAAATAGGTTTAAAATTCTTACTGTGCAAGCATTCTTAAAGATATACAGTTCACACCAAAGACTCTCATTTTACGCTTTCATTCAAGAACCGACTTTATTTTTCGAAACCCATTGGTCGCGACTACACACCCCGCAAATAGTATTTGCACAAGCGCTACTAAAGCAACTGAATGTGAAAATTAGACATATTGGTCCAATACACAACCTAAAGTCAATGCTTAGCATACAATTCGATGATATATTTCCTCATAACGCGAAACAATTGGCATATAGGTATTTAAATGACCAGTTAGCAGATTATCTAGCCAACCTAGAAATAAGCAATATCATAGCGACGAATGCATCTGTGTCAAAAGAAAAGGCTGGGGTTGGCATCTTCTCTCCTTCTTTGGACTGGTCCTTTTCGATTCGACTCCCAGATTATACCCCGGTATTCATGGCAGAATTATTGGCCATTGTTCTTGCCCTACGCAAATTACCCTCAAGCGAATCATTAGCAGTTATCATTACAGATTCGTTATCAGTTTGTAAAGCACTTTCTGCGGCAGTAAATTCAGAGCTGATGAATACGTTTCGGCATTTAGTACCGAAAAACGTAAAAAAACTGCATTTGCTATGGGTACCAGGCCACCGCGGATTATATTTGAACGAAATGGCGGACTCTTTAGCAGCAGTATCCCTGGGTGGGCCCACCATCCCAGTTTTGCCAGATACGGCTTACGTAACCGCGCTAAGGTTCCGAAATGCTTGCCTGCAATGGGGAAAAGGTAATTTGGATAAATTCAAAGATTTAGAGCATTTGAGCTATTGCTGGAATAAACAGTGGTGTGTATCTCGCCAGTAAGAGGTCACTTATACCCGATTGCGTTGTGCAGTTCCACAACTAAATTATTACCTTAATAAAGCTCAGCTCAAGGCGTCACCGCTATGCATTTGGTGCAACAAAATTGAAACAATTGAACATTTCTTTTATTCTGTCATCGTTATTCTTATCAGAGAAAAAGATTTTTAGTAGCCCCACAACAAAAGCTAGGAACACAAGTAAATTTACCAGTAATTTTATCACTTGGCGGAACTTCATTTGGTTACTGCCACAGGGATGTATGCTCCGCTGTGTTTGATTACATCAACGCAACTAAAAGATTACCATACTAGTGAACCACTACCTTTTCAGATCTTAAGTTTATAATTCGTAGTTATGTCTTTCAAAAACAAAAGATGGTTTGACCGCTTGCTCAGCACACATTTTGTTTTTAGATGCGGAAGCATCTTATACTCGCGCCTTGTAGTGCGCCGTCCGCGCCGTACGCGCCGTCCGCACCGCCTTAGTTGAGCTAATTCATTACGTCTGATACAATAATCACTCGTTCTCTGCTACTGCAATATTCACGCGTTCATCAAGTATAAGGTTATTTGTTGCACTTCAAAATCATACATGTGTCCGAGTTAGAACGGTCAAAGTTTCACATTAAATGCACCAGGAAGGTAAAGTATTGGTACGGAAACCAGTAACACAAACATGAGCTTGTACGGTAAAGTTAGCTATTTAAAGCCTACGCGAGCGTCGGTGCACACTGAACCATGCCTGTGTATTCAGGCATGTGTCTAACTCTGTTACCAGCCACTAAACTGTTTTAGCGGGACGGCTCAGTGCTCTCCCATAGTTGAGTACGAAGTACTCAAAATCGTTCAACTTATTAGATGCGGAAGCATCTTATACTCGTGCCGTGTAGTGCACCGTCCGCGCCGTCCGCACCGCATCTCGAACATTCGACAGCTGACGCGCGCGCATGCGCCGTCGCGCCGTCGCCCACCATCTGTGCCGCGCGCGCTTCTCCTTCGAGGACATTCGACAGCTGACAGCGCATGCGCCGTCGCGCCGTCGCCATCTGTGCCGCGCGCGCGCTTCTCCTTCGAGAACATTCGACAGCTGACAGCGCATGCGCCGTCGCGCTGTATATATACTCAAGGTCGGCGCTCGCTCGCTCAGTTGCCGCTCGTCCGTTGGTTCGTCGCAATAAATAAAACACCGCCCTTTCGCATACGTGCCGTACGTGTTCACTCATTTAACACCCCATTTCACAACCACGTTAACCAATTTAGCCATCGACCCAAGTAAGTCGCAATTTAACACCCGTTAACCAATTACATGCTTCCGCATCCTCCTCAGTGTTCCCCCGAGGGAAGCTGCGGGCAATTTTTGGTAGTATTATTTTAAGCTACTTTTTCAGATTGGCTTCATTTTGAGTTTAGTTTCATTTAATTATCCTGCCGCCCGGTTCTTGGCCCATCCCCCCTTGTGGGTGAGAGCCATCCATCAGAGGTCATCAGCATCAGCATCATCAGTTGGAGCGTGACACAGTTGGAACGGCAGCTGCTGGTCAGCGGTTCGGGTCGCGACATCGCTGAACCAGGCGTCCGGCAGCCTTGCGGACTTGGTGAGCTGGCTTCCTGCTTCGGGCTGTGTCACTCAACCAGGTGTCCGGCAGCCTTGCGGACCTGGTGAGCTGGCTTCCCGCTCTGTGGCCGGCGCTGACACGGGGACCGGCAGCATAGTCTGTTCGTGGCCTGAGGTCCTGGGGCCCGAGTGGTGGCACGAGGTTGCCACGGCTCATGTTGGCGACGGGCCATTAACCTGCACTTCAGTGGCCTGGTGATCTACCGGCCTGCAGCACCACCATCACCACCACCACCACCTCACCATGGTCAAGGCAGCGTGACTGCACAAGGAACACCGGTGACGACCGACCTCGCCGCAGCGGCAACAGTTGTAACGGCGAGTAGGACAGTTCGTGTGCCGAGGCGCGTAGGACGTTTGGCATGTAAATAAGGAACGCTATAGTGTGTTGTGTGTGAATTGTAAGAGTTATCGGTTGTGTTAAAGTCTGTGTTGTGTGTACAGAGTCACCTGACTGCCGGTTGATTTATTCCAGATCCTGGGCCCACATTACACCATCACAAACTTGGCGAGCCTGCCAGGATACCGCCAGTAACATCTCGAACGCAGAAATCCCCAGTCAGGTGTGTGCACGCAGCACAAGACGAGAGACATGGATCTCAATAAGTTAGCGGCTGGAGCAGCTTAGTTAGGCTTGTCTGGCGCGGAACTTCGCGAATGGATTGAGCGAGAGCAAGTTAGGCAGAGAGATGAGCGCGCAGCTGAGAGAGAAGAGGTCAAAGAAGCAGCCGAGAGACAACGGTTAGCGGACGAGAGGCAACGGTTAGCAGACGAGAGGCAGCTGCAAATCCTCCAACTTAAGCTCCAGCTTCAGGAAAGTGCTCAAAGTCAGCCATCTGCGGCGGCAGCACTCGCCCCATCGGCAAACCCGTCATGCCTGAATCCGCAGAAGTTACTACCGCTATTTGACGAGCGACGCGATGACCTGCACACGTATTTGCAGAGGTTTGAACGCGTGGCTACTGGGCAAGAATGGTCAAGAGATAAATGGGGAGTAGCCGTAAGCATGTGCTTAACTGGTGAGGCACTCACTGTCATTGGTCGAATGACTGCTGACGAGGCCCTCGACTATGATAAAGTGAAAAAAGCCCTACTTCAGCGCTTCAGATTCACGGCACAAGGATATAAAGACAAATTTCGGAAAGCCCAGCCTGAAGATGGCGAAACAGGGAAACAACTAGCAGCAAGGATCTCAAGCTATTTTGATAACTGGATTGAGATGGCTGATGTGCCCAAAACATTTGAGGGTCTTCGTGACCATGTTATAGCCGAGCAATTCTTGCGTTGCTGTAATCCGAAGCTGGCCATCTTCCTGAAAGAGAGGGAATGCAAAACCCTTACATCCATTTCAGAGTGCACCGACCGCTTTCTCGAAGCACAGGGAGTCAATAACATTGGTAATATTGCAGATGATACGAAGGAGGCAAATAAACCCGGTGCTATGTCACAGTACAAACAGCCGAGTTGCTTTCTGTGTCACCGCAAAGGACATAGCGCTCCGGATTGTCGTGCGGTTCCGAAAGAGTCTGTGCAATGCAAAACATGTGGGCAGCTTGGCCACAAAGCCACCGATTGCAAGGATCAGAGCAAAGACAAGTCGGTGTCTTGTGCCATGATAGAACAGAAAAAACAGGATTACTTCCCTATGGCCAAGTCCAAGGATGAGTCAGGCGCTGCTGAATGCCCCAAGAAGTGCGAGAACCAACCTATGTTCTTAGTCGACAACATGCCATTGGCCGAAGGACGGGTGCTTGAACAACGCGCACGTGTCTTACGAGACAAAGGGAGCAACACGACCATCGTCCGACGCGAGTTCGTGCCGGATCGATGCCTGACCGGGAAGACGGCAAGAGTTATGCTTTTGGATGGAAAGGCCAAGGAACTACTGGAAGCAAACATACAGATACACACGCCCTACTTCGTTGGTGATGTAAACGCTTTATGCATGACTAACCCTTTGTACGACCTCGTGCTCGGCAATATTCCAGGAGTAAAAGGACCACAGGAGCCAGATACTACCTGGGAGTACTCTGACGCCCTGTTCCCTGAATCTACTGGTTCGAGCGAAATCCCGGCATGCTGGGAAAAGTCAACCTTGCTTTCTGCCATCGTCCGGACGCAGGGGAAGACGGAGAGTATGATGAAGATTCCGCTAGTTGGTTCGCTAGAAGTGACCCGAATGCAGCTAACTGAGAGCCAAAAAGACGACCCAAGTCTGAAGAGTTGCTTCAGCAAGATTGGGAAGGAGTTTCACTCCAATAAAGACACGACGTACCACTTTCTGAAGAGGCTGGTCTACTGTATCGACATTACCGCCTTTCTACGGGGAGCAAGTAGTCGTGCCAAGGACACTTCGACAACACATTTTAAAGGTTGCACACGAGGGCATTATGGCTGGTCACCAAGGCGTGCGACGTACCACAGACCGTATCCTTGGGGATTTTTACTGGGCAGGTATGCATGAAGAAATCAGACGGTTCGTCAAGTCGTGCGACGTCTGTCAGAGGACAACGCCGAAAGGGAAAGTCGGAGTCGCTCCGTTGGGCAACATGCCTATCATACGGACACCATTCCAAAGAGTCGCCATTGACCTGATCGGACCGTTATCTCCTCGATCAGATAAGGGAAATCGCTATGTGCTTACCCTCATTGACTTCGCTACTCGCTATCCTGACGCTGTAGCCCTACCCAGCATCGACGCTGTCAGTATTGCAGAAGCCCTCCTTGAAATATTTTCCCGAGTGGGCCTGCCTCGAGAAGTGGTTACCGATCAAGGTAGAAGTTTCACGTCGGAACTCATGAAAGAAGTGGGCCGACTACTAACTGTAAAGTTTTTTCGTGCCACCCCGTATCATGCTATGGCCAATGGATTGGTCGAAAAATTCAACGGTACGCTGAAGGCCATGCTCAAAAGGGTGTGTCAGGAGAAGCCGAGGTCATGGGATCGCTACATTGCTCCTCTTCTCTTCGCTTATGGTGAAGTACCGCAAGCCAGCTTGGGCTTTTCACCATTTGAGTTAATGGTGAAAAGCCCAAGCTGTCGTCTTACAAAATACTCGCGCTCCGCTGAAGCAGCCAAGCAAGAGCCATTCCCCGCCTGCAAGTTTCATTTTTTGTCTCCATCGCACGCATGGAATAATGCAACTCAACGATGGGTGGACACGATGGACGATTGCCCGCAACGTCCAAGGCTTCTTGGATGTTGCCGACTGATGACCCAGTGCCGCGTCTGTTCCAACCAGCTAAGTGCGCGGACTTGCTACCATAGCGTCTGGCGTAATACTTGTCAACTGAAGGCAAGAACTGTTATAGTTGCTACGTAACCATCCTATGGCAAAGGACCAGTTTTTTGAGCTCCTTCGCTTCCTTTATAAATGCAGGGCCGGTCTGTAGCTCGCGCCTCTGGCACCGTACAGGAGATTCGCGCTGTCGACTGGCTGTCATGGATCAAGCACGTCACTGTCCACGGCAGCTTATCTCCTGTCTGTGCACTCTATGACAAGGTGGACTGAGAGAGACAATCTCACTGAAAGGCATGCCTTTTCGGTCTCTACGACCAGGCAATAGACCCGGCATCCTCAAGACTCCTGTGCAGACGACCAACTCATCGCGGGATCGCTGTTGCTTTCATGGGCCGTTGATGTCAAGGCGAGAGGGAACGGACACCATCTGCGATCGACTACCGTCGATCAAGACGCTACACGCTGCGCGCGGCGCAAACCCTGGACCGGCCACCACCTTGCCCGACGACGAGATTATCAGACAGATCTCAAGAAGGCAATTCCAATTTGTTCTCGTGCAGTAAGAACGCTCGAGTATAGGAAGACGCTGAGGCTCTTGTCTTCTTAGACCACGACCGGAAAGTACATCCCATCCGTGAGCGCGTCGCCTGTCCGGGTACACACGCCAAACCAGCCATTTTCACCGGTGGTGTTCGATCGCCACAGCACTTTTACACTTGCAAGTTTAGGGTAGAAGTACCATGTCGTTTTATGCTGCTACGACATGTGAGCGATAGCGTCTTGGCGCGCAAGTATTCAAAAGGGCGAGACTTTGCGGAAGCGCATACGAAAATGGATCGCTCTGCTCACTGTCAATGTTGCTTGATGAAATGCATGTGGACTGAGGACGACAAGAAGCTGCGGTGCGTTGAAGCCAAGAAGAGGAATGGACAGCCGTGCTTCGCGTGACGCGGGTGAGATGCACTTGAAGGACAAGATGCTCAATTATGATCGTTGTCGGGGTATTTGTATAATATGAGCTGGATATAATAATCCGTATACTAGATTTGATCTAATAAATGTTTTGCTTTGCACAAGATTTTCTCACTTTCCAGGTGAAGTGAGTTTGTGACTGGCTAGGTTGCGTGATCAAATACGCCATAGTATAATGTACCAATAGTGTCGGTAACCTGGATTGGGGATTAAAGTGTTTGCGTCAAACGTCACAGAAGTACCATATGGTTATGAGGGACAACGTAGCTGGAGGGCTCCGGAAATTTCGACCCTTTGGTGTTCTTTAACGGCCACCTAAATCTACGTACACGGGCCTCAAGCGATTTCGGCTTCACCGAAAATGCGGCCACCACGGCCGGGATCCTATCCCGCGACCTGCAGGTCAACAGCCGAGTGCCTTAGCTTCTAGACGATTGTGGCGGGAAGTACGAATCGGGCGATACCAAATATAACAAAAAGTGATCCCCTTACTCTCTTATGTTTCAGCTCTGCGCATCAGAAACCCTGCACTCATTTACTTGAAACTAGTTTTTCTGGCCAGGGGAAAAAACTGAAAGAGAGAGACTTTCCACAGCATGCATTGTTAAAAGTTGCTTGACGCTGGTTAGGACAATCAAGAAAGGTGCCAGTGATGGTTGCCACATGACAGAGAAGGTGCAGCGCAATAAATTTGCCATTCTTCTAAATGTGCATGGTTCACCTTCCACCTAAAAAAAGATTGCATCATGATATGACGTCTAAGGATTATTTTATTCCAGGGACAAGTTATCCACTTGATCTGCCAAAGAAGACCGACGTGGCTACTTTAGCACGGGGTATCGCCAGTGTTGCTCACTCAGTATCGCTGTCTTAAAATCGTGTGTACGTGGGCCAAACTGGACGTTGTCTGAACGCTAGGCTTAGGGAACATCATAATTATCTGAAAGACCACTATGAAATGTTGCTGTGCACCGCTATTTAGGGACACTTCTGTATTATTCCGTTAAAGTATTCAAACATTGCGTGGACTAATTGAGGCTGTGCACATTCGGAAGTAATCCGAGCCTTGCGTCAGTGTTCTCTCGGTCGCTTGACATGGAAAAGAGCTAAGTTATCTTGGTCTTGTATTACGGGTGTGCTACGGTTGATGTGGCCCGGGTTTTTGTTGAAATGGGTCTCTCTTGCCTTTTTTCCCTCCCCTTTGTCCTCCCTTACTTTTTGTGCCATCCTTTATATTGCTACGTTCCGTTTCCCAAGTTTTGTTATCGTCCGAAAACACTACACAATTCTCAGCGCAAACCGCGCCTGCATTTTTCGAGAAGCTTCCGGACGGTAGTAGATCATTTCGATAAGATCAAGCCTACCCTGCAAACTGTAGATACTATTATGGAACTATTCCACCACCAGTGATAACGCTAGAACATTCGACGGCAAGAGCATAAATGCCGACGCGCTTCGCCGCTTGTCAGTAGTTGATCGACGGCCGACGCTCCGTTCACTGCTATCTGTGCAAGACTGCTACTGTAATCGAACTTTTCGTTTACCGGGTACAGGTTCGCCCAAATAAACAGTTATATCCCAACATAAAGACTCCTGTCTCCGGCCACGTCACGACCCCGTGACAATATTGCCTTGTTCTTGTAATAAAGCTTCGGTTGATAGTCTGCGCCTGTTTCTGCTTTCTATCATTTGGTGTTTCTGCTCGTTTTTGCGCAGTTACATGATGGATCCTTACCAATTAACTGGCCCAATTGCCATTCTTTTGCATGGTTTATTTTGTATTTTAGACAAGGTTTCATTACTAACAACTTATACTTGATGCCATAACATCTAGTACGATAAAAAATAGTTCGAAAGACACGAGCTGAGGCTATCAAATAAAAGTTGTTGACTGGAAGTGCGAAAGAAAATTTCACGTTACTATTTGTGGTAAGTATGGACACTCATAGGTTTTGCACAGTTATTTGGAGGAAAGGTTCGGTTGTCGTAGCGCTTCGGTTGTCAAAGTGTTTTGACAAAATAACGTTTCCGGGTTTAACCTGTGTTGTATTCTTTCGTTAGTCGCGATGATTGGATATAGTTCTGTGATTTGACAGACTACGAAGCATTCGCCTCAGGTGGGAGTTCGAGCTGAATTAAGCAAGTAGGAGGCAGTCACATAACGAACCTGTGGTTGTTACATCTCCTTGACAGTCACTCTTATTTAAGCGTTGTCACGGTGTTATACAGGGCGACTTCTGTGAACATGCACTACGGTGAAGCAGGAAACAATGAGACAGGAAAGGGCTGACAGCTGCGCATACGCGTCGGCACTTCTGCAACAAGTATTTTCAAACAGGACGAAGTCACGAAGCCCGTGCTGTACATTGCGGTCTGACGCCTGTTATGAAGTGGCAACTTGATCCACGCACTCTGCTAATTAGTTTGAAAACCTGCGAACTGCCTGTGAGAAAACAACAAAACAAACATGCACGCAGAGCCCAATGAAGCGAGTCAGTAAGGAAAAATTAGACGACCCTACAAAACTTAGCCTTTAGGAGTTAGGATAGGTGTAAACTGAAGAGAGAAGAGAACAACCCGGTGTTGAGAATATCATAGTTGAAATCAAGAAAAACAAATGGACATGGACCGGACACGCACGTAAGCAGAATAACCACAGGTCATTAAGGGTAACTGACTGGATTCTCAGAGAAGGCAAACGCACAAAGGAGAGACAGAAAGTTAGGTGGGCCGAAGAGATTAAAAAGTTCGCGGGTATAACGTGGCAACGGCAAGCACGAGACCGGGTTGATTGGCAGATCATGAAAGAGGATTTTTCCCTGCAGTGGGCGTAGTTACGCTGGTGATGATGATTATTATTATTATTATTATGATCATACGTAGTTGTCGCTTTCGAAAGATCTGCAAGGCGAAGGTACAGCCTAACATTGCAGCTCAACTGTCAGCATGCGACAGTAGCTGAGGGGTCAAGTGTTCGTTTCCAATACCAGGAGGTTAGTGGTTCGAATCTCGCTGTCGGCCTATTTCTAATGAGGTTTATGTTTTGAAGATCTGTCGCGCAACACCTGGTGGTGAATTTACAAAATGAGAACCGAAGTGAGTCGCCAAGTTGCAACTAGGTGAAGCGTGACAAAACTCGAGAAAAATAATAATTTAAGGACTCCAACGAGATAAAAGTTCAAATGTCCGTGACAGCTCAATTTGAACCAACCATGTGCCGGTTTTCAAATGAAGACGTAGCCTCTCAGCCACTGTCACATACTGGCAATCAAGCTACAGTGTTACTCTGAGCCTTCGCCTTTTAGATCTTCTGAAACTGATAACCGCGAACGACCTGCAATACAATTAAAAAAAACGTCACATGGGTGGGTAAATCGATGCATTTTATTGAAGGCCGTAGTTTCGAAAGATCTACAAGGTGAAGGTTCAGCCTCACATTATATCTAAAAGCATCAATGACAGCATGTAGTAGTAGCTGATACGTTTTAAAACCGGGAGGTTGGTGGTTCTAATCTCGCTGTCAGCTGTTTTACCAACAAAGTTTTGTTTGGATGGATGGATGGATGGATGGATATGGCTGTACCCTTTAGATCGGGCGGTGGCTAGCGCCACCAAGCCGTAATACTTAATGAACCAAAAACTATATTTTTTTTCTTAAAAAGTGAGTTTGAGGAATCGTACTTTGCAGTGAAGAGTTTAATTTTCACTCGTGCCTTGACTTTAGCCACCAATCAGATAACCTCCTTCTAGTTAAGTCTACCCGCTTAAAGTTTATTTGCCCTCCCGGTCCCTAAACCCCAAGTGCTTTGAAAAACTCTGCGCCATCATCCTGAACTATAGGGTGAAGCCCTTACAGAACATTATCAAGTGTTCGGCCGTTTCTTCTTCCTCTCCACATGCACTGCATACTGTGTCTACCCTTTCGTATTTGGCCCGATATGTCTTGGTTCCGCAGTACTCCCGTCCTGGCCTCAAACAGTAAAGAACTACCCCGAGTATTATCATAGATCCTTTCCTTGGCAATTTCCTGCCTTAAAAGTTCGATAGATCTCTAGTGCGGACTTCTTTATCATGCCCATTCTCCACATGTCAGTCTCCGTTTCCTTCACTTTCTTCTTAACCGATAGTTCTTTTTGGTTTGGCCACCTGCTGTTTTCTAAGTATTTACCAGTCAACTTCCTGGTTCGCTTCCTGCATTTTGTACCGACATTCTTCATGTACAAGTAGCTGAAAACCTTCCTAGCCCAACGCTCTTGCCCCATTTCTCTCGATCGCTTCTCAAATTTTATCTTGCTGCTAGCTTCCCTGCCCTCAAATGATGTCCATCCCATATCACCTTGTACTCCCTAATTTGGTGTATTCCCGTGAGCTCCTAAAGCAAGCCTACCTATTCCACGTTGCTTAATTCTAATCTTGCTTGAACTTCTGATCTCATGCACAAGACCACATTGCCGAACCTCAGCCCAGGAACCATGACCCCTTTCCATATTCCTCTCAACACATCATACCTATTGTATTCCCACAGTGCCCTATTTTCATCACTGCTGCATTCCTGTTACCTTTAGTCGTCACGTATATTTCGTGTTCCTTCAGATACTCGGTCCCATTGCTTATCCATACGCCCAGATATTTGTATTTATCTGTTACCTCTAGCGTGACCTCCTGTATTCTAAGCTCACTACATTCGTTGTCATTGAAAATCATGACTGCTGATTTTTCCTTACTGAATCTAAAATCTAACCTATCTCCCTCATTACCGCAGATGTCCATCAATCTCTGCAAATCTTCCTTGTTTGTTGGCCATTAGCACTATATCATCTGCGTACATTAATGCTGGTAGTGCCTGATCAATAAGTTTTCCTTGTTTGACTAAAGATAGGTTGAAGCCCCAGTCCACTACCCTCTAATTTTGCCTCGAATCCTGTAGGTACATCATGAAAAATAAGGGTGACAGGGGCACCCCTGCCTAAGCCCCCGTTTTACCTCTGCAGGCTTGGATACCTGTTTTGCCCACTTTATAACTACCTTGTTACCTTTATAGATACCTTTAAAAGATTAGTGACTTCATGTTCCACGCCTAGTGTGTCCAGTATTCCCCAGAATTC